>CM064580.1:4207077-4429911 GCA_032716605.1 Paralithodes platypus
GATAGTTGGAGGGTTGAGAGCGGTCACCCATCTTTGGGAAGGATTGAAGAGGGCCGGGACAAAATAACAAGTTAATTTATATTTGATGAGGTTGAAAATAAGTTATGTAGTGTGAGGGTAGAGTGAAAAAAATTATGGCATAATGAGGTGGCCTTGTATGTAGGGAGTAGGTAATGGTAATGTTGACAAGAGGGGTTAGGATTATATATGGTGATGCAGATGGGGTATGGTTGATGTGGGTAAGTCGGGTGAAGGTGGTTGTACTGTTATTGACAAGGAGTAAGGGTGGAACTAGGAGTGTGGTGGACTTGGTTATGTCGGGTGCAAGTGATGGAGTACCGGTATATGGAGATGAGTAAGCTTGGTGAGTGGAATGAAAGTTGTCAACATAGGGGTGGTATGGGGAAGACATTGAGTGAGGGGAAATGTGTGTGTATTGAAGGTGGCGATAATAGTAGGTCAGTAACATATACAGTACATAAATTCAGAGGGTGACACACGGTGGCCGAGCGCGTTTAGTAACTGTATTCGAAATGCTCGCTCTGGTGTCAGGGGTTCGATCCCACACGCCGGCAGGGGAAGTTCTCTCAAAAACATTCCCTGGCCGTGAAGACTAGGTCAAGACGGACCATCTCGGGGGACCCACAAAGTTTCCTGCCCACGTCCTACTCCTTCTGGGGTATGTAGGCGCTCGCGTTAGCAGCCAGGATCAGACTGTTTGTCCCTTAGGATAAAACCTAGGTTAGGTCTGAGTATTTGCAGCCTCATTGGCTGCCAGCTTGAAATTAACCGATGATTATTATTATTATTATTATGCATGTGGACTCTGCTAATGGTCTACCACACTATAACGACCTGCTAAAATGGATCACCTTAATAACTCTCCAAGATTTATGTTCGCAACTGTACCCAAACACCCATTCACATCTATCTCCCCCCCTCCCCTCTCTCTCTTACACACACACGTATCTTCCCTATTGTAATTCTGAGTTAGTCATTTCAAGGTCAGAGGCCTCTTCCCAAGTTTTCCACTCTGACTGATCTTATATTAGACGATTCAATTCCTAACCAGCAAACTTTCTGATATCATCCCTCCATCTAGTTTGTTTTTATATGTTTTATTTTACTCCTTCTTGTAGTTTTACATCTAGGTTCCCACTCTGTCGTTCTTGTCACCAACGGTGCCCTTGGTTGACACATTTTACCAAGTTAAACACCAACTTCTAAGATTACATCTAAGATTACCTGGAGCTGGAGGACAACCACGAAACACACACACACAATCACACACACACTTAGGTCTCTCACAACTTATTATCTTGTGTAATTCAATGTCTCCACTCATCCTCACACACACTTCCTCTTACTCAATCACCTTACTCCTATTCGTCATTCACTGAATTTCTCACTTGCTTTGACCATAATACCAATACATAGGTTTACACTAAGGATATTCTTTGTAAAATAAACAAAATCGGTAATTATAAACAAACCATGTGTGCTTGTTCCGGGATAATAACTGTCTTGATGGTGTATTGGTTAGAGTGTTTAACATCTGTGTGTGGTAACCCAGGTTCGAATCCCGGTAGATCACATATCTATTATCTATATGCTCAGACCCAATCCCCATTTTGAGGGTAGCCGACTCAAGACAGAGCAAGAACAGGAAAAACACAAAACAACATAAAACAACAAATAAACACAGATAAAAAGCACAAACTCTCACACATCCAGGTCACCCAGGAGAAGACCCAGAGACCAGGGTCACCAAGGTCGCTCCAGCACTCCCCCGACCACCCGGAGAGGTTCCGATCTCGGCAGGCAGACATGCAGCGGAGCCAAAGCCACAAGCCCTCCCACCACACTTCCAGGCGCACCCTTCATATTAATCGTCTCCCCGGGCCAGGCGCCTGATGGACTATTATCTAGTCCAACTTGCGCCCGACCCCTTACTCCAAATGACCACATGTTCACTCAACTATTCACAAGCATTCTCCATTCACTCCTGTCCACTACCACTTCCTCTGCCTGATCTATAGTCATTCCTCTATCATCCAAAGCCTTTCTTACACAGTCTCTCCATCTCAATGGGGGTCTTCCTACCCTTCTATCTCCCCTTGTACCTGACTCACATATTCTCTTCGTAAGCCTTTCATCTCCCATTCGTTCATACCAGCTCAGCACCCTTCTGTCCACTCTGGCTGACAAATGTTCCTGCTGCCCCACTCTCCTACGTATCTCTTTATTTCTCAATCTGTCTCTACGAGTAACTCCACACATACTCCTCAAGCAGCTCATCTCCATCACATCCAGCCCTCTTTTCTCCTTTTTCTTCAGAGCCCATGTCTCAGCCCCATACATCACTGTTGGCACAACAATTCCTTGATACAGTGCAGTTTTTACTTTCACTCCGAGATTTCTCGTCTTCCACATACTTCCCATTGCTCCGAAAACCTTCCTTCCTTCACACACTCTCTGTTTTACCTCCACTTCCATACCTCCACTCCTGCTTATCGTTCCTCCTAGATATTTAAAACACTCTACTTGTTCCAATATTTCCCCATCCAGCCTCACATCTAGATTCACCCTATGCTCTCCCCTATTACACATCATTACTTTACTTTTATTGACGTTCACCTTCAGTTTCCTCCTTCCACTAACCACACCAAACTCTTTGACTACCCGCTGCAGTTTCTCATCAGAATCCACCACCAATGCTGTGTCATCAGCGAACAGGAACTGATTCAACTCCCAATCTCTACCATTCTTTCCTACTAAACCCAATCCTCTTCCCATAGTTCTCCTTTTCACCTCCCTCACCACACCATCCATAAACATATTAAACAGCCATGGTGACATTACACAACCCTGTCGCAAACCTACCTTTACCTCAAACCATTCACTCAACTCACCATTTCCTACTCTCACACATGTTCTGCTCCCTTCATAAAAACTCTTATCTGCTTCTAACACATTTCCTCCTATTTCATAAATCCTTAACACCTTCCACATTGCTTCACGGTCCACACGATCATACGCTTTTTCCAAGTCCATAAAAGCCCAAAATATCTCCTCATGCTTCTCTAAATACTTCTCGCATAACTGTCTTACTGCAAACATCTGATCCACGCACCCTCTTCCCCTCCTAAAACCGCACTGTTCTTCTCCTATTGCAACTTCCGTACACTTTATTATCCTTTCTATCAACATCCTGCCATACAGCTTTCCAACCACTGACGATAAACTAATACCTCTATAACTTGAACACTCCTGCCAATCTCCCTTCCCCTTGTACAACGGCACAATACATGCACTCTTCCAGTCTATTGGTACCATTGACACAGCAAAGCACACATTGAAAAGTCTCACCAACCAATCTATTGTCACATCTCCACCCTTCTTTATATACTCCACAGCAATACCATGAAACCTTCTGCTTTTCCCGCTCTCATTTGTTTCACTGCTTCTTTCACCTCATTTTCCTCAATCGTTTCATCCATTCCCTGCCACCTGGGTGGCCTGGGTAACCTATCTCCATCCACCTCTGCTTCAATCACTGCTTCTCTTCCATCTCTTGTATTTAACAAAGATTCAAAATACTCGGCATATCTTTTCCTCACTTCAACTGGTTCCACTAGTAGTTCTCCATTTTCATCTTTCACTGACTCTTCCCTCTTTTGTCCTCCTTTCCTTACTTTATTTACCTCCTTCCAGAACATCTTCTTTCGTTCTTCAAAATTCTCACTCAGCCTTTGACCCCACCTTTCGTTTGCATCTTTTTTCGCTTCTCTAATTTTCCGTTTTGCCTCTCTCCTTTTCTCCTTGTACCTCTCCCATACCTCAACACTACCATCCTGTAAAACCCTCTCAAAACACTGTCTCTTCTCCTCAACTGCCTTTCTCACCGTATCATTCCACCACTCGCTTCCCTTCCTGATACCTCTGCCTCCTACTTTCCTTTTGCCGCATACTACCTCTGCACTTGCTTTCACTCCTTCCTTAAACTGTTGCCATTCAACCTCTACTTCTCTCTCTTCCATCTCTCTCACTTCCATCCACTTTTCATTTAGTCTTTTTCCCAGGTAATCTTTCCCTCTCTTTTTCACTCTTCTCTAACTCACTAACTTTTATTACCTCTCTTACTTCACGCTTGTCTCTTATTCTCCTGTAACTCTTAACTCTTAGCTTTCCCTCCACCAGGTAATGATCTGACATACCCTCCGCCTCACCTCTCATCACATTCACATCCAGCAGTCTACACAATCTTTCCCTTGTCACCAGCACATAATCCATCAATGCCCTCTCTACAATCTCTCCCCTCACAAGTCTATGCCAGGTGTACTTGTGTATACGCCTTTTTTTGAAGAACGTATTACCTACACTCAATGTACACTCTTCACATACATTCAGTCTTTCTCCACTCTTGTTTACACCATCCACACCAAAACTACCGATGACTCCCTCAACAGGCTCATTTCCTACCCTAGCATTTAGGACCCCTAAAACTATAAAATTTTCATTTTCATCAAACCCTTGTAGACAATCTCTCAAATCCTCCCAGAAACCCTCTACCTCGTCTAACTCTCTTTCACTTCCTGGTCCATACGCACTTACAAAAACCCACCTTTCACCCTTAAACCGCATTCTCACCCACATTAGCCTTGATGACACTTCTTTCCACTCTTTTATAAACTCTCTTAACTCCTCCTTCACAATAATAGCCACTCCTTCTCTGCCCCTGACTCCCTCGTCTACTCCAGACTTTCTACCTATCACGTTTCCAAAATCCACTTCTCCCTCTCCTTTCATCTTTGTTTCATTCAGTGCAAGGACATCATACATCCTTCTTTCAAATAACCTTCCAATATCCTCTCGCTTCTCATTCGTACTACATCCACGCACATTCAAAGCTCCTATTCTTAGGGTCCGGGACCACGAACGCGTTCCCTTGCCCCTATCTCTGCCTCGTTTTTTTGGTTGATTTATTTAAGGGGAGAAGGATACCAGGCCCCCCGCCCCCGATCCCCTTTAGCCGACTTCTACGTCTCGCCGGAGAAAAGCGGTGGTGGAAATTTCTCACCCCTCCACCACAGAGGAGGCTACCTGCACCAGAAAGTGGCGGGCGTTGGGGTCGCCGCATCCCTACGCCATTTGAAAAAATTAGAGATGCAGAAGGAGAAAAAGATAGAAGGGGCTATGGGAAGTAGAGGACACCAACCCTCACTCTGACAAAGGGTCAGCCCACCACATCCACATGCTTTCACATGTGGCACATAAGCACATGCATGCTTAGATCACATGCTTTCATTAATTTCGTTGGGAGGTGTTTGGTGTTGGAGTGAAATTAATAAAAATATATTAGAAAAGTTTGGTATAGTAGAGGCGCCATTCGGTGGTAGTTGACAGCACGTTACTGTACAAGTCAAGATTATTAAGGTGATTGATAATGGTTGACCATAGTGCCATCCAACATTTTAAATAAGGCAGAACATATTTGATCTAGCTCCCCAATTTAAACTATATTTGTTAATTTCCATATTCAGCCTTTGTGTATTTCCTATGCATAAAGTAGGCAACCCTACAGCAGCCCGGGGGTATATTATATATGCAGGAACTCTGGAGACATTATGCAGATGGTGGAGGAGGGAGTGGATAATATGTGAGAAAAAACATGTAATTCAAGGCAGGTGGTAGTGTGTTAAAGAATGGTGTTGACGAGTTGTTTACAAATGTTTATTTACAAGTTTATTTATTACAAGTTTACTTACAAATGAACATCAGTTAGGGGGGGGGGGGTGCATATGGTTGATGCGCTTTGCCGAGGCGTCACACTGACCTTTCCGTTTTATTAACCTTTGGAGCCTGTGGTGGTTAACTTGTGTAAAGTACCCAGCCTGGTACACAGGGCTACTGTACTGTATATTAACCAGGTTACATAAGAACATAAGAACATAAGAAAATGGGAGTCTGCAGAAAGCCGATTGGCCTAAGCAAGGCAGATCCCTGTCCCACACAACCCCAGTTCAATTACAAAGCCCAATTATAGGCTCAACACTCTAATACCCTGAGGATCATCTTACCAAAACGGTTAGAGAATAACGCAGGATTACGGGGGTATGCAGAGTGCTGATTGGCCCAACCCGGCTGATCCCCCTTCACACCCAACCCTTCTCGTTCATATGCTTATCCAATTTTATCTTAAAGCTCCCTACCGTTTTAGACCCCACTATAGCACTTGGTAGTCCATTCCACCCATCTACAACTCTGTTACCAAACCAATATTTGCCTATATCTTTTCTGAAACGAAATTTATCTAATTTGAAACCATTGGTACGAGTTCTTTCGCTATCACTGAGTTTTAGTACATTTGTCATGTCCCCTTTGTTAATCCCACTAACCCACTTGAACACCTCTATCATATCCCCTCTAACTCTGTGTCTCTCTAACGAATGTAAACCTAATTTCTTCAACCTTTCTTCATACGAAAGATTTCTAATATGGATAATTTTTGTCATTCTACGCTGTACTCTCTCCAATGAATCTATGTCCATTCTGTAATAAGGACACCAAAATTGGACAGCATAATCCATATGGGGTCTCACTAATGACAAGTAAAGTTTTAAGATAACATCAGCAGTTCTGTTACTCACACTCCTAGAGATGAACCCGAGAATCCTGTTTGCCTTATTACGAACGCTTATACACTGTTTTCTAGGCTTCAAATCATTGCTAACAAACACACCTAGATCTTTCTCACAGTCTGAATTTTCTAATTCTAAATTAGCTAGTTTATATTTAACATTTGCATGCATCTTCCCTATCTTTAATACCTTGCATTTGTCAATGTTAAACTTCATCTGCCAATTTACTGACCATTCATGTAAGGTATCTAGATCCCTTTGGAGGCACTCTATATCGCTATCTGAATCAATTGATCTCCCCATTTTAGTATCGTCTGCGAATTTACTTATCCTATTAGTTATACCTAAATCTAGGTCATTTATGCATATAAGAAACAACAGGGGACCTAATACCGATCCCTGGGGGACACCACTTTTGACTGCTCCCCACTCTGACTTGGTACCATTTATGCTGACTCTCTGTTTCCTACCAATTAGCCATGACCTAATCCATCCCAACAACGATCCTCCTATTCCATGTGCCTCAACCTTTCTCATCAATCTCTCATGAGGGACTCTGTCGAATGCTTTACTGAAATCTAAATAAATAATATCATATGACTTGTCACTATCTACTGCTTCATATACCTCTGAGAAAAAGCTAAGCAAATTAGTAAGGCAAGAACGTCCCTGAGTGAATCCATGCTGAGAAGAATTTATTAAGTTAAATTTGTCTAAGTGGCTTCTAATTTTCCTAGCAATAGACTCTAGCAACTTTCCTATGATTGATGTGAGACTAATGGGACGGTAATTGGATGCTATCGATTTATCACCTTTTTTGAAGATCGGAACTACATTTGCAAGCTTCCAAGCTTCTGGAACTAAACCTGTTTCTAAAGACTTGTTAAATAAAAATGCTAATGGGCTACTTAACTCATCTCTGCATTCTTTTAATACTCTAGCATATATCTCGTCAGGACCAGGCGATTTTTGCGGTTTCAGTCTGTCAATTTCCTTAAGCACATTATTTCTACTTATACTAACTGTACTTAGCATATTTTCTATACTATCACTATATACCATATTGACTTCTGGAATCTGTGCCAAATTTTCATTAGTGAAAACGGAAAGAAACTGACTATTTAATGTACTGCACATTTCTAAATCATTTTCTGTTATTTCTCCTATTGAAGTTTTTAGGGGGCCTATTACATCTCTAACTTTAGATTTATATAGTTGGTACAAAGCTTTAGGGTTATTTTTTGAGTCACTGGCTATCCTTATTTCATAATTTCTTTTTGTTTTCCTTATTTCCTTTTTGACCTGTCTTGATAGAGTCTGATAGTATATACGTAGATGATTTTTGCCTTTCTTTATTTTTCTATATATTCCTTTCTTTTTTCCTATAAGATCTATTAGCTTATTCGTCATCCATTTTGGTTGGTTCTGCGGCGATCTAAATGTTCTTTTAGGGATATATTTATTTTGAGCATTGTGGAGTGAAGCAATAAACTGGTTATATGTAGGTGGCAAGTTTAACTCTGGCATATCCTGACTTAATTGCTTAACAATAGGGTCCACCCTTAACCCTTTATTAGCGGCTCACCACATAAGTCGAGTTAAATAAAGCTGGACTATGTGGCGGCGCTCGACATAGGTCGAGTGGCAATTTCAGCACGTAATGTTGCTGAGAGAGAGAGACAAGTGGTGGCAGGAGACTAGCGAGCGTATGAATGCTCCAGACCACCGCGGCGAACCTACTGACACGAATCTCAGCTCCCTCCTCCCTCTCTCACTCGCTACATACTGAATTATATGGGGAAAGTACCGAATTACATGCTTTTTGCACTCGCGTTGCACGGTTATTGCAAGAAAACTAGCCATCATAAAAGGATCGTTATGGTGTCATTCGAAAGCTCTGTTTATGCCCTTTCAGGGATAGGTACTTGTTTTACGTTCTGGGTCTTATTTAGGCATGAAAATGATCACGTAAACAGCCCTATTTTGGCTAAAAACACCCCGCTGTGCGGTACATATAAATAAACCGCATAGGCCGCTCGTAAGGTGTTAAGTCTCTTCTTAGCCCACCATAATCGGCTTTTCTGAAATCTGGGATAAGTGTCGTATTCTCTTTAGCATTCCCTGTCCATTGTATATTAAAATAAATAGATTTATGATCGCTATTTCCTAGGTGGTCACCAATCTCTACATCATTTATCATATGTTCATTGTTACTGAAAACTAAATCAAGAATATTAATACCTCTAGTCGGCGTATCTATGAATTGAAATAAAAAACTATCTTGTACAACCTCAATAAACTCTACTGAATCGGAGTCGCCTATTTGGTGCTGCCAATCAATGTTCGGAAAATTAAAATCCCCCATAATGCACACATTGCTAAACCTTGATGCTATTTTAATTTCCTCCCATAACGATGTTCCGCCATTTCTACTCATATTAGGCGGTCTATATATAACTCCAATAACTATAGTCTCACTACCTTCGTTAACCTCTACCCAAACACTTTCATTATCATTATTTAGTCTAATACCTGATTTAATACAGCTTTTTAATGTACTCCTGACAAACACTGCTATACCCCCGCCCCTCCTACGTGTTCGGTCATATTTAAACAAACTATATCCTGGAATATCAAATTCTGCTAAAAAATGCCTAGATTCTGTATTAATCCACGTTTCAGTTAGCCCTATTATGTCTATATTTTCTGTGCTAACGAGTGCTCTAAGTTCGTTCATTTTGTTACATAAACTCCTACAATTTGTATAATATACCCTCAACCTATTACTTTTATTTGCAACTAATTTTCTATTGTTTTTAGCTAACTTATTATTTCCTGTTGAACTACTAGCTCTAGACGGAAATTCTGCTCTATCAGTAATCTCATCTTTACTATCAGCTACATGTGTAGTGTTATCGATACTACTATTACACATCACTATATCCGCACTATCTTGACTGATTATTTCTATTTTACTCACTGGTTTGTCACATGAAGTACCTGCTCCATATGGAGACAGTATTTTACTTACACACCCAGGGTTTTTTAACGAAACCCCGCAACAATCTTGTCCAGTGAGCTGGCCAAGGTCGAAACTCCTAGTCGAGAAAGATGTACTCCATCCTGGGCATACAGTTCATCCTTACCATAGAAGGGGGTCCAGTTATCTAGGAATGGTATTGACTTTGCCTTGCAATACTTCTCCAGTCGGCTATTTACACCAATAGCCCTGGAGGACCATTCCTTCCGTACCCCTCTTCTTGGCAGGATACTGTGTATCACAGGAAATCCACCCTTCTCCTTGATCCTCTCCAGCATTTCCTGGTACTTGGTCAGCAACTCCTCAGTCCTGCATCTCCATATGTCATTGGATCCCGTGTTGATGAAGATGATGGGGTCCTCCCCACCCACTTCTAGGACACCATCCATCTTCTCTGCCACCCTCCCGACTCCGGCTCCAGGTAGGCAGACAACTTTACTAACATGAGTGTTAGTAGCCCCGTCAAGGTACCTAACCATTGAATCACCGACAATAAACTTAGCTTTTTTCCGTTGTCGGAGTGTAGCAGGAGTTGTAGCAGCAACAGCAGCAGACTTCCCCCCCTCCCCTCTCACTGCCTCGATGATCGCCACTTCCTCGCCATCACTCTCATCAGCCAAGGTGCTGAAGTTGTTGTGGGTCTTGAGTGGCTGCCTTATCAGCTTGCAGGCCGTTACACTGGTTGACACCACTTTCCAAGGGGCTTCACGATCCCTGGGAACACTTCCGGTAGCCTCACACTTCTTCTCTGCCATAGCTAGTCTCAAGGCCAAATTTTCATCTTTGAGACACTGAATCTCCTGCTCCACACTCTCCAGTCTTTCTTGCAAAGCAAGACAAAGCTGGAGAGTATGGGAGGAGACAGCAGACTCATCAACAACAGCCATCACTAAGAAAGTTCACTAGGACCTCACTAAGGGTAAACAGGTTCACTAGCGGTCACTGGGGACGTCCGCACTGGTCAGGGGTCAGAGGGCAACTGTGACAACAGTTTATCTCACTGGACGGGGCGATACAAAATGTCCACTAACTACAGGTTCCTCCTTACAGCACTGCTAGGTGAACAGTCATCAGATACATCCACCTCTTCTGTTTCTCTTAGAAATTCTCTTTCTAATTTTCATCAACGACATAGATGAGGGTCTCACCTGTACAATCTCAAAATTTGCTGACGATACAAAAATTGCAAATAGCGTACTCTCAAAAGAACAAGTTGACGATATGCAACACAATCTAGATAAATTGTCACATTGGGCCCAAATTTGGCAAATGAGTTTCAATGCGGATAAATGTAAAGTACTACATATCGGATACCTAAATGAGAAAGCAAACTATTCGATAAATGGCACTCAGCTTAAGAATGTAAACAGAGAAACCGATCTGGGAGTAACAATATCGAGTAACCTAAAACCGAGTCAACAATGTTCAGAAGTTGTTAAGGAAGATAGTGTGTGTGTGTGTTCGTGTGGGGGGGGGGGGGTTCTGTCACCTTAGTGTTAGCTATAAGACAATGTGACCCTAATATAATCAACCACTAACAGTTAACAGTTGGTGGTAATTACAACACTGCCTGGGGTGATAGAGAACACTGGAATGTAATTGCCAACACTTGCTAGAAATTGTGATTTGATCTTAAATAAAACGTAGTGTGGGAGTCATTATGTTAAGAGAGGGTGTGGGTGTTTGTACGAGAGAGAGAGAGAGAGAGAGAGAGAGAGAGAGAGAGAGAGAGAATACGAGAGAGAGAGAGAGAGAGAGAGAGAGAGAGAGAGAGAGAGAGAGAGAGAGAGAGAGAGAGAGAGAGAGAGAGAGAGAGAGAGAGAGAGAGAGAGAAGGATAGTAAGGGCAGGCAATATGGTAGTAAACGCGTTGGAATGAACAGGTATAATTGATAATGATAATGTGGGGGTTAATAAATTCTAAATGTGCACAAATATTTTCTAAGAGTAATACTAGTGGGAACGGTGAAGAGTGCAATGAAACAGAAGAATGATGGAGTGAAACAGGGAACTCCAATAAGACCCACCTGGCACCAGCTAGTGTTAAGTATGACAACATTACCTTATATGGTGGTGTTGGCACCACACGACTTACGTAGCCAACCCTGCGGCGCCATCTTGGATTTAATCACCTGGAAACATATATCACATTAACCCTAATAATTAATTACTTTATATTATTAGAAACATGCATAATAACATCGCCTATAGCCTACATATAAATAGCACAAATATCCCATAAGAGTAACTGACTGATTGATTAAAGGGATGATGTGGGATTTATATAGGGGGTACAGTTAGGGGGTGGATGGGATGTAAACAAGATGGCGGCCAGCGCTCCCTTCCCCATCTGACCTGCGGGATGTAAATTAAACAAGCCTTCATCACTTCCTCCTACCCTATAATTGATCTTTTAACCAGACCTAATATATTGATATTAATAGGATACAAATTTAGAATAATGGTGAATGAAAAGAAGAAAACATACTCGTAGCCACAAAACAAACGATGTTATAATATTATGCCGTACACGGGAGCATCACATCCACCCTCTACAAAGGACGCTGCGTGACTGAGGCCTGAGGGGACTCGTGCTGCAGCCTGCAGGCATTGAAGTCTGGACTATTTTCTGCTGTTCGAACGCGTCCCCAGAACACGAATATTTATTATTATGTAACTATAACCTCATTTAATACGTTATCTTCATTATCAAGGAAGCTACTTTGTAACGCATTAAGTATTTTTTACGACTCGTTATGTCCAATTTAACAATAATATCGAGCATAGGCAAAGGTCGATAAAGGACGAAGGCAGACATATGGTTCAGCAGTTCGGAGCTTTGATGTCTCCCTTCATTAACCATTTTATGTTTACCAAGTCTATAAGGTTGTGTATTAATGACATCAAAGATACGGTACAGTCAATAATTGGCCTGGGGCCCCGTATACTGTCCTCTTTCTGCGTTATATGTATTGTTTTATTTATCAATATATAAATTTATTTGCATTTATTTCCATGTATTCATTCATTTATGTATCAATTTATTGTATTATCATGTCTTGTTTTAGACCAGATTCCTTGCCTATTATACCATTTTAACCGATACCTCTCAAGCAGTAATGTCATTGACACAGCAGAATCCCTTACTCTCCTTTTTTTGACAGAGACTCAAGTAACATCCACATCTGACACGCCTAGATTTAATTTTCCAGGTTATCAACTGCTCCAAAATTTCAGACCTAAAGGAGGTGTATGTTGCTTCGCAAAATCTGAAATTGCCCTGGAGGAGGTTACTAGTTTCAATTGTCCCTATTTTGATTATTCTATATACAAATTAATTTCTGCTGGTAAATATAAATACACATGTTGCATCTACCGTTTCCCAAATACTCCTCCAGAGCAAAGTCTTTTTGATTCTCTATCCTCACAACTCAGTGTCCTCAACTTAAATGCTTCTTCTGAAATCACTGTGTTGGGTGATTTTAACACTAGATTAGCGGGCTAGCGGTTTATTTATATGTACCGCCCAGCGGGATGTTTTTAGCCAAAATAGGGCTGTTTACGTGATCATTTTCATGCCTAAATAAGACCCAGAGCGTAAAACAAGTATCTATCCCTGAAAGGGCATAAACAGAGCTTTCCAATGACACCATAACGATCCTTTTATGACGGCTAGTTTTCTTGCAACAACCGCGCAACGCGAGTGCAAAAAGCATGTAATTCGGTACTTTCCCCATACAATTCAGTATGTAGCGAGTGAGAGAGGGAGGGAGGAGGTGGGATTCATGTCAGTAGGTTCGCCGCGGTGGTCTGGAGCAGTCATACGCTCGCTACTCTCCTGCCACCACTTGTCTCTCTCTCTCAGCAACATTACGTGCTGAAATTGCCATACGACCTATGTTGCGCGCCGCCAGATAGTCCAGATTTATTATACTCGACTTATGTTGCACGCCGACACTTAGGGGTTAATGTCCATAATGTTGAATGGTTCACTCATTCAGCCAGGACTGATGATGCTGGTCTTGAATGTAAGCTATTTGCAGACTCATTTAATCTCACTCAACTAGTCAACCAACCCACCCGTGTACCAGATAATCCTAATCATAATTCCCACTTACTGGACTTATTTTTAACAACCAATTCAGGAAATGATGATGTTACAGTGAGGTCCCCGCTTGGATCTTCTGATCACTGTCTGATACAGGCCACCTGTCTATCACCTACCACACCTTCGCACTCTGAACCTGTGTTGGTGAATAAATGGTATTACGATAGGGCAGACTGGGAGGGTGTTCAAGGTTTCTTTATTGATATTCCCTGGACCTCTTTCTTTTCTAATGACCTTGAGCCACATACAAGATTTTGTAAAAATTGGAATGGAAACTTTTATTCCTCATCAAAAGTACAGTAAAAGATCTAATTCACCTAAATGGTTTGACCATAATTGTGCTAGAGTAACTTAACAAAAAGCAATAGCCTACAATGCATACACAAGATCAAAAACACATGAAGCCTTTAATTACTTTAGAAACATCAGAAATCATGCCAAAACTGTATTAAATCTAACTAAATCAAACTTTCTCCACAAGCAGGCAAATAAACTTCTAAATAATCCAAATTATAACAAAATATTTTGGTCTACTTTTAACTCATTCAAATCTAACTTCACTACTGCTTCATCCATTCCACCATTAAAATCTCCGACTGGCAATCTTGTATGTGACCCACGAGGTAAAGCTAACCTTCTTGCGGATATTTTCTCCACCAACTCAACCTTAGATGAAATAAATCAAGATGTCCCTGTACTTAATTTTAATTCGCCTGAAATTCCCTCACTTAAGATCCACACCAGACATGTCAAAACTATTTTGCAGAATCTCTCAGTAGATAAGGCTCCTGGTCCAAATGAAATTACTCCAATAGTACTTAAGAATTGCTCCTTGGTGATCGCTCCTGTATTGGCAAATTTTTTCCGTCTGTGTACTCATACCTCATGCTTCCCAGTACCCTGGAAAGAAGCAAACATCCATCCAGTTCCTAAAAAAGGTGCCTCTTGAGATCCATCAAACTACAGACCAATAGCTATAACTTCCACTCTTGGTAAAGTCTTTGAAATTATATTAAATAATCACATAATTAAGCATCTTGAGAATAATAAATTAATCAGTGATAGGCAATAAGGTTTTAGACGATGTCGATCAACTGCAGACATTCTTTGCCTTCTTACGCATCAAATCAACCAAGCTACAGACCAACATGGTGAAACACATACAATAGCACTGGATATATCAAAGGCATTTGATAGAATCTGGCATCAATCCTTATTGTCGAAGATGTCACACTACGGCCTTGCATCATTAGTTCCACTAATTTCTTCTTATCTTCATAACAGAAAAATATGTGTAATGGTAGATGGCCTTTATTCTCAATTTCACTCAATAAATGCTGGTGTTCCCCAGGGATCAGTTTTGGCCCCAACTCTGTTCCTCATTCATATCAATGATCTCATTTCTACCACTCATAATCCAATACATTCCTACGCAGATGACTCAACACTCCACAGTTCCTTCACATTTACCAATTCTTTCACCCAACCCGATCTTATAAATTCAAAAATAAACACTGCAATATCTCTGAACCAGGACCTTTCTAGAATTAATGAATGGGGACAAAAAAATATAGTTTCCTTTAATGCACAGAAAACCAAGTACATTCAATTTTCTAACCGACAGAATCTCACTGACTCCCATATATTTTTTAATGATGTAAATATTCCCACTTCCCCTAGTATTGACATTCTCGGTGTAACATTAACTACTAACTTGAGCTGGACACCTTATGTTAGAAGCATTGCTAAGAATACCTCTAAAAAACTGGGATTCCTGTACAGAGTTCGAGAATTCTTCACTGACGAGCAGTTGGCCGTAATATATAAAAGTCATGTGCGTTCTCAGATGGATTACTGTTCACCTCTGTGGAGTGGAAGTGGAGTGGTTGCATTGAGGCAGTTGGACAAAATTCAAAATAAAGCTATTAGATTAATCAATAACCCTGCAATCACACAGGACCTTCCTACATTATCCATACGAAGAAACGTTGCATCCCTTGCATTATTCTACAGATATTTTCACAGCAATTGTTCCGAGGAACTCGCTTCAATTGTGCCGCCTCTCCACATCTTTCCCCATAGAACTAGGGCAGCTGAGAGCGCCCATGAATTTACACTTTCTCCTCCACAATGCAGAACTTCTGCTTATCAAAATTCATTTATCCCTAGAACTACTACTCTTTGGAATTCACTTCCCTCGAGTTGCTTTCCACAAACTTACAATACAAAAGTTTAAATCCAGTTGTTACAAACATTTTATGAATGGAGGATGCCTTTAGGCACATGGACCTGTTTGTTTTATCTGTGTTTTTGCTTCCTCCGTTCATTGTCTCTTAAAAAAAAAAAATATATATATATATATATATATTAGGATATTAAGTTGGTATAGACTTAGTTGACCCCGGTATGGTTGGCACAGGTTACTATATACTGGTTCAAATTTTGTAATGTGCCATGCACAAAATTGTATAGTAATATTAAGGATACATGTAGGCATGTTAGTTTGCAATTTGTTAGGTTAAGCTTACGTTAAGCAAAGGTAAATATTGAACAATATGTTAAGTTAGTTATTGAACAGCTACTCTACTGGTAATATTCGGCTTAGTTTAGTCGAGGTAACATTGGTGAAATAATTTTTCGAAACGACCATAAACACCAATTAAGATATAATATACAATATACACTATAATATACAATATACAATATACAATACAATATAAGTTATTTTCTGATATTCTTTCTCATAATGCCAGCAACACTTTATATTTTATTTCTGAATACGAAGTCCCCTTTATGTACTCCATTGGCTTGATAGAACTGCTCAATTAACAATACACAAGAGATACAACCAGGCAGGAATAGACATACTTGCAGAAATAATAACATAAACTAACACAGGCATAGGATCGGGTTATGCACACGCAAACACATTCCTCCCCTCCCTACCCCCTTCTTCCACCCATACCCCCAACTCTCTCTCTCTCTCTAGATTTTAAGAAGTATATATAAACTAAGGTATCCAATAACACATCTATTTAACAATTCAATAAAAGACTAGTTCCAGGATCCTGGCTATAGTTCCAGCGACGCACCTGAGGCGCACTTGCAGGGTATGTCATTAGGGATGTGGGCTATGTCCCACAAAACAGCAACATATATATATATATATATATATATATATATATATATATATATATATATATATATATATAAATGTCTATATACAGTATATATACTATATATATATATATATATATATATATATATATATATATATATATTTATACAGTATATATACGTAACTCATTGACTGATGAGATAGTTGCAACAGCGTCCCTACATGTTGCAACTCGGTTGTAACAATATCGCAAATTATGCGCGACCAACGACCCGTGGTCCATGCGATATAAAAGATTAAACGTGCTATCCTACTTATCCCACTGTCCACACATTGCGTCAACTTGTCCCCAACCAAGCATCATTTGTAGGTCGGGGAAGACCGCAGCAGCACATCTCATAGGAGTGACCCCGTCCTTTTCTCACTTGTAATTTGGATTGTATTTTAGCTATTCTGACCATCGCCTTGGAACCAAGAGGATAACACACACACCAATTAATTTAATCGAACTGGCTGATCTAAGACCAACCGATACAGTAAAATATTCCCACTATCCTTCTATGGTCGTAAACCTGTTCACTAAATAAATCACTATCAAGTCATTCTTTTGGGAGGAGAGAGAGAGAAAGAGAGAGAGGTTACGAGTCAGAGAAGTGTGAAATACTATGGAGCCGGCAGCGGCCGGCCAGAGAGGTAATTGGATATAACCTGTGAGACTGAGGTTGAACAGGTGAGAACATCGAGCACCACACTGGCATAAGTTAAATCACACACAAACAAAAAAACAGTAAGAAGACTCAGTTGAAAATACATCTAAACGTACGAGTAATAAACTAACATGACAATTACATTATGTAAAAGGATACATCAATATGTAAATTCATAAATACATATAATAGCATATGAATATGATAAAGTTGATAATAACAGAATAACAAAAAGACGAAAAGTTTCATTGACACAAAGTCCAACATCAGTACAGGATAAAGTTTATTATCCAGGTCAGGAACTTTATATATATAATAATTAAATTCAAAGTCCTAAAACAATTAATAATCATATTGTGATAGGCCGCAAAGTTTCAGGAAAAAAATAAAGAATATTTGCCTAGCTGGTACTTTATTTAATTTAAATCTTACTTTGTTTTTGTCTGACTAATTTATCACACCGAAACACACACACACACACACACACACACACACAGAGACAGACACACACAATAATGGTTATATCAACACTATTCCACCAACCAACATACCAAATATTGTCCAATTCGTCCATGATCGTTGTGTAGGATATAACAATATCATCTCCGGTGCAAGCATCTGGGAGTTAGACTGAACTTTTTACTTGTTTTCTGTATTCATTATTATTATAATTTATCTATATTCATGGCGGAACATGAAACACCAAACTCTCATTTTGGACAAAATCTGAACAGTGTGCATGCATTCAGGAACAAAAATTGTATTACAACATTGTTTTTTTACAAACAGAAACAAGCAGGATTATTTCAATGACAACTTACACTTAACCCTGACACCGGGTATAGTGTAAAATATAGTTATCTGATGATGCAGTTTTTGTTTGTTTAGGGATTTTAGACAGCACTATGTTTCCGAACATATGAATATGAGACAATAATGTACCTTTCATGGATTTGTTGATTTAATTAATTGAGTTTAGATGTAAAGTTGGTTGGTGTAAACAAAAAAATATGAATATTAATGATTGATATATTGATGTACGGTACTATGGCCTACACTATTGGTAACTGTTTATTAATAAACATTATACTCAGGAAGATTTGTTCTTATTCGCCTACAATCCTGTATTTACTTACTATAGCTGCGTTTTTCTTTACCACCACTGTTTATCTATTGGGCTTTTGGCAGAAAATACGAAAAATGTTCAGTGATATCCGAGACATCTTTACATACAGTATTCTCATTTTCCAGAATTAATGCTTCATAATTACCAGCCAACTTAAAAGCGCCCTATAAAACAATTAAATATCACTAGAACAATACACGATAATTATCATGTAGGAAGCCTTGTGGAGAAAGAGGGCAAAATTATAAAACAATACAAGATAAACTAAAGCACTAATGTATGCTACAATAAATTTGAAAAGTCGCTAGATAGTACCTCCAAACCCTAAAAACTTGGATGTCACTAAAAACATATGTTGAAGTATCTAGAATAATTGTTATCAATCGAAAATTCTCTACTATTCCTTAAAATGGTGAATATCTCTTTAATATCGCTAGAATTATTCATATCTTGATGCCGTTAGATGGAAGTAATTCGCTGGATCTAGTGGTAGCAGCTACATTGGTACCATCGTACCAAGAACATTAATTCCGGTATTATGAACAAGGCCAGATTCCGAAACTATTACAATTAGTTCAAGGTTCTGAGATCATCAGATTGGTTTAGGAATCGATTTACACGATTACAGTTCCATTAGTTTCGAAAACATTCACATAAAACGCTACTTATAGGGAAGATAAACGAAGTATACCTCTCCCGAGATTGTCCAAGTGATGGTGCTACTTTTGTTGTTGTTGTTGTTGTTGTTTAAACTATGACAACGACATATTTACATCGTATATTCGGGTTATGGTGAGCATTTTAGAGTTCCTAGTAGTATATTTGAACATATTTATAATGTTCATACTCACATAAGTATCAGTATACAGGGTGACTCAGTAACCCTTTTCATAAATTTAATGGCAAATTCGGGAGACAATAATAAGACTAATTTACTCTATGACCCTTAGGGTGAGTCTTTGATATGATGGAGATATTACACCTTTAACCCTCCTCTAGCGGGTGCTCTGTGGCCGTTTTGGGCCTTTCTGGGCCGTTCTGACTGCTATATCAACCATCAGTATGAAAGGAACTGTATTGCGCCGAAAACTAGGTGGAAATCGCTACACAATGACGCCACATACAGCTACGTAGCACTCGTGGAGCACTGACAGTGTTACCTCGAAGATGGAAGTTTAGCAGATTTTGCTACCTTGCTCACTTTTAGCGAACTATTGGTTACACTGTCATCCTCACGCGCGGTGGGGGAACTGGAGTTAGTGTGGGCCGGGAGGCCACAGATGTCGGACGTATGGATCATTACTATCCCACCCATTTTCACTCGATTTCCACCCTTTTTTCACCCGTTTTTTGCCAGTTTTTTCAACACGACTTAAGTGGTGAGCCGCTTTTTAAGGGTTAAAGTTATCGATAGATATAAAAGAAAAAAATCTAAGGAGTGAGAATGAAAATGTCGTTGCTAACTGGCAGGGTAGCGTAACCAAGACTTGGTATCAAAATGGCTGTATACGGTAGCTGGATGCAGTTGGTTTCCCAATTTACAAAGGTACATTACTACTGTATTTGTATTATCATCATCATTATTATTAATATTCATTGTATTAGTAGTAGTAGTAGCAAGGGGAGAAGCAGGCGGCGGAGGATAAGTAAGAGGAAGAGGAGGAGGAGTAAGTGGGGGAAGAGGGGTAAGTGGAGGAGGAGGGATCTGACTGCCCACTTTGAGCTTTGATACTCCGCTCGTCTTAATGAATCTTGAATCAATCTGTACATGAATCTAAAGATTGTTTCTTTGCTTACACTTGGTATGTAAATGGTTGCATATGGTAGCAGTTGTCTCAATGCTCAAAAGAACATTAGCATTTTATCACCATCATAATTAGTATTAATAAATAATGATTCATACTGACGACCGTAGTTTCGAAATTCGAGTTCGGCAAGAAAAACCCTCCTCCTCAACTTACCCCTCCTCCTCTACTTATCCCTTCTAATCCACCTATCCGTCCTCCTCCACTTACCCCTCTTCCTCCACTTATCCATTCTCCACTTATCCCTCCTCCTTCACTTATCCCTCCTCCGCCCGCTTCTCCCCTTACAACAACAACTACTACTATTGCTACTGCTACTGCTACTACTACTATGAATAATGTACGTATAATAATGATGATGATGATAGTACAAATAGTAATGTACCTTTGTAAATTTGGAAACCAACTGCATCCAGCTACCGTATCCAGCCATTTTGATACCAAGTCTTGGTTACGCTACCCTGCCAGTTAGCAACGACATTTTCATTCTCACTCCTTAGATTTATTTTCTTTTATATCTATCGATAACTTTAAAGGTGTAATATCTCCATCATATCAAAGACTCACCCTAAGGGTCATAGAGTAAATTAGTCTTATTTTTGTCTCCCGAACTTGCCATTAAATTTATGAAAAGGTTTACTGAATCACCCTGTATAGGTGTGCTGCATATACTGAGTTATATTGAAGTTACCCCCCACCCTTGGTAAATTTTCTACAACCCTAAATCACAACTAAAAGAGAAAACGTACATAATCATACGTCACAGAGGAGTGTGACATCATTAATCAAGGTGGAAAAACGGCAGCACTGATCTGCAGGCCAGCAGTGTGTCTTGTCGGACGGTGGTGAGAGGAGGGTGTGAGGTGCCGCTGTCTCCTCCCCTTTCCTGTACCAACCTGTTTGGTCACCAAATGGGGGCCATAATCCTAAATGTGTACTACAAATTTCCCCTTCGTATCAATTTTTTTTTTTAGCCCCAGAGTTCTGCCTTGTTGTCACCCAAGACCCTCGATCAGCCATCCCCTCCACGGCCCTCCAACCAAATTAATCCAGCTTATGTAATGTATGAGATAATTATGCCTCACTGTTGTTGACCCTCTTTTTCACTACTTTTTTTTTTTTTTTTTTTTTTAACCTAAGACACGGGCATGGGGGGTATGAGACACCACACGCCTGTGCGCACATATTTGAGCTGTTCCCATCACTAACATCGGTATTTTACCATAAATAGCATTAATACTTATCCATATGCCAGCCGTCCGGCTGGCTCAGTTGATAGCGTGCCTGATTCCCATCTTGAAGGTCTCGCGTTCAATCCCCGCTCAGATTGAAAAGTTTTTCTGGGATACAGCCGGCGGTTACCATCTCCCCATGAGCAAGGGCGATGGGTAATGGTCTCTGGTAGACTAAAGAAAGCCAAGCGCTTGTGAATCCTCGAAGGAGGAGATACGGGCGCTATATAAGTAACCAGAAGATTATTATTATTATTATATGCGCCTATTTTAGGTTGATTATAAAGGTATTAACCTGTTACAGCAATAACATAAGTGGAAACAGCGTTTGGATGGTCAAAATCGGCGATACAGGCCGGGAGTTACATAATGTATGGCTGAGGCAACCTCCCTCCCCTCCTCCCATCCCCTTGTCTGGAGAGACACTGTTACGCAATAGTCTCTCTCTCGCTCTTTCCCACGCTTGGTAACAGTGATGACAACGCCCTGCTACCAACTCGCTAATGTTAGCACGAAAATAGACCACAGAATAAGGGAATAACAGGGAAAATAGGTGATAACTGAAGGATGGGAGGAAAGTGGGGAAGGAGGGGAGGTGGAGGAGTGATATTTGGCTTGGCCCAGGGACAAAAAACAAAACCAAAAAAGGGTTCAAGTTTTTTGGGGGGGGTTTTAAATGGATTTTTTTAGGCCCAGGATCTTAAGAGTCTTCCCGCAGTCGCCCGTGCAAACTCTTAAGAGTCTTTCCGCACTTGCCGGGTTAAAGACTAATATTTACAGTAGTGTAATTTGCTCTTAGCATAATAGTAAACATTAATTGTAGTTTTTATTGGTAACAAGAAATTCAAAATACAACCAGTAGTTTTCGGGTGAGAGCCATTTAAAGTGCCGGTACCCATATTTAGTCCATATTCCCAAGATTGTGACTGTTCCAGAACAATACCTGAGCAGGAATGAAACTTCATATAATACATTTTTTGTTTCTCTCTCTCTGACATTAAACTTGAAGCGAGTGACATTAATGTAGGAGTGAATGTAAAACTGTTGAATAAATGCATAGACCTGTTTAGTATGGGTCAACACACACACACACACACACACACACACGAACACACACATACACACACACACATACACACACACACACACTAGTATGACCATGTTCACGTAGAGTTTGGTCCTCCACACCATAAATGTTGCAAGGAAGAGCATCTCGACATATACTGTATACTATATTACGGTGACAACTCAACCAGGCAGGTTCAGCTGGGCTAGGGACCGGCTTCAATATGTCCAACAGGAACAGGGAATAAACAGAATAAGGAATGTTGTGCGAGGATATGTGGAAGTGGAAATACTATGGTGATAAAGTAATGGAATGAGAGAGAGAGAGATTATAAAATTATGAACTCAAAATGTTGGTTGCCCACTTGTTTGCTGCAATAGAAGGCATCCTCTTACAGTATATATCTATACGGCTGGCTATCTATCTATCCACCAAGATAGATAAACAAACATATAAAAGTGAAGGAAGGGGAAAGACAGTAAAATAATAAGTACTGTAAAATTTCGTTCTTAACATTAATCATCAATTACAAACCCCAATGCACTAATATAATAGACTAAGGGACAGACAGAGAAGTCAGAGAAGAGAGACAACATTGTTCAGTATGTCAGTCAGTTTCAGATTATCAACAGATTATAACTCTAACAATCAACTTTGCTTTTATACACCACACCCACAACTTACTATAATAAACAAATAAAACAGTATGTTCCTCATTACAGTGCATTATAGAGCGGTGGTAACATATACAATGCACCGCAATATTTACTTTGGATATACTGTTGAATCGTAAATGGAAAACAAGAACAAATACAACATAATAATAGTCTAATGACTCATAGCAGACACCAGGTTCCAATAATTACCCACAACCAAAATTGCTGTTGTGACTCGCTTAAAACCAAAATTTGCCAATTAATTTTCGCAAGGTCACCGATAAATGTGATGAATTAAGATGTTCCCCTTTGATCGGAGTAATTTTCCCTGACTGACTCTCTTTAATGTCTATCACGTTATTGGTGATTACTTTGAATAACAGCCAATTAGAAGAGAGCGTATTAGTCCTTCCATATTGAGCTCAAATCATGTTGTCTGGGGATTCAAATTATATAATTTATGTTCTCTCTCTCTCTTTCTCTCTCTCTCTCTCTCTCTCTCTCTCTCTCTCTCTCTCTCTCCCTCTCTCTCTCACATACACACTCAACACGAGCCACTGTATTACACAAACACTTTACAATATATTATATAAGAACAGGACAATACCTTACATAACAACGAGCACGATGATTACACAAACAATCAACCTCACTCAAACATTCACATGAGAATATTGACTATAGTTGTCATCACACAATATGCTATGTGTCTGTTTGTCTGTCTGTCAATCTGTTGGTGGACTAACTGACTGAATGAATGATAGCTTGACACCAATATTTACACATCCGGAGGTCAATTGGGAAGAGAAGACAAGATGCAAAAGCAGAGATATGAAGATGGGGAAAAGGAAGACATTGTAGGAAATAAGGAAGAAAGAGACGACGGAGGAATGTTCAAACGACATAGGCAGGAAGAAGGAAAAACAACTTGTAACTAAGGAACAGAACAGTAGATGAGGGAGGAAAAACAGAAGACATTTGCAGGAATAAGAATACAACTTGTAAGTAGTGAACAGAATAGTAGATGAGGGGTTCGTGAAAGTATAACAGATTAGAGAAAGTGTGATAAAATGTAGCTAGGGTTTATACACATACTATTAATCACAAATTATTCGACGCATGGATAATAACTAAGTGTATTAACCCCCTTCGCTCACAAGGTTACATAAATGAAAGGTGGAGGTCAGTTTTGTGTGTTTGCTATGTGTCAATATGTTGAACCTGAAATTTAGTAAGCATCCAATAACACCTGGAATCAAACACAGTGCCGCTATATCTCCTACAGGTGGGGAATCTACATACCTTACCCTGTTACGGTCACGTAAGTAATGTGAAAAGATCATAATATCCAGCAATTGCAACTTTGATGCCGTAGACAAAGTAAATAAGTAGTGGTTAGTAAATACGATAAATTGGGCTAATTAAAAGGGTATTGTCTCTACTACAAAATAACCTGCCGCAAACATTGCACGCATTTTCAAATGTGAAATACGGTCATTAAAGAGATAATTGTATTTAGCAAGTGTCTCTTTTAAGCTAAATATATTGAGTAACTTTCCTTGGCCGTTTTTTTCGCACCTACGCTTGAGTATGTATAATATTCCAGCGGGTACGATCAGAACAGACTCAAAGGGTCCTTGTCAGCTTTATGTAAGGATAATGGTTTAGAATAAAATTCACAACATGTGTGAGGGAAATTGGTGAAAGTGTGAGTTTCGTACCGGACAAAGAAGAGTCGATATCACATTGCACAGCTTAACCCAGCCTAACATATATAACTTGTTCGATTTAGTCCATATCTACATTAGACAAATGTAAGCAATACATACAGATGAACTACACTGGGAGTCAATCTTAGGAAGAGAATACATTGAAAGGTCAACATAATAAACACTACTAAAATACAGAAAATACCTAGTACTTACAAGGTACTTTGACAGTAAATACACATACACACTGGTTCACAAACTCACGGACTGACATTTAGGCGGACACAGACACCATGTAACTCTCTCTCTCTCTCTCTCCTCAAATAATTCAGTTAATTTCCTCTTCGTTCATCTCCATTCCCATCCTCCCCGTCAATTTCCTGCTCTACTAAATAGCTTTAAAGGTGGGGGCTCATGGGTTGAGGTAAACATGGAAAAATAATCGCCAACCTGCATATAATTATCTTGTAAAATGCAATGTCACTGAAATAATTATTAACAATGGTATAAAGGATTTTGCGGATCGTCTATACCGGGCCTGTGACGTCATAGTGACGTCACACCAGTATCCTTAGCCTAGACTGGATGGTGGACTTACACTCTTGTGACGTCACAGGCCCGGTATAGACGATACACAAAATCCTTTATACCATTGTTAATAATTATTTCAGTGCCATTGCATTTTGCAAGATAATTATGTACAGCTTGGCGATTATCATTCCATGTTTATCTCAAGCCATGAGCCCCCACCTTTAACACTTACGCTGCGGGCATATTTACACCTGTTTCCAATATATTAGGGCTCATTCAGGCACTCCTGAATGATTAAACAAGTGTCTAAATTCGATTAAATGTATTTAGCCAAAAACTAGAAGAAAATTGCTTCAAAATTATGCAAGAACAAGCTTTATAGTGTGCGGGATTCACCCGCAGCGCTACCATAGACATCAGCAAATATTCGCTAATTATGAGCAATGTCTCGCTAAATTTGCCTGTGGCAGTGCTGCATTGTCTCGCGAGATATGGGTCCCGAGTCTCAGTGCCCTAGCAGCCGTGCTGGAGAGCGGAGGGAAGCCTCTCGCGCTCCCGCACACTTACACTCGTCCCCACAGGCTTTATGAGGCTTAAAAGCCTGTAAATTACTATAAATTGCCATGTGCCTTCAGAAGCGTCTCCCACAGCCAATGGGTTAACCAATCACAATAACAAACAAAAGCACGTGCACATTCTCACTCTCTCTCCCAACCACCCTAATCATCCCACATGGTTCGCGTCACTATCTGTCTCCAGGGACCTCCACCTCACTTCTCATGTCTTTCTATATTCTCACACCACAACTTTCTCCTCTCCTTCCTATCAGCTTTCACTCTTCTTTCAACTGACACCCTAATCTTCTATATTGTCTCTCACAAGTACAAGAAGTATTGGGGAAAGGGTAAAGATGATGGAGTAGTGTGGGCTAAAAGGTATGGTGCGTACAGAAGATGGGGAGACAAAAAACATGAATTCAGAATAAAAGGATAGGAATGACAGTAAACTATGTTACATTGTACTGGTAGTAAGAATATTTAAGAAACTATAGAAAAACATTCACACACTAATATGGTTTCCAATGAGTCAGGACCACAAACTATTCTGGGAAGAGGAAGGAGAGGAAACATAAATTAGGCAGCTTATTCTAAAGTTTTCGCAGTCCATGAGGATTTACCGAATCATCCGGTCCGTTCGTCTGTCTGTCAGTTTATTTGGTTGTCTGTCTGTCTGTATACAGCTTCTCATGTATATATACTGTATGTATATATATATATATATATATATATATATATATATATATACAGTATATATATACAGTATATATATATATATATATAATTATATATAAACATATATATATATATATATATATATATATATATATATAATATATACTGGTATATAAATATATATATATATACAATATATAGATATATACTGTATATATTTACCGGGTATATATATAATTTTGTGCTGTACCTAGTATCAGTACATTACCACAAAGCCCACCGAAATGCCAAAAAATACCCTCATTGTTCCCTGATTAACCCGGGAACTACGGGGAGACTCTTAAGAGTTCCCCCGGCGGACTGCGGGAAGACTCTTAAGAATAAGGGAAACAAAAAATCCATTTAAAACACCCATTTTTTTTTTTTTTTTTTTTTTTTTATATTTTTTTTTTGCCCCTGGGCCATGCCAAATATCACTCCTCCACCTCCCCTCCTTCCCCACTTTCCTCCCCTCCTTCAGTTATCACCTATTTTCCCAGTTATTCCCTTATTCTGTGGTCTATTTTCGTGCTAACATTAGCGAGTTGGTAGCAGGGCGTTGTCATCACTGTTACCAAGCGTGGGAAAGAGCGAGAGAGAGACTATTGCGTAATAGTGTCTCTCTAGACAAGGGGAGGGGAGGAGGGGAGGGAGGTTGCCTCAGCCATACATTATGTAACTCCCGGCCTGTATCGACGATTTTGACCATCCAACCACTGTTTCCACTTGTTTTATTGTTGTAACAGGTTAACCCTTTGGCGCACCTATAGTTTCCAATCAAAGTTTTTCCCACTCCCAAAGTATATCTCAGCTCACTCAGAGCCAGTTTTGTGCCCGGCGATAATTTGTTTCTGTGACGTTTTTATCCACCAAAAAATCTTTGTATTTGGATTAATGAGGTACCATCGGCTTTGTTATTGATTGAACTTGAAGATAAGCGAATAAAAACATAGAATAAATACAAAACAACCACATTGGGGACCTCCGAAATAAGAATTGTAAAAAAAAAAAGTAAATACCTTATCTCCAACTCGCGCTAGCTCAAAATTTTGCCCGCAACATTTTTTATTTGCATTCATATATGGAAGCGGAATTTAATGAGGATTCCACTGGTAACTTCAGAATTACTATACACCTAATAGTTACTGAGATACACGAATAAACGTGAAAGTATCGAAACACAGACTGAGCTGTACTCTGCTCCCTTCCCAGCCAGCCGTGAGTAAACGGTTAAACTGAGGGCGTTGCCAATTGTAACCATTGAACTAAACGTAATATTTAATATGTATGCCAAATATGACGCACGTCAGACGAAAACTTAATTTTTGGCGAATATTTTTAAGTTTAATGACTCTTAACGAGTCATCGTGCGCCTAGGAAATAAATACCTAATGACTATGAACGAGTCATCGTGCGCCAAAGGGTTAATGCCTTTATAATCAACCTATAATAGGCGCATATGGATAAGTATTAATGCTATTTATTGTTAAATAATGATGTTAGTGATGGGAACAGCTCAAATACATCAGCACAGGAGTGTGGTGTCTCATACCCCCCATGCGCACTTCTTAGGTTAAATAGCAGTGTATGAATATTCCCATATTCAAAATATGCTACAGGGGGACAATGCCTAGTGAGTTCATTGCTCAATAGGTGGTGTTCTGAGAGTGAGTGTCCGAGTCGAGAAAGTGAGACAGTGAAGCATAAAGGCGAAGAAGTGGGGCTGCTTCGAGCCATGAGTGAGCAACTAAGAGCCGCGCGTCTGCAATGTCAGATTGGCGAGGGCTGGTTGTAGCTTGTGCTTCACTTATCTCATTTCCTAGGCTGGAACAAGACCTCACGAGCTTCACCGTGTTGAGCGGTGAATGTGCAGGCTCTCAGCCTATGCCCGAGAGGGAGAAGTTGGAATATAAAAAAAAATATATATATATATACCGTATATATATATATATATATATATATATATATATATATATATATATATATATATATATAATATATATATATATATTTAATAGAGGCCCCTCCATCATTGACGATATTGCCTATTAGTATAATAGTCTCCATTCAACATCCCGCGTCAGCATTTTGAATCTACCGCCGCGGAAGTATCATGGAGTACTCATCATAAGTGCACGCTTAATTCCCTTATGGAATGGTCATTATGATCGGGTACCCTACAGAAAAAAATCCGTAAAAAATAAAAAATTAAAATGAACTTAATATTTGTTATCATATGACTTACCATATGTGGATTTCTTGCGTTTTGCATCCCCGACTCCAGGCCCCGTAGCGGCCATCTTCATCCTTCCTACTTCCGCGGCCACTCAAGCCAGTGGGGTGCCGCCGTCGCTCTTGCTTCATTCGACGTTTCTAGCGCTTCTAGTGAGTCCTTGCTCATTTGTATACACCTGCGTTGTAGTGAACAGGTTTAGATTAGCTAGCAATGGCTGCCCCATTGGTATGTCCGCAGGAAGTGTGTAAATTAGGGTACTATTGTAACAGGCGCCTACATATCCCAGGATCGTCGCGCCACGTGTGTTATTATTATGTTGTGTTGCGCCTTTAGCTTTTGATTTCATAGCTAGGAGGCTACCACTCTACAAGATTATGCTTAAGGCCATCACTAAGAGGCATTTGCATATATTAGTTGTGTTTTTTAGCAGATGCTCTAGTCTAAGGGTGACTGCACGTGGTGCTACACCTTCTAGAGTTCGTATTTGCTTGCGGGTCCCTGTCGTGGTGCTCCCTCATCTGGTTGCGATTGCTCGGTCTTCGGATCGTCATCTGCCTGTGATGTGTCGTCGAGCCACGTGGCCAGCCTGGTTAGGGGTCTCCAGTGTAGGCTGCAGGTAATTTAGTATTCTGAATTCTCTGTTTAGTTTTAGGCCTAGTTGTGCCCCTGGTGTTTTTACATGTGTGCTTTGCATGTTATTTGGGGGTGTGGGATATGTCCCTATATTTATGTGAGGGTTTCGGAGAGAGGAGCTGTGCTTTGCCTCCCCTCTCTGAAGTTACCCGTCTTCAAAACGGGTAGGGAACAACCAAATGTCCCGGCGTGGTTAGCTGAACCACAGGCCTTCCGGCGGAAATGCGGATTCCTACGGGAGCTCTGAACTCGGCCCGCCGAGTTAACTCGCCCTGACCCCGATTGTCACGCGGTAAAGGCTTCTTTGCCCTGTGGCGCCCCAGTCAAGTGTGCACGTGTCTAGATACGTCATGCGGCGGATAGTCATACACTAACGGTCTAATAGGGCCTGTGACACTGGTCATAGGTAAGCAGTTCCAATCAGCTTAGACGGAAAAGCCCCAGGTTTTTCTCGGCAAGTCCAGCGGAAGGTTAGAGTAGTTGTGACTATAGCTAATTTTCCGGCGGACTCAAGGTTGGATGTATTAACACCTCGCAGGTGTTGTGAGCATTGATTCCTTGAAATGTTCTATTTCCAGAATTCCTGGCACCTTAGTGACTTTAGCTGATTCCGGCGGAGGGGGAGCCCTCGTTTTCCATCATGCCTCGGTTTGAGTTATGCGCTACTCCTCACTGTTCACTGTTACCAATATTCGCTCATAAACTCTGTTTAAGACGTGTTAAGTGTTTAGACCGCTCTAGAGGCTTGTGGATGTCAAAGCGTTGTTCTGTCTGTGCCGACTTGAAAACGGCTTTGTTCACCAAGAAAGACTTGTCGTGCTTGTCAGCTTTGCAAGAAATAAAAGCCATTTTTAACACTTATGCCAAAGACACTGCCCATAAGGCTCTTCACTGTGATGACGAGGCCCTCTGGGAACAATTAATAATAAGTGGTCAAACCAGCCTCCCATCAATCTGTCAGACCTAAAATGAAATATAAAACCCTTTCCAAAGAGGTAGTGAGTAGCAGCAGTGGCACTGACAGTGAAATTACCGAGGTTGCCCCTCCCCCCCCGACCAACCAAAGAGGAAACTTTAACCCTCGCCAAAGCGTAAGTCGAGGTCGAGGTCGAGGTCTCCCCGCAGAAGACACTCTTCGGCTGAGTCTTCCCGGTCTCACAAGCGCCGGAAGGAGGATTCTCAGTCATGCAGTGGTAGACGGAAAGAGACCCCACAACCACCTCCCGCTTCCCCAATCTCCGACACGCCCAACGTTGACGCCGGAGGCTCGGAAGTGGGGTCCGAAGACATAGAGTCCCAACTGGGTCATGAACAATCTTCAAGCAACCTGATTTCACCTTTGCGATTCCTAAGTTGAATTATGTGCCACATACTAGTTTCTCCGCCGGACCTAGACGTGTCCTGGTCGAGCAATATAAGGGTTCACAATTTTTTGATAGCTCCCAAATCATCCAAGACTAACAGCCACCCGTGGCTCGGGGGTGCTGGCGTCAATGGGAGCCATCTCATGACAAGCTTAGAGTAAGTCAGGAACCATTGATTGAGAGTAATATTGATATTTTATCTTCGTCTGTCCCTGATTTGGTGTGGCCACCGGCGGATCAGATGCCGGAGGCACAACAGGATATTTCTGAAGAGGTTGAGCCAGAGGAAGTGCCTTTATCCTCAGCTCCACCAGGTCTAACGGGTGGGGAGTCTGAAGCTAGCTCCCAATCTTCTAAGGGATCCCACAGTAAGTGTGTTACCTCAGATGAAATAACTGATATCTTACATAAAGTAATGCAACAGTATACTCTCCCTGCCTCCTCTGACCCCCCTGCCAGTCTACCTGTAGTTTCCACGAGTCACTCCATGATAAGACCTCTACAACCTTCGGGTTTTCTTTCCCCTCAAGCCTCTGTGCCTCCTATGTCCTTGTCTCCGTCAGTAACCGCGGATTCCGGCACTACAGTGCCAGCCACGCTGACTACCACTAATGTTAGAGTGATCTCGTATATTACTCCTCCTCCCTTAGATAAGGTTCCTCAGAGGAAAGGCCCTATGCCTCTCCTCTATGGACCTGACTGTTCATGGGTCCCGGCAACGCCACTAAACCCACAATTAGCACAACCCACCATTTCAGACCTTCCGGTCCCTAGTGAGTGGACAATTGAGATAAACAAAAACAGAAAGTTCAGGGCGAAGGACGAAGCAGGGAGATTACTGGATGTATCAATCAAAGCTATACCTAGTTCTTTTAATCCAGACTTCTTTGTTCACACAGCTGCCACGGCAGTTCCCGCCACCTTATTTGCACGACTCTTTGTGGACTGGTCTAAAGCCGATGGCGTTAATGATGTCAAGGCTTTGAATGCTCTCACGCCGGAACTGGATACAATTCCGGTACTGGATCAGTCGCATACACCAGTACTGCAAATGGGCCGGATAGGGGTGGGTTCCTGGGTAGATTGGGAGTTAGAGGCTCAGGTCTTTGCATCAACCATTATGTCTAAGTCCTCTCATCAGGTGCCACAGGAATCTCATAATAATTTCTCGTTACCTGTACAGACGGCTGACGGGGTGTCGCCGGATTTGTTGGCCTTTTTAGCGGTACCCAAAGTAGCCCTCTATACTCTAGATGAACCCTTTGGCACTCCTCCGGTGGCTCATTTGGAAAGGGAATTTAAATTACGAAACAAAGCCTACCGGATTTTCTCTCAGTATTTAGTCAACTGCCAGGTTGCTGTCTCTCTTACCAGGACTATCTCGGCCATTGCTGACCCAAATGTTTGGGAAGCCACTGACTTGTCACAAAGAATTTTATTGCAGAATTCTATTCAAACCTTAGGAGATATCAGAATAGCGATCATGGAAGCGGTTCGAGCCCGCCAAGATCTAAGAGTGCATCTAGTAAGAAAGTTACCGGATGACATTGGGCGCCGGGTAACTCTTTCGCTGGTACTCACTGCCTCCCTTCTTAACTCAGAAACGTAGAGTGTAGTCTTTAATATGGTCAATGGGTTGAAGCAGGTTACTTCCCAAGCTAGGAGAGAACCAGTTAAGAAGCCCTTTCAGAAACCAAAGAGCGGAGGTAAGCCTAACCAACCGCATGCTAAACAGTCTTCTCGAGATCCCAGAACTCCTCCTCAGCAGGGAAGTACTCAGCCCAAACCTTAACAAGGTAAATATTCAGGGTATAGAGGTAAGCCACACCAGAAGTCAAATCAGGGGCAGACGCCAGCCAAAACTAGCCAGCCATCTTATACCAACCCACCTCCCCCTCCAAAAAACTAGCCACCCAAACTCTCAGTTTCCCGGCGCAATGCTTAGATGCGCTGGATTCGAGAGTTGCTTCTCCGAACAGGCCCAGTTTGCAAACTGGGTTGTTTCAGTTATTCCGCTCGGCCTGGCCCAAGAAAACTTGGGCCAGAAAAATTGTAAGCAAAGGGATCACCTGGCGGTGGCTCCAGCGACCTCGACTGCGTCAGGCGCTGGAAGGCAGCAATGTGTCACAGGAGGTGGAGGTCCTGGTCCAGGAAATGATCTCCAAAAAGGTCATTACACCAGTAGAACCAACTTGCCCAGTATTCACCTCCAGACTTTTCTTAGTGCCGAAAAGGGACAGTGTGCAAATGCGACCAGTGTTGGATCTCTCACATCTGAACACCTTTATCAAGAATTCACCCTTCAGGATGCTTACAGTCAATCATATCAGGCTCACTCTTCCGCCGCAAGGTTGTATGTGGTCAATAGATCTCAAAGACGCCTATTGGCATGTCCCTATAAACAAAAGGTTCCAGAAATTCCTCGCTCTGAGGATCAGACAAGAGACTTTCTTTCGAAAAATGCTTTTTGGGTTAAACCTGGCACCGAGAATTTTCACAAAAGTAGTCCGGCAAGCCCTTTTGCCACTGTTGGTCCAGGGCATAAAGGTGTTTTGGTAGCTAGACGACTTGGCGAAGTTTCGCCTGGTTACCACAAGGAATATTCAGTGGATAGGTCTGATCTGGGACACCACCAATCTGACCCTTACTCAGAGTGTGGACAATCGCGAGAGATTTCGCCGGAAACTGTTTAGTTTTCTCCACAGTCTGAATACGACCAGAAAATCGTGAGATTCTCATATCGGCTCTCTCAACTGGATCCAATTAACTGGGAAGTTGGGCCGGTTGAAAGTGAAGAGATTAATCTTGGAAGGCAACAAAGTTTTTCCTCTCTCGCTGGAGTAGAAATTATGGCCAATTCCTCCATTAATCCACAGCTTACTATAGGTCTGGGCCAAACCCGAGACACTATACTCTGTAACAACATGGATTTCTCACCCACCTACGGTATGGGTAGACACAGACACTTCAGGGGCACTAGGTTGGGGGTATCAGTCAAATCTAGGCCATCAAGGACAGGGCACTTGGCCCCAAAACAATCAGTTTCACATTAACAAGCAAGAGCTATTAGTTCCTCTCTTTTTCCTGAAAGATCACGGCATGTCGTTACAAGGAAAATCAATATCGTTCCGTATGGACAACCTAACCGCAGTCCATTGTATTCAGAAACAAGGCTCGGTGAGGTCCCGAGAGTAGCTCAAAGTGTCAGAACAGATCTTTGCCCCAGCAGAATCGCTGGGTATTCACCTACATGCAGCATATCTCCCCGGCGTGTCGAACGTCTGGGCAGACGCTCTATCCCGGAGGCGGAGCACCTTAGTAGAATGGGCTATCAAACAACCCGTCTTCGACAAAATGATTGCGAGGCCTTACCATCCACAAGTGGATCTGTTTGCATCCAAAGAGAATCACAGATTCGCTCTCTTCCTAACTCGCCAGGGGGTGACCCCGGCGGGGGGAACGGATGCATTATTAGAGGACTGGAACAGGTGGCCCTCAATTAATCTTTTTCCGCCACCAGATTCTGTGCTAATGTGCCGGGTAATTCACAAACTAAGAAGTTACCGGGGCTAAGTCTCGATGATCGCGCCGTTATGGCCGGCTCAGGCGTGGTACCATCAGTTGCAAGTATGGTGCAGGACCCCGGTGATGCTCCCGGTCTCCGCATTCCACTTAGAGATGATTGGCAACCTTCAGACCTTGCTCAGTTATGCCTTCTGGACATTTACAATGCAAAATGGTTAGCTCAATTTGGGGAAAGTGTCACAAATTAACTAATGAACCAATATACCATGTCTACCAGGAGACCATATCAATCACATTGGAAAACTTTTACAACCTGGATTGTAGTCTGGGCAAACGGATGCCTCGGGAACCTTGATTTTATAATACCTAGATTATCTATTTGAGCAAAAAAAAAATTCAGTAGTCATATTAAAAAATCATTTATCAGCCATCACAACTCCCTTCTTTGATCTCACAGGTCTTTCCATAACGCAGGCGCAGGAGAAAGGGTTTATGAGGGCGTGTTTCAAGCTGCGCCCACCACCTCGTCAGATCATGCCCACCTGGTCACTAGACATAGCCTTATCATTGCTTCAATCGCGTAAATACAATAACACGCCGGATTTTGATTCACTCGTAAAGAAGGCTGTTTTCCTGAAGGCTCTCGCCACAGGGAATAGGGTGTCTGAGCTGGCGGCGATGAGCAATGAACCTAATTGCCTTTGGTTTGGGAGACTGCACGATCATGTACAAATCGCGCCGTCTCCCACATTCATAGCAAAAAAATTAGCATTCTGGTCATGTGTTTTCTAAGTTTTCTGTTCTGGCGTTGAAACGCGGACACTCTCATCATATTTTATGCCCAGTGCAGGCCTTAACTAAGTTTATGAGGGTTGCGCCTCCTCACCAATCAGGTGCTCTACTGGTGAACCAGGCAGGTAATCGTGTTACGAGAAGAAAGTTAGCTTCTCTGTTAGTCGACGTCATTAAAGAAAGTAACCCCGGTGTGGTGGGCAGGGCTCACGACATCAGAAAATGGGCAGTCTCTCTTCGTTTCTTACAAAACTTTTTGATAGAAGACATTGCTAATACTCAATTATGGGCGTCCAATCATACTTTCGTAACACGTTACCTGTCAGTCGCTCTTGATAAACCAAAGCGTACCTGTGTAGCTTTACGACAACGGTACAGTATTATGTTCTATTGTGTAAGATTTGTTTTAAGAGAAAGGAGTAGGGGGGGGGGGGGGGGGTGCGGAATAGCCCATACCTCACTAAGTCCCCGTCCGCCGGAGAACTGTGATAAATCGCGAGCTGTAATCGAACTGGTTATAAAGTTCAACAGATTTTTATTTTATGTTAAATTTAAGAAGAAATCAAGCATAGTTGCAACTATGTAGTATTATCAGAATGTACAGTTGGTCAAAGTTCTAGCTGACCCACCCTCGCTCTGGGGCTCGCAGAATTATCTGGCAATACTGGTGTAGGAAGGAGGTGTGTCGTCTTACACAGATTGGGATTGGTAGACCTGATTTCGGCTATATCATAGTTAGAACATATACTAAACAAGGGAAAGTAAGCCTATCTCAAATAAAAATGCCTACATCACTATGTATGATCCCGAACATTCACCCAAAGTTCGTAGATTTGCTTAAATATTCAAGTTATTATATCCACTGATTGGCAACTACACCAGTATTGCCTGCTAATTCTGCGAGCCCCAGAGCGAGGGTGGGTCAGCTAGAAATTTGACCAACTGTACAAACATATATTATACTGTACAAATATTTTTAAGGTTAGAACTAAATTCTACAGAGTTATAGTTCTATTTAAGGGAACACATGCGTGTCCCCAAAAGTATCATGCAAGAATCTTAAGGAAAAGATCTGGTCATGAGTAAGCAGACTTTCTTGATGTCACGCACCGCTTACAATCTTTTTTATTGTTTATATATTGTTTGCATACAATAAAATTTTTTTTTTTTTATAAAGACTATTATGTCCCCTGAGGTTAGGATATTGTACGAATGTCCCCCTCCAGACTTGGTATTCAGGCAATATCGTCAATGATGGAGGGGCCACTATTAAATTATAGGTTTGATTCCCGGAGGGAAGTAGAGAAAACCTAATATTTAGTAGGGCCCCGTAATCATTGACGATGAAATGACCCTCCCATCCATCCCCCTTCCCATTCGTCGATTTCTAGAGTTGTTTCTTGATATATCAGTGAAGGACGAGGATGGCCGCTAGGGGGCCTGGAGTCGGGGATGCAAAACGCAAGAAATCCACATATGGTAAGTCAATTATGATAACAAATATTATGTTAATTTTTCTTCTATATATTTTACAGAGTCTTTTCTGTAGGGTACCCGATCATAATGACGATTCCATAAGGGAATTAAGCGTGCACTTATGATGAGTACTCCATGATACTTCCGCGGCGGTAGATTCAAAATGCTGACGCGTGATGATGAATGGAGACTATTATACTAATAGGCAATATCATCAATGATTACGGGGCCCTACTAAATATTAGGTTTTCTCTACTTCCCTCCGGGAATCAAACCTATAATATATATATATATATATATATATATATATATATATATATATATATATATATATATATACTGTATATATATATATGGATATACTCTGACTCCAATCATATGAATTACAGGGCGTGACTATGTATAACATACTGTATTATATAACTATTATAACTCTTGTATCACCAGTTTAAACTTCAAGCATTCACAACTTTAAACATTGTGAACATATAGCCCTAACAAGGAACACAAATGCAGATTGGTTGCTAGCAATACTGACTGCAAATTGAACAGCAAGTGATATAAACAGAAACAAAATACACGTTCAGTTGGTAATTATACAACCAATAATTCATTGAATGGCTCCATCATTCAACCAGCTAATAAAGGGGAAGTTGGATCCCATTAAAGCGGATCTGAATTACTGATGCTTTTAATGACATCCCTGCTGATGGTCTCCGTACCCATAACATTACCTGGCCGAAATAGAATGAAAAATTACACAATTTACCCTGATGCTAGAAAACACCGTGACAGGAATGAACGTTCACTGTTACATAAACACTTTGAGACTAATCAAGATACTCTGGGATAGGTGAATATGGAATATTAAGTTACTTCATTCACGATACGTGAATCTTTCCGCATCATACAAAATATAAGCTAATCTTGACCAGTAGTATAACGATGCTTTCTAAATATATGTTTGGTAGCTCAACTAACAGCAATGGGTTTGCAAGGTTTATTATGATTGTTACTGGAAACTTCATTGTGACCTCCAGTCCTTGTCTAAGAATATATCAAAATTATACCCACATTCCAGCCAAGCATCTCAACAATTATATCCTGAATGGATTGTCCAGTGACCGAATTGTTGATGTAAAGACCGCTGAATGAAAAGACTTGCAAACAAAATACTTGTGGGTGAAATGATTAGTACATACGCGTGATGAAAATAAAATTAAATGATTTGCTGATATGGTGAAATTACTTGTGGACATATCTTGCTAGTGCAATGAAATGTGTGCTTGTGTGTGTTTGTGTGTGTGTAGAAGGAATTCGACTAATTTGAAAGAATCAGAGGGAATGAGTGAATACACATTTTCTCTCCCTCTATCTGAGGTAAGTTAGTGCCACTGTCCCATTACGTGAACACCCCCTGGACATCCGACACTCGACACTCGTATCATGCAAATGGTAATGACCTGTTTTTAAAACACTTTACGACGCTGTAAAACTAAGCCAGCCTGGGGAAGGACAGAGTTTATTGTGACGCTCCTGCATAGTAGCCACGTGCGGGCATGCGCGAGGGTCGGCTGCCCAGCCGTTTAGAAACCGGCTGGCGGCAGCCGGCCGGCCGGCTTTTCCTTAGTATATATCCTACGACAATGTAACTAATGTCTGCGATATTCTTATGTTGTTTCACAGCTTCAAGCTGCCCTTATTCTTAACCAACGCATCTTAGTATATTTTATTCTCGATAGTTGATTGTTTCATTATTATATATAAGATGTAAGTCTAGTGAGAGTGGGAGGAGACGAGCGGGAGAGAGAGACCGGCTGGGGGACGTTGCTTCGCGCGGGCGCGGAGAGACTAGCTTGGGACGAGCCTGATTGTTGCCAATTGATCGCAACGTTAGGCTTAGTTTCGACTCACGCAAGGGGTAGAGGATTTTGACCCGGCAACGGTGTTGAGTGTTGCCAAGCATGGGATGTATTTCGCATGCCTAGGGTGGGGTCCAGACAGATTCAAGACTCAGAGCTCACCTCACTGTCGTACCCTTCGGACCCCCTTGATATCTATCCCTCTCAACCCCACTTAGAAACTTTCTCTCTTACTTTGTATACCTTCTTTCCACTACTTCACCAATCTATTTAATTATCCCATCCCCTTGATAGACCTTATATCTATCATTGTATTAACGACGATCTCTCAGATAACTAGATAGGATTTTGGGCCTTATGCAGAGATATAATTGTTAATGAGACCTAGGAAGCTTTTTTGTTGTCTCATATTTGGTGGTTTCATGCTTGCTAGTGTGTTCTTGTGGCAGGTGAGCAGGGGCTAGACCGGAGGGGAAGTTTTTTGCGATCCTTTAAGTAAAGTCTGCTGGTGCGAGTCCTGTGGACCTGCACGACTTTACTAGGATACCCGTGGGAGTCTGGGGGCATTTTCTTGTCTGTGTGCCTGTGTGTCTAGTGTTGTGTTGTGTGAGGGCCCTTGCCTAGTCCACTCAGCACTACGCTAGCATCTCTTGCGTTTGTTTTAGGGTCGCCAGGAGAGAGTCAGATACTTGGGATCTGAGTCTCTCAAGAGAGCACCCTTTCAATTAGAGTAATTTGGCGCACAGACTTGGGAACGTCCCTAGGCTAGAGCAGGTGGCTCAGCCCGGGTATCCGAAGCCTATATCCTTCCGGCTAGACCTCTGCCACCTGGCAGATTAACAGCTAGGGGTTTATTATTTCTGTATGCTTGTTATTGTGCCACAGTTTACCGTTTTTGTGAGCATTGTGAGTCAGGGTGTGGCTTAGAGACTCTGTCCGAGCAGGCTTGCCTGACTAAGAGTGAGAAGCACACCTGTATGTGGTTATGTTGCGAGTTGCTGCCTTTATTTAATTATACCTATGCCATTATACACTGTATGGCCTATCACTAGTATTTATTCCTGCTTATGAGTTAAGAGTTCTCTAAATCCGTAACTTACTTTCTTTGCTAAGCATCAGATCCTACAGTAGCCGCATGCAGTTTAGAAACGTGCATCTTGTCTACCTGTACGATGTTTTGAGGACTGTTTGCTTTCACCTTCTTTCACGCAGGGGTGATTAGTTGTATTAATTAACGTAACGTTAAATGTACTTTCTTCTAGTTTGTTATTAAATTGTTTCTGCAATTTAATTCCGTTATCTATCTTTTCCTTGAAACTTTAAGTCAACTTAATTGTGTGATCTTTTATATAGCCTGCTTGACTATCAGCAGTCTATAGTGCGTGCACCCTGTAACCGAGGCATAGGATACCTTGTTGTCCAGGCAGGACTCTTGACGGTTTAGGGTGGTTTGTTGCCTGGGTTTATAGATAAGGGTGGGATCTAGCGTTTTCCGTTGTTGCTTGTTGCCGCATACCTAGTCCAATAGAAAGAGCCCAGTGTTTATATATCCCAGGACGTAACATTATACATTATTTTAATCTATGACTACCATTTGTAACATTCAATTCCTTCAGCTTATTGGTAATATTGTAGAGTGCACTAAGCATTTGAAACACCATATGCTCCTCTTTCATTACCCCACCCCATAAACTCCTGATCAGCCATAACCAAGATCTAAAGTTTGGTCTATTCCCCAATATCCCTACACCATTTATCATTATACCTCAAACTTTTCACTTCAAGTGAAAGTGTTCCACCACCATTACTCACTCCAGGACAGGATGATTAACTTCAGCTCAGGGACAGATTTAGTAGTGTCATCAGCAGTTTGATTCTTGTACAATTAACATTCTTAGGAATCCCTCTCTTCGTCGTGTTATTGTAAAAAGTGGACTTTATTGTAATACCTCAATGGCTCAGGTGAGTTGCACAATATAGGAATGGAAGCGGTGATACTGTTGGAGCCTAAACCAACCAATTACTACCCCATAATATACAGTCCTAATGTATATCTGGGTTGGCTGTGTGGTGAGGGGGAGGGAGGCATTACTTGCACAAAAGTTTCACATCGACCCCTTCCCTACCTCTCTCCCTCCCGGGTTCACGTCTCTTATGAGGGGTCATTAATGTGTGAGGGGGTTAATTGTGAGTAATGATTACAATGGTTGATAAATGGAGTATAATTTTTTGAACAAAATGGTTGTTGGTAAATGGTAGAGAGTGGTGGCTGAATATAGAAGTGGTTCTTACTTGGGAAGGTGTTGGTTAAGTGGATTAATGGAAACAGCATGGTGTTACTACAAGGAATGTTATTGAATAGGTAGGATTATATAGGAAAGTGTGTGGAGTATGAGGACTTGTTATAAACCGAGATGGGGGCAGTTCGTACATTGCATTAAAGTCAACCTGCCTACAATAACCTATTACACACACACACACACACACACACACACTCACTTAAATGTGATAATGCTATTAATGTATATATGGAACTGTAAATGCAAGTGGGATAACTTCTCCCGAGTATTATGTTTTGTAAACAAAACACACTATGTAAAATATGTATGAATGGAGATTCAATTAGCAACCCCTGTTAACTACAGAAAGTTGTGTACAAGTGTGTTGGTAGTTGATTGATGTGGTATTATAGCCAAATAATACCAGGTGAAGGTAACTTGAATCCCTTATCAACTGATTTATCGATAATTAATTGAAATATAAGAACAATAGTATGGGTCACATTATTGTCAAGGTCTCGTTTGTTATTTGTTTGTTTTAAATATAAAATTATTCAACCAGACCACTGAGTTCCACACAAGAACTCTCATAGGGCTGGCCCGAAGGATTAGATCAAGATGGACAACGAATCAAGTCAAGATAGATAGGGAAGCGCAGAAGGTGAACAATTCTAGGGAGGTAAAGACACGCAGACATTTCTCGCCATGTCATCAGTTCAGCCGTACCACATGAGCTCCACAGAGCTCTTATAGGGCCGGGCCGAAGGATGAGGCAAGAACTGCTACACTGCAGCACCAACCAAGAAGTGATGAGGGCGAAGAATGAGAGATCAGGTATAAGGTAGAAGAACAAAAATCACAGCGAGATGCAAACAAATGCATCACTGAGGGATATTGAGTCAGCTCGGCCGCAGTGACCGAATAAATAAATAAGATCAGGAGCCTACTACCTAGCCAGGCCAGGGAGGCATGTGATATAGGCTGCCCGAGGACAACCGAATGGGACATAATAAGAATAGAAAAGTAAAAACATAGAAAGAGGAAAGGAAAACTACTAAAAATTAGCCAAGCCGACGACGAAAGCTCAAGGGAAGAGGGATGGAAAGAACCACAACCATCCCCTATGAAGCTCCGTTGCCGGCCCGAAGCCCCCCAACCGTGACAGGGAGAGTAGTACCAGCGGGCCAAGTTTTCGTAATTAACAACATACATAGCCACAAAATCTTTATAATACAGGGGTAGTTAAAATGGGACATGACAATTATCGTCAGATAAAGATGTACAGACTATAGTTAAGTATATGACATTTCCAATAAACTACAAAACAAATTGTCGTCCTGCTTTATTGTGTACAAGTTTTGTTTATTATATATTGTCTTACCTTATTCCACCCCCCCCACCCCCCCAATGTCTCTATTACAAATAAAACACTCTTCATCTGGTCTGGCTGCCCTGATGAAAGATTACTGCTCAGTATATCGTCATTAAATTCAGTACAACACAATGAAATGTGACTACGGTGTGTATTCAATTAACTCCCTCCGACATATTATGTTCCAATAAGTTCGAGGAGGCGGGAGCCCCAGGATCATTGCCACTGCCTTTGCCACTGCCACAAGAATTAAATCCTGATTATTTGAATTATACAATTAATACACAAAATAGTTTATGTTCTGGTTATAAGAGGAGACCTTAAAGTCACGAGCACTTTACGAAAACTTCAAGGTAACGAACACTTTAACCTGGGTATTATGCATGTCAAGGATTATGTTTGGATCATTTATATATGTCAGTGTATCTTTGTATTCATCTATATTTGTAGATGAACAAATTAACTTATGAGCATAGTTTATAGGTTAAGGTAACACCTTTACTTGAATATAATCAACACAAGAATATACTGAACAACATCCTATAATAATGTATTGGGAAAGGTAGGGTGATCGGAAATGCCTACAGTCGCTAGTAAACACCTTGAATAGACAGTCATTGATAGTGAAAACATAAATTATATATATTACCACAATATTTTAGGTATACATTTCAACAGACACAGGAGGTTAATGGTGAGGGTGTAAACAATGATCACTAACCAAAAGTTAATCAATACTATGTACAGTTGCCCACATAAGTTAATCAATACTATGTACAGTTGCCCACATAAGTTAATCAATACTATGTACAGTTACCCACATAAGTTAATCAATACTATGTACAGTTACCCACATAAGTTAATCAATACTATGTACAGTTACCCACATAAGTTAATCAATACTATGTACAGTTACCCACATAAGTTAATCAATACTATGTACAGTTGCCCACATAAGTTAATCAATACTATGTACAGTTACCCACATAAGTTAATCAATACTATGTACAGTTACCCACATAAGTTAATCAATACTATGTACAGTTACCCACATAAGTTAATCAATACTATGTACAGTTGCCCACATACTGTAAGTTCTGCTGTGATGAAAGACAAAATAGTATGAATTAATTGCGAGTGTGGTTTCTTTTAATTATCAGTTGACTAACAAGATGAATTAAACACTGCATATGAAGCTACACTCGTAATTGAATCATGCGCATTATAATTCCACATACAGTATAAGATCACAGAGAAGAAGAACATTTATGTGGGAAACTGTAGCTATAATATTAATGAATGTGATAATCAAATGGTAACCAGAAGCATTCTTAACCTTATCACGCACAGGACGTGATTTGAGCCTATTCTGGGATACTTTAAAGCCTTTGTGACCATCAGGGGGGCATAAACACCTTAATTTAGTTACTTCAACTATTGCAGTTCTCTTTGAGTTAGTTGTCGGCAGAAAACTAAGTTTGGAGAGGTAATTATTAGATAGAGATAACTCTATTTCTGATTGCTAATCGGCAACCCCTGCATCCACAGGATAGCGAGAGGGTTAAGTTTGTAAGAGTCACACAGACAGACAGACATGCATTCCTGATCGCATAATATCCACAACTTTTGGAGATAATAAGATGGCCTTGTCTCCCAAGAGGGCAATGTTTTAAGATAATCTTGGTGAGGGACAGTTATCACTGAACGGAAACAAGGGGGAGGAAGAGGAGAGGGGAAAAATATTAAAGTAAGAGGAAAACTACCAAAGGGAATACACTGTACATAAATGCCGTTAATACAGAACAAAACATCCACCATACAAATGTATAGCAAAACAATATGATAATGGAAATAGTACAAAGAAACTGAAGACAAATATAACCCAAAAGAAAGCGATGACGACCAAGAAGAAACCAGTAACATTGCTTCGGTTTCATGTTTCAGAAAAGGGGGGGGGGGGTAAGGAGGTCACTTAAAGTGGAAGGAGGTGGAGGGAGGAGTTCAAGCGCAGACAATTGTTGGAAGAAAGGGAATAAAGAAGATAAAGACAGCAAAACGATACAAAGGTGAGATGGAAGCAAATAAGAATGAAATAAGAATGCGGGATGTAGAAGACGAAGTATAATATTGAACAAAATAAATAATAAACACATTAAGTATACATTGAAACACTAACATAATAAGCTTAAACAAAATGTGCATGTAACCTACGCATATGTTTATTATTAAGTTTGAAAACAGTGTACTGAACGACAAAAACAAAACATTATTAAAAAGTGAAACTGAACATGGACAAAAGAAGCAACTTTCTGCAATCCAAGAAAGTGACCAGGACAAAAGGTAAGAGAGGTGATAATTGTAAAGGAATATAGTAAAACAAAATATCCTGCAAGTCAAATGTACAGACTAGGGTGATGCCGAAATATATTATAATATGAAATGTTAAGAATGACCTACATGGCAAGGAAAGGGAGAACAAGGACTGGTACTAAGAAACTGGTAATACAATAGCTGGAATGGACTAAAATAGATCCATAGACAGGGTAGAAAACTAACTTGAAAAATAGTTGCATGGAGAGCTACAACACATGGATGGCATGGAAATAAAATACATACTGGCATGTGTTAAGAAACAAGCACAAAGTCAAGATATAAACAATATAAGGAACAAATATATAAGTAAATATATTAAGGACAAACACAGAATGTAGTTTAAATAAGATGAAAGTGAACAAGTATTAAGGCATCTTTATAAACACGAACATCGTGTCCAGTTTACTATCGTTCACTGAAGTATGTTCATATAACTATCATGTGATTGCAACACCATTAATACCACATACAAAATAAATAAGAATATCAGCAAGCAGTATCTTAAAACAAAAAAATACTAATTCCAAAGCAGTGACGATAACACTATGTAACACACGTACAATTACAACACAACATAGACTATCTTGCAAATCCTGGTACGTACTAACAATGTCTGTTGACAATACTGTTTGCTATGAATATTTACAATATCATAATGTAAAACTTGGAAAATAAACAAACCAAAAAAAGGAACGAGACAATATAAAGGCAAAGGAACTCATCAAAACCACTATGTCGGAACAACACTTTAGTAAAACAAAACGTTGAAATCAAATAACACAATCCACCACATCCGGTGTACTTCACTACATGAGCAAGTTAATCTGTTTCCCAAGCAAACTAATCGCACATATTATAACAACGCACTATCGTCACATTCAAGGCATTAGTCAATTAAAGGTAACATCTTAACCTTTTGAAGGTTATCACGCACATTAACAATTTATTCTGGCTGTTATTGGACTATTTTATTCAGCTTAGGATGACCTTGTGGGAGGTAGAGAGGTAATTGAGATGCAAACACCTAATAATAACCAGATTAAAATGATTAGGGCGTCCGCAAATCCTGAAGGGGTTAATGAACTTATCCTCTAATGAAAATCCTAACGCCAGATACAGTAACAACATTATTATGAAGATATCCTTTGTAGGATCTTGCTGATATCTCCGACGATATGCTAGGGATCCAGTGTGAGTGCCGTACCCTTGTTAATTAATGTTGCAAAGGGGGAGGAATCAGTAAGCATTGAAATGGCCAGAGGACACTAGCTGCTGTTACCCATATTACCCCCCCCCAACCTCTCTCTCTCTCTCTCTCTGTAATTGTGTGTGTGCGTGTGTGGTAATATAATATTTACACCCTTCACAATATTTATTGTTTACTTACGCTCTGTTATATATTAAATGTGGTGTGTGTGTATGTGGGTATGCATATGTGTGTTACTGCATATTTCTTGAATGCAAATCAGTTCTCATATATATGTATGTATACTCATTTGTCCGAAACCATACTCACTCACTCACGTTCACGCTCTCTCTCTCTGTCTCTCTCTGTCTCTCTCTCTCTCTCTCTCTGAAAAGGTGGCACCTTGACTAACTTTATAATTACCCAATAATAAAGCACCATCGTCAATTATCTCACTTTATAATATGATTAGAAAAAATGTGAACGTAATATTGAAAATTGCCTCTTAGTTAATAACGAGTGTTTATGGGATCATCAGTAATACATTTATGGTTTACCAAACAAGTTGTTTTGAGGCGCTCCTCTTAAAGTTCATTAATAAAGTTAGGGGAGGGCTAAGTTGTTGGTCGGGGGAAGGGGGTGGTATGGTGGGTTGGGGTGGGGAAAGTTGGGAATGTGGAAGGTAAATTGGAGACTGGCAAGGTAAATATAGGATGTATATATGAAAGAGGAGAGTTAGTGATGGTACAGCTGTGGCAGAGGGAAGGTACAGTATTTACAATTGGACAGGATATGTAGGGTTCGGTGATTGGAAAGGGGAGAGATGGGGATTCAGTTGCCAAGAGCACAAACATGTATCAACAATATTTATTATATATACCGTTTGAATCACAACATTCTAAAGAATCAAAATATATCACTTAACAATGTCAAAATATATAATTACCCGACAAAACTGAGAGAACAAAAAAATAACTTGATGTTTGCAAATTGAGAATGGGCACAATTAAACCAGATATAATTGTTGTAATTCTTACAGCAAGGGTACTCCATTGATCTAAAGTAAACTGAACTTGGGCCCATATATTAGGGCATAGCCGCTCTGGAAAATTGAAAACAAAAATGCATTTTTGAAACTATTTTTGGAGGTACAGTCAACGCGTTTAATCCGCAGAGTCTCCGAATATTATTTAGGCTATAAATATAAAGGACACCTTCCAAGTTAATGTGTGTAATGCATTTGTAATGTATACAATGGAAAAGGTGTCAATCAAGTATTATATAAGCGATACGGTTTCCTACAGCAATCTGAAAAACAAAAAATTGCATAACTACAATTTTCTGAGATTCTGCTCATTAAACGAGTTGACTGTACGTGAACACGATCTTCCATAATAAAGGCCCATTTTAGATTATGATGCTAACAATGGATCCAGGGGGTTGTAATGTTCTTGCAAAACAAAAATCCATACATTCTTTTCTAGCCTATAGTCAATGGATGAATTCAAGTTTTAAGCTATTTTTGAACAGTTTGTGAAGGGCACAATAATTTTTCAAAAAATATATAATTCATATACCGTTGGTATCGCAATATCCTGAAGAATCTAACTCTCGTTCTCTCTCCACACACACACACACATACACACATTATAATCCCCTTACAATATCTGGTAACAACAACCAGTGATCCTCGGTGGACTGTTTGCGTGATTGCTGCATCAGTAATGCTCGCTCGCGTGCGCGCTCTCTCTCTCTCTCTCTCCTCACAAAATGACGAAGAACGGGTGACATTTGTAGAACTACGACGCAAAGCCAAAAAGTTAATTAAGCAAAGTAAAAAGACCCTGGAGTTACATGTTGCGAATCAAAGTAAAATAAACCCGAAAAAATTCTATAGTTATATCAGAAAGAAAAAAGTAGTTACTTCAACTGTTGGACCGATAGTCGATGAAAATGGAGATTACACCAAAGACGAAGTACACATGAGTGATGCCCTCAAACCTTCTTTGCATCAGTTTTTACAACAGCAGACCTCAGTGATATCCCTACACCATCGCCGATTCAAATTGATAATTCAGATGTTCTAAGCAATATCACCGTTACAGAGAGAGAAGTATTGAATTGTTTAGATAAACTCAAGGTAAATAAAACACCTGGACCTGATACAATCTCACCTAAAGTTCTAAAGGAAGCTAAAGATGAGCTCTCTAAACCACTGACATTACTATTCAATAAAGTTGCAGTCTTTAACTATGCCTGATCAGTGGAAGCTAGCCAATGTAACACCGATATTAAAAAAAGGCAGCAAATCCCTACCCAGTAACTATCGTCCAATTACCTTAACCTAAGTTGTATGTAAAATGCTAGAAACACTCATAAGAGACAGACTCGTAAATCACTTAGTGGCAAATCACATACTTAAAGTCACTCAACACGGCTTTCGTAACAAGCGCTCCTACTTAAAAAATCTCTTAGATTTCTTTCACGATATCCTCAACCTCTATGATCAGAGTAAAGCTGTAGATATTATATACCTTGATTTTCAAAAGGCCTTTGACAAAGTTCCCCACAAACGATTACTGCTAAAACTAAAAGCGCATGGAACACAAGACGGTGTGTTGAAATGGATAGAAAATTGGCTCAGCAACAGAAAGCAAAGAGTAGTAATAAACGGTAAGGTATCTAAATGGACCAATGTATGTAGCGGGGTACCCCAGGGACCCAGACCAATTCTCTTTCTAATTTACATCAACGACATAGATGACATAGATGAGGGTCTCACCTGTACAATCTCAAAGTTTGCTGATGATACAAAAATTGCAAATAGCGTACTCTCAAAAGAACAAGTTGACGATATGCAACACAATCTAGATAAGTTGTCACGTTGGGCGCAAATTTGGCAAATGAGTTTCAATGCTGATAAATGTAAAGTACTACATATCGGATACCAAAATGAGAAAGCAAACTATTCGATGAATGACACTGAGCTTAAGAAAATAGACAGAGAAACCGATCTTGGAGTAACAATATCGAGTAACTTAAAACCGAGTCAACAATGTTCAGAAGTTGTTAAGAAGGCAAACAAAATAATTGGCTTTATAGGCAGGTCATTTGAGCATAAATCCAAAGAAGTTATCCTAACCTTTACAATTCCTTAGTCCGCCCACTTCTGGATTACTACGTTCAATCCTGGTGCCCTTATTACCAAAAAGATATAGACAAGCTAGAACGAGTTCAACGTAGAGTTACCAAAATGATACCTAGCCTAAAGAACAAACCATACGAGGAGCGTCTTAGAGAATTAATCTATTTCCTTTAACCCAACGCAGATTAGGGGCAACTTAATTCAAGTGTTCAAAATCATCAAAGGTATCGACAATATGAACTGTAGTAAGTACTTCACAATCGACCAATCTAATTATAAGCGGGGAATACGTTGCAAAATTATTGGTAAAACTTTTAACTCTCACGAACCTAAAAATTTCTTCTTCAATCGAGTTGTCAACTTGTGGAATGGGCTTCCCCGAGACGTTATAGACTGCAGCACTGTTGATTCTTTTAAACTTCGCCTAGACAAATATCTTGCATCAAACCCGCGACTTACTGCGTTTGTAAATGAATAACTTTATTTTATCCCCCCCTCAGTTACTAACCCCTCTGTCCCCTACTAACTTTCTAATCCTGCCATGGACATTAGTTCCAGGGCAGTATATCCCTTTCCAATGTTCCCTTACCCACTCTAAACCACTGTTTGGACACTTGATCCTCAGTGTTTTGGAGGACATGCAGCCTAGAAGGGTCACTATATATGTTGTTGCTTGATTTCCTTTGTACTCCTTTGTACTCTCTCTCTCTCTCTCTCTCTCTCTCTCTCTCTCTAAATACACAAATACCAACACCAAGAGGACAGGTTAACGTGTAATATATTTTTCATTGGCAGTAGGTTATGGCAGATTAATTTGGATACTGATATATATTAAGTGCAATGGGTCACTGATGAGGTACAGTTGTTGATGGATGAAATGGAGACAAGTGTTGGGGCAGACTACCTATATATAGCCACCATCAATAGATAGCCAAGGTGCCACAAGGTGCCTTCAGGAAAGGCTATTCGTCCAGTCAACTATATTTACAGTGATGATGATACTGATAACAAGACTCCCTGAACCGACCATCTCCACCCACCCCCTCCTTCCACTTAGTCTCTCCTTATGCAGAAATCTCCATCCTAGAAGATTTCAACATTCACCACTGTCAATGATTCTCCTCTCTTTCCACTGACCAACCTGATGAACAAGCCTACATCTTTTCTATCCTAAATGACCTAGAGCAGTTTGTTCAGCAACCCACCCGTATCCCGGATTGCTTCGGAGATCGGCACAACATTCTTGACTTATTTCTAATCTCTAATTCTTCTGCTTATACTGTAAATATTTTCTCTCCTTTGGGCTCCTCCGACCATACACTTATCTCTGTCACCTGTTGTATGTCTCCGGTACGGCCTCCAGATCCTCCCAGCCGGCGGTGCTTGTGGCACTTTAGCGCTGCTGACTGGGAAGCTCTTCTGCGGTCCTTCTTTGATTTCCCAGTGAATGACTTCTGCTTGTGTGGCAGGGGACCCTCGGAGAGTGCTGAACGCATTACCGAGGTAATCCTCTCAGGCGTGGAAGTCTTCCAATTATCCAATTATCTTTTTCCCAGTCTAATGCAAAAAAATCTTGGTTTACTCACGCTTGTCCTACTGCTGTCCACAATAAGGAGGAAGCATTCAAACAGTACAGTCGCCTTCAAACTCAAGAATCTCATTCTTCCTATGTTTCTGCCCGAAATCAAGCCAAATCTGTCCTCCGACTTGCCAAACATTCTTTCATCATTAATAAATGCACTGAACTATCCAACTCTCGCTCTTCCCAAGACTTATACATCTAGCCAAAAACCTCTCCAACAATTTTGCGTCTTCATCTTTTCCTCCTTGTTTCTACTCTGACAGCACCACCGTCACTTCTTCGTCTGACAAAGCTGAACTCTTCGCTAACACTTTCGCTAAAAACTCTCCTTTGGATGATTCCGGTGCTATTCCTCCCTCTCCATCCCCCTCTCTCCTATTTATGCCTAACATCATAATCTCTTCCAAGGATGTACATTCCACCCTTTCTGGGCTTAATACTAAGAAGGCGTACGGACAGAACGATGTTCCTCCTGTTGTACTCAAAAACTGTTTTTACCATGCTGACTCTGTGCCTAGGTAAACTCTTCCGTCTTTGTTTTAACGTCTTCCCTTCTTGCTGGAAGTTATATCTCATTGAACCTGTCCCAAAGAAAGTCGACTGCTCTCAACCCTCCAACTATTGTCCAATTGCTCTCATTTCTTGCATCTCTAAAGTTTTTGAAACCATTCTTACCTCAACATTTCTTAAGCATTTAACTTCCCATAACCTACTCTCAGACCGCCAATATGGCTGCCTAAAGAGCCGCTCTTCTGGTGATCTTTTTCCTCATCTTGGCTATCCTCCATTCGGGACCTCGGCGAGACTTTTTCTGTTGCGCTAGACATATCGAAGGCCTTCGATAGAGTTTGACACAAATCTCTCGTTTCCAAACTACCCTCTTTCGGTTTCTATCCCTCCATCTGTACCTTTGTCTCTACTTTCCTTTCCGTCCGTTCCATAGCTGCGGTTATGGATGGCCATCGTTCACTTCCTCAACCCATCACTTCCGGTGTTCCCCAGGGTTCTGCCCTATCTCCAATTATCTTCCTATTATTCATTAACGACCTTCTTAACTGCACCTTTCACTCATTGCTGACGACTCTATATTACACTATTCTACTAGCCTTCTACAAAATCACTCACAGCAGAAACTCCAAAACTCACGTAAGGAGGCCATAAAGCACCTATCTTCTGATATCTCTACTATCTCTAATTGGGGCAGAGAAAACCTTGTTACTTTCAATGCTTCCAAAACTCAATTACCCCATCTGTCTACTCGTCGCCCCCATCCAGAAAACTATGACATTCTTCAATTACATTCAAATTAACCCTTTATCTTCTCTTAATATTCTCAGTGTCTCTTTTTCTTCTGCTCTCTCTTGGAAAAATCATATTACCACTCTCGCTAAAACAGCTTCCCAGAAGCAGGATGTGCTCAAACGCCTCAGTGGGTTTTTTACCCCTGCGCAGCTTCTTGCTCTGTACAGGGACATAGTGCATCCATGTATTAAGTATTATTCACACATGTGGGGAGGCCCCTATCACACAGCACTTCTAGACAAAGTAGAAAAGAAAGCCTTCTGCCTGATTAACTCGCGTCCACTCACCAATTCCCTGCAATCTCTCTCTCTTCCCCGCAATGTTGCATCTCTCTCACTATTCTACCGTTATTACAATAATCAGTATTCCTCAGAGCTCTCTGTGTATACCATCCCCTCTTCGTAGAGCATGTAGCACCCATCTTGCAACACAATCCCACCCCTACTCTGTGCAACTCTCAAACCCAAGAGAGAAAAGTGTCTTCAATTCAACAGCTGAGCTCTGGAACTCTCTCCAAGAATCAGTCTTTCCCTCTTCCTATGACTTAAATTGCTTCAAACTCTGTGTGTCCAGGTAATTTGGCTCGAACGTCCCTTGATTTTGGCCCTGTCACTCTTTCAACTCTGGAGGAGGCACTCACTACAGGCAGTTCTGCCTTTTGTCTCCCTCACTCACATAGAAAAAAACAGAAGCTAAAATTGTATTCATCTCCCACACTCTCTTCTCTGTATTTATCCCCTCGCCTCCCCTACCATCTCTCCTCCATTCTCTGCTCTGTATGTTTCTCCTCGCCTCCCCAACCATCTCTCCCCCACTCTCTCCTCTGTATGTTTCCCCTCGTTCACCCCTCCCCTACCATCTCCCCACAACCTTTCATCTTTCTAGCACCATCCCCTTCTTTCCTTTCCCTCCTCTGAAAACAGCCCCACATTGAACTTTAATGAGTTTGAGCCGTTCAATTAATAAATATGTTGGTTGGTTGGTGAGGGTCCAGCGATATTCCACGATAGATGTATAACCACAAGTTAGACACTTTTAGGAGCTATTTCCACGTATACAATATATATGGATTCACTTAAATACATGATAGAACAAATATATTGGTCATTGTATGGTCGTAATTACTGTATATTTCAGAAATGTGTGAAAGACCAACATCAAGTGTTCTTACATCTTGAAAAAACAAAAACAAATAAAACTAACAATTAAACATTATTTGTCAACAATCTACTGGGCAAAAGCCCTTATAAGGCTGGAGAAGGTTAAACGGGGGAAAGGGCTTAAACATTAAAGTATAAGGGACAACATCAATAAAACATGGTGACAGTACAAATAAAGAAAATACATTAATATGTTATGGAGACAAGAACATGAAACTAGAAGTAAAAGATATTCAATCAGATGAATACTTTCATTGCTTTGAGGAGAGCAAATAATATTGACAGTATCACAGGATGGATCGTCAGACAGGGTAGAAAACCAAATGTCTATCTTTTATGTTCGATCATCAATTAATCGAGTGAAATGTATTCAGCATATTTCACGTATACTAGAAGGAATTAGTGTGTGTGTGTGTGTGTGTGCGCGCAAACGGTCGTAGTATTAGGGTGAGGAATCAATGGGGACAAAGATCGGTGGACCGCAATATCCTAATGGTAGGGCATTGTAAAGTGAATATTCAGAGAGCATCAGATCTGTATGTCACGTTGACTGCCAGTGTGTACTTTCTTCTGTATAAATCCATATGTAGTACTATGTACAAGAAATCAGGTATGAGTGTATCCCTGTGTACGGTACATACGTGTCTGTGTCCGTGTGTGTGTCCTGATTGTGTAATTTGTGTTCACGTATAAATGTAGGTTTATGTTCGATATACACATTTACTGGTGTTTATGCACGCAAGTAAATGCACAAAAACACATAAGACAAACATACATGCATTGTGTTTTGATCTACTGTAAGGTAAAGAGCTTATTACTTGTCCCCTCTTAATCTGCACTCTAATTTAACCAACCCTAAATGTATTCCTTTATAGCAAGGGAATAAACCAAGGAGATGATAATCCAACAGTAAGGAAACTCAGAAATTAACTACTTGTATTCCAGAATACTGTGGTACTATTATTGTATTTTCAAATCGCCGCTGATGTAGATATATCCGTAGCCCATTGATATGAAAATAAGTACGGCAGAAAGCTTATGGGTTCCTTCCTTACGATGTATTGCTATTGGTTGTCACGTTCATGTGTAAAGGCAATTCTAAAATACATAGCTTCTGCACAATTTATGCAAACACTCAGGAATACTTCCACACGATAATCATTCTGCTAAGAAACACTAACACAAATTATTGTGGAAGTATCATATACATTAACAGAATACTAGACAAGGTTCTGCTACATAAAACGACCTTCTCCATATCTGTTAAAATAAATCCTAATTTTCAACAAAATATATGTTCACCGTGATATACGCTACGAGCGGCCCCAAAAGACAAATGTTTCTGGAGATGAATATGTAATTTGATAATTATATTAGTATTACCTCAGCACTTAACTAACGATACAATAATGCACATGCCACACAAACCTCAATCAATTGAAATGGCATGATACATTACATGTCTTTGCATCACAGATATGAATGAGTTCGATAGTTACCGGACATCTCAACCAGTAGACCATTTCAACTAGTAGCTCTCGACCAGTGCCAAATCAACCAAGACCAACCAAACCAGTGCCAAAATAAAGTACTAACCTAACCTAACCATATTGGTTGATTTTGTACTGGTTGAGAGCTACTTGTTGAAATGGTCTACTGGTTGAGTTGTCCGGTCACCGAGTTCGATGGATCCATGCAGTATATATTCTTTCTGGCATTGAGCGGGAACCCAATTATTTTACGCTGCCTACATTAGATCAGTTATATATAATTGTCCTACTTGACGAGATAGCGCAATGGGCGAGGGAACGCGAAAGTGGTCCCGGACCCTGAGAATAGGAACTTGAATTGTTGTTTCTGTTCGGGCTCTGTCTCGTGTCGGCCACCCCCAACAATGCGGTATGTGCCTGACTACATTAAACCATACATACATACATACATGTATGCATGTATGTATGTACTCTGACACCTTCCCCAGTTTTCCTGTGTGTTTTTTGTTTTGTTTAGTATAAATATATATAGTCAGTGGAAACACGATAATATTCAAACCTAGACTAAATGTTCTAAAGCCTGCCCAGTTAAAACTACTCTCGCCTATTGGATGCCTACATCTATGTCAATGTGATATACTAAATACAGTAGGTCAAATGACAAATTATGGGAGTGGTGAAATAAGTGAAGGTAATCAAACAGAGGGGAATCAGTGGTACAATATTTACACTGTGATGTACCTTATGAGAATAATCCACGTAACTAAGGGAAAGTGGGTGAGAAAGACTTTACTGAACCAGACCAGATAGCTGGAGTAAAGTACGAGAGAAGAGTAAGTGGACAGAGGAAGAACAAGCTGAGAAGTCATAAGTACAGTAGAAGACTGAAAGTTCTCGGGCTCGACCAAGTTGCTTCACTATTAAAACCAGACCAGATGGCTGGAGTAAATTAGGAAAGAAGGGTAATTGGACAGAGGAAGAACAAGCTGAGAAGTGCGAAGAACAGTAGTCGTAGAAGACTGAAAGTTGTCGGGCTCAACCAAGTTGCTTCATTGATAGGTGTGGTTATTTGTCCTTTATAATACTGTACTGCATAGTGATAGGTGGTTTATGATGGTTGATATTGGAGGGTAGGTAGGTAAATACTATAGTATATGTGTATGTATGTATGTATGTAGAGTGTCTTTCATCATGTGTGTGTGTGTGATCCTATTCGTTCACAATTACACATACACACCTCTTCATTCCACTACATCATCATCCATTTACCAAAGTTTATTTATCTTTCCCTCGCTCCTCCCTTGGCAACATTTTGGAAAAGACTCGCCGTTAAAACCTACTGATAAGCTTTGATTTATTCCAGCTCCTTCATTACTTCACTCCTTAACTCTGTTCACCAGGACATTCTTTAACACCTTAAGAGCGGTCTAGGCGGTATATAATATGTAGCCACCAGCAGGGTGTTTTTACCCAAAATAGGGCTGTTTACGTGATCATTTTCATGCCTAAATAAGACCCAGAGCGTAAAACAAGTATCTATCCCTGAAAGGGCATAAACAGAGCTTTCCAATGACACCACAACGATCCTTCTATGACGGCTAGTTTTCTTGCAACAACCGCGCAACACGAGTGCAAAAAACATGTAATTCGGTACTTTCCCCATACATTTCACTATGTAGCGAGTGTGAGAGGGTGGAGGAGGGTGGGATTCATGTCAGTTGGTCCACCGCAGTGGTCTGGAGCAGTCATACGCTCGCTACTCTCCTGCCACCACTTGTCTCTCTCTCTCAGCAACATTACGTGCTGAAATTGCCACACGACCAATGTCGCGCACCACCACATAGTCCAAATTTATTTTACTCGACTTATGTTGCACGCCGCCAATAAGGGGTTAAAACCATCAAGAGTATTTTAATAGCTTGGGATTGTGTCACACGAGGAAAGGTTATACTGATGGATAATATTGACGTTTTATAACTGGTAGGAATAATAAGCAACTTGTTCTAAAAAAAAAAAAATCATCTGTGTCTTTATCATTTATGGAACAAAATTATTTAATTATCCTGTCTACAGTTAATGTGTTTTATACTTTTTAATTTGGTATTTTCACAGAAATGTTCATGTTTTTAAAGTTATAGGACATATTATAATTTAAAACACTCACTTAACAATGTTAATACAAAGGATTTACACTGAAAGTCAAGTGTGGTTGTAACCCCAAGGCCGATATAGTGTCCAGATTAGGGTTTTCTTCCCAGGATCCCGGGAATGTCGCGCCTAAATGGTCATGCATTTTGCCCGGGAATTTGACTGGTGTCCTGGAATTCTTATTGTAATTCTTATCTCTAATTTTCATTATATAAAATGCAAAAGTGACTGTTTGTGCTTCTTGAAGAGTTATTTCCTAAACTACTTTTAGTGTGTACATGACTGTGTGTGACTTATGAAGGCAATTCATTTATTTTAACACTGTTCACAGGTCAATCAAGTGTTTTCTTAAGATTTAATTGGTGTATGTATTCCAAATGTCCTTATATGTAACATTTTTATTATGTATGTTTTACATTAAAGCTAACTTTGAATGCTATTCCAACTCCAATAATACTACTGACTTTCTTTTATGCCTGATTTACTCACACAAATGTTAACATTTTGCTTGTTTAATTATATCATGTGCCTTTTTTTACACCTTCAGTTTGGATTTGGAAGTTAGAAAAAAGAGGACTTTGTTTCAGTGTAATAATACAGCAAATCAATTACCTATCAACTAATCTACATACAGTACACTAAAAGAGTGCGTAGGGCTAGCATATAGCATTCGTTACTGAGAATATTTCCTAATACGGGAAATGCCGGGATCCCGGGAAATATCTTGATATGTCCCGGGATGTTGAGAACAACCTTCAAAACAGGAAACCCTAGGCCAGGTCTGTGTTACTATCCCACATTGTTGTTGTTGTTGCTGTTCCCCAGGCTGTCTGGCCGAGCAGCCCCAAGGTCCCGAGCAAGGTCAAGGCCATAGCCAAGAGCGTCTCCACAATACCCTCCCTGCTTACCACTAATAAAGCCCAGGTGACCGACGCTACTCCTAAGGCAGGGAGCTGAGGAGGGTGCGGAAACGCCCGGGAAACCAAAGCCACACCTGAGGCCCTGTGCCCCTCAGCAATTATGAAGGGAAAGTTGAGGGGCAAAGGGAAAATGTGACGCTTTGGCTCCCAATCTACCAACCTCTAGACTGGCAATAGGGAGGTCAGTCCACGGAAGAGACGCCGTCACTTGAGATCTAGAAAGTATATTAGTAAAAGGAACAGTCAGAGTAAGCTATGGGTATGGCAGAGATCGCTCAGCTCTCACTCTGATTGACCAGCCCATCACCATCTATCACTATCCCAAGTGGGTAGAAGTAGCTAATTCAGTGATATCACGGTTTTTATTTAATTTACTTTGTATTAGTTGCTAACAATAGAAAAATTACTCAGGTTAAAAGATAAAAATATGTGTTCAAGATATTATGGCAAGTTAATAACATGCATTGGTAGCCCTTTCACTGTGATAACTCTTTGGTTTCTAATATTAAAGAGGGAGCATCAGTAGCTTCAAAAACATGAAGGGAAAGATGATAACAATAAGATAGGGTGGGGTCAAGTAAAGTTGTAAGTTATAAAGAGAAGTGAAAGCGTTAGGTAGTATTTAAAGAAAAATTAAGTATCATGTCGCTTATATAATGTGTAATAACCTTTTCTCAAGTGTTAGTTGCCTCCTTAGAACGAGGTTATTTAACTTTGCGTTTCCTATTAAGAGAGAGAGAGATTCAGATTGTATTACAATACACTATATTATGACACATGTCTGTATGAATTGGAGTCAAATGTGATTATAAATTGCCTCTTGCTATAATCACCGAATACAATACTTGTGTGGAAATGCTACAATGCCACAACCTCGATTTCACAAACATTTACAATATTGTTGGCCAAGCAGTTACTTTCCCATTATTAATATACCATTATAATGATAAATGTATTGGTATAATTTGATAAACCGGTAAACAATGTAATTTTGTTCAAACATTTGATGTAAAGATAGTACACAAAATTATATGTTAGTACAATTTGAATTTTAGTTTGGGTAATGTTTATCAGTGACTCTACAACGTAGACTGGATTCAGCCTACCCCTATTTCCACAGCCTCTGCCCACAACCCCACTTACTATTAGTCGTAACTTAGAATTACTGTCACATACATTATAAACTACATTTGCAAAAGTTTGGGCCTCGAGCTGTAAGGCACATACCCCATAGCTGGGGGTGGCCGACTCAAGACAGAGCCCGAATACAGTCTTGTTTTAAATAGTTTATAGAAAAACAAATAAACTAAAACTTAACAAAATTAAACAATAGTCCAAAAAAAACGAAAATTAAAGTGAGGCATCTCGGGAAAAGAGAGGAAACCAAAAGGAGGGAACCGAAAACAAAATGTGTAGAACAAGAAAATACTGCAAAAGAAAGACGACAAATAAGGATTAGGAGAAAACAGTAATGGGGAAAGGAGAAAAAAAGCATTATAGTAGGATAGGCCATAACGAAGAGGAAGAGAACCAAGGTGAGAGGGAAAGACGGGGACAGAAAGAACAGGAAATTGGTCGTGGAGGAGGAGGAGGTGGTGGTGGTGGTGGTGGTGGAAGAGAAGAAGGATGTGGTGGTGGTGGTGGTGGTGAAGGAGAAGAAGGATGTGGTTGTGGTGAAGGAGAAGAAGGATATGGTGGTGGAGAAGAAGGATGTGGTGGTGGTGGAGAAGGAGGAGGTGGTGGTAGTGGTAGAGGAGGAGGAAGATGTGGTGGTGGTAGAGGAGGAGTACAAAGGAGTACAAAGGAAATCAAGCAACAACAGATCTAGTGACCCTTCTAGGCTGCTTGTCCTCCAAAACACTGAGGATCAAGTGTCCAAACAGTGGTTTAGAGTGGGTAAGGGAACATTGAAAAGGGAACTACTGCACTGCCACTAACGTGGCAGGACTAGGAAGTTAGTAGGGGACATAAGGGTTAGTAACTGAGGGGAGGATAAAGTTATTCATTTACAAACGCAGTCAGTCGCGGGTTTGATGCGAGATATTTGTCTAGGCGGAATTTAAATGAATCAATGGTGCTGCAGTCTATAACGTCTCGGGGAAGCCCATTCCACAAGTTGACAACTCGATTGAAGAAGAAATTCTTAGATTCGTGCGAGTTAAAAGATTTACCAATAATTTTGCAACCGTTTCCCCGCGTGTAATTAGATTGGTCGATAGTGAAGTACTTACTACAGTTCATATTGTCGATGCCTTTGATGATTTTGAACACTTGAATTAAGTCGCCTCTTAATCTGCGCTGGGTTAAAAGAAATTGATTTAATTCTCTAAGACGCTCTTCGTATGGTTTGTTCTTTAGGCTAGGTATCATTTTGGTAACTCTACGTTGAACTCGTTCTAGCTTGTTTATATCTTTTTGGTAATAAGGGCACCAGGATTGAACGCAGTATTCCAGAAGAGGGCGGACTAAGGAATTGTAAAGGGTTAGGATAACTTCTTTGGATTTATGCTCAAATGACCTGCCTATAAAGCCAATTATTTTGTTTGCCTTCTTAACAACTTCTGAACATTGTTGACTCGGTTTTAGGTTACTCGATATTGTTACTCCCAGATCAGTTTCTCTGTTTATATTCTTAAGCTGAGTGCCATTCATCGAATAGTTTGCTTTCTCATTTAGGTATCCGACATGTAGTACTTTACATTTATCCGCATTGAAACTCATTTGCCAAATTTGGGCCCAACATGACAATTTATCTAGATTGTGTTGCATATCGTCAACTTGTTCTTTTGAGAGTACGCTATTTGCAATTTTTGTATCGTCAGCAAATTTTGAGATTGTGCAGGTGAGACCCTCATCTATGTCGTTGATGTAAATTAGAAAGAGAATTGGTCCTAGTACCGATCCCTGGGGTACCCCGCTACTTACATTGGTCCATTTAGATGCCTTACCGTTTATGACTACCCTTTGCTTTCTGTTGCTGAGCCAATTTTCTATCCATTTCAACACACCGTCTTGTATTCCATGCGCTTTTAGTTTTAGCAGTAAACGTTTGTGGGGAACTTTGTCAAAGGCCTTTTGAAAATCAAGGTATATAATATCTACAGCTTTACTCTCATCGTAGAGGTTGAGGATATCGTGGAAGAAGTCTAAGAGGTTTGTTAAACAGGAACGTTTTTTACGAAAGCCGTGTTGAGTATCTTCGTGTTGAGTATCTTTAAGTATGTTATTTTCCTCTAAGTGATTTACGAGTCTGTCTCGTATGACCGTTTCTAGCATTTTACATACAACTGAGGTTAAGCTAATTGGACGATAGTTACTGGGTAGGGATTTGCTGCCTTTTTTGAATATCGGTGTTACATTGGCTAGCTTCCACTGATCAGGCATAGTTCCAGACTGCAAGGATTTATTGAATAGTAATGTCAGTGGTTTGGAGAGCTCATTCTTAGCTTCCTTTAGAACTCTAGACGAGATTGTATCAGGTCCTGGCGTTTTATTTACCTTGAGTTTATCTAAACAATTCAATACTTCTCTCTCTGTAACGGTGATATTGCTTAGAACATCTGAATTATTAATCTGAATCGGCGATGGTGTAGGGATATCACTGAGGTCTTCTGTTGTAAAAACTGATGCAAAGAAGGTATTGAGGGCATTACTCATTTGTACTTCGTCTTTGGTGTATTCTCCTTTTTCATCGACTAACGGTCCAACAGTTGAAGTAACTACTTTTTTCTTTCTGATATAACTATAGAATTCTTTCGGATTTGTTTTACTTTGATTCGCAATATGTAACGCTAAGGTCTTTTTACTTTGCTTAATTAACTTTTTGACTTTGCGTCGTAGCTCTACAAATTTCACCCGTTCTTCGTCATTTTGTGAGGATTTTAATCTATCATTAGCACATTTTTTAGCAAGCAGGCAGTTTGAAATATCTTTATTCCACCATTTGGGCTTATTATTATGGCCTGGACGCCGTATTTTCGATGGTATGCAGTCTTGCACTGCTTTTAGGTAAGTGGTTTCGAATAACTTCCAAGATGTATTTATGTCGTTATTGTTAATTAAAAAGCTCCAGTCAGTTTCTTTAAACATAGCTCTAAGTTTATGGAAGTTTGCTTTCTTGAAATTAGGGACTTTTTCGATGCTACTATTTGGTTCGTTACTAGTAAACTTTAAAGTGAAAGTTATCGTACGATGGTCGCTGTTACTGAATTCATCACCAACATTCAAATTCTCTATCAATTCTTCTTTTGTTGCAAGTACAATGTCAAGAACGTTATTACCACGGGTCGGCATTCGAACAAATTGATAAAGCGAACTCTCTTGCAAGTTCGTATACAAGTCATGTCCGGAGTGTGAAGTAAGAGTATCGCCCCACTTGGTCACAGGTAAATTAAAGTCGCCAAAAATTACGGTATCTTGTGAGTTACTTACATCTGCAATTTGTTCGTAAATTTCTCGGTACAGTTTGCACTGATTGAGCTGGAGGTCTGTATATTAACGCAAGTATTATTTTTGTACCTTTCTTATTCTTTATTAGCACAAAAGATGTGTCGACGTTCACAATTTGAGGTTTTGACACGAGGGTCGGGTTAAGACTTTCTTTGATATAAAATAAAACGCCACCTCCATTTTTATTTATTCGGCTGTTCTCAAACATTACATAACCGGGAAGTGAATACTCTGCTAAAAAGTCTCTATCTTGTGTATTGAGCCAAGATTCTGTTATGCCAATCACATCATAATTTTCTGTAAACACTAGTTCCTCTAAATCTGAAAATTTATTGCGTATGCTTCGAGCGTTTGCATAGAAAACCTTTAAAGTTGCGGTTTTAGAACTCGCAGATCGTTCTTTCATCGAATTTTTGGTTCTGGTCGGATCTACATTTACATTCATGGCTGTCCTCGGTCCTCGGTCGTTATCCCTGACGGTTTTGAATTTGGGTCGTGTTGGTGGAGCTTTATCCAAATTCGAGGAGGAGGAGGATGTGGTGGTGGTGGTGGAGTAGGCTAGGGTATTGGTCATGGTAGTAGTGGAATATATGAAGTAAAAGATTGTTGTGGAGGAGGTGAAATTGGTGGTGGTAGTTTTTATATATATAACAAAACACATTCTAAATGGTATCAGATAGATACATTTAACTTACATTCCCACACAACTGGAAGTAGACAACAACAAAACATACACAGGAAAAGTCATAAACAATACCTAGAGAACAATGCATTTGCCTATAAAGAAAGTCTACTGTAGGTATGAATATATACTACGAGTAAAGGGATGTGAGTATGAACAATTATGAATACGCTTCATTGAACGATAAAAACAACACTATAAGAATGAATATATACTACGAGATAAAGGGATGTGAGTATGAACAATTATGAATACGCTTCATTGAACGATAAAAACAACACTATAAGAATGAATATATACTACGAGATAAAGAGATGCCCACTAACCTCTGACCAGTGCGGACGTCCACAGTGACCGCTAGTGAACCTGTTTACCCCTTAGCGTGGTGCTAGTGAACATTGTTTAGTGAAACATGGCTTGTGTTGACAAGATTGCTACCTCCTCCCATGTTCTCCAGCTTTGTCTTGCTTTGCAGGAAAGGCTGGACAATGTGGAGCAGGAGATTCAATGTCTAAAAGATGAAAACTTGGCCTTGAAACTAGCCATGGTGGAGAAGAAGATAGAGGCTAGTTTTCCTAGGGATCGTGAAGCTCCCTGGAAAGTAGTTGCGACAAGTGCAATGACCTGCAAGCTGAAAAGGGACCCACTCAAGACCAGCAACAAGTTCATCACCTTACCTGATGAGTGTGATGGAGAACAAGTGAAGGATAGCGAGGCTGGGAGTGGTAGCGAGGCTGGGAGTGTTTCCAGGGGCGAGGAAAACACGAGAAAGGGAGGTAAGGAAACTACAAATAAAGGTAAGTGTAAGCTTATCAATGTTGTTGGAGACTCTATGGTTAGGTATTTAGGTGACAATCTCTCCACCAAAGTTAGGAAGCTGGAGTGTCTCCCCGGGGCAGGTATAGGTAGAGTTTGTGAGAGATTGGAGGACGTCATTGACGACTTTGGAGATAAACCCATAGTCGTACTTAGTGCAGGTAGCAATGACGTGGGAAAGCTTACCAGTGTTGAACTGCGTAAGTTGTATAGGGTAGCCTTAGATAAGATTAGAATGAAGGGTGGGATTCCCATTGCTTGCTCTATCTTGCCAAGCAGAGGTGTCAGACGTGAATGGTTGTCCAGAGCAATTGGTTTTAATTGCTGGCTGGCAAAGCTGTGCAAAGAGTTGTCATTACCATTCATAGACAACTGGAGCCTCTACTACGGTAACGATAGCTTGTACGCATGGGACGGGGTGCATTTAAGTAGGAAAGGGATAGAGATGCTAGGAAAGTTAGTTGATAGAGCAGTTGAGGTGGGGTTTTCAATTGGAAATGCCCCATCACAAGAAAACAAAATAAATTAGGTGATAGAAAAAATAGTCAGGAAAGGAAATTAGATGTTATTAATAACAGTGAAACAATAGGTGACAATGCAGTAATAGAAGTTAGTCATATAAATAGTGGTACAATATCTACCTTAGTACAAAATAATAACAACAGTCAAATAGATACTAATAGAAGAAAAGAAGGTCCACCAGACACCAGTAAAAGAAATACATTGAGATTATATTACACAAACTGTAGGAGTTTATGTAATAAAATGGACGAACTTAGAGCACTTGTTAGCAATGAAAATATAGACATAATAGCGCTTACTGAAACATGGATTAATACAGAATCCAAGCATTTTTTAGCAGAATTTGATATACCAGGATATAGTTTGTTTAAATATAACCGAACAAGTAGGAGGGGTGGCGGTATAGCAGTGTTTGTCAGTTCATTAAGGGGAGGTTTTTAGTTTGTTCTCTAGATATCCATCAAGCTTAAGATTACACCCCCTTGAGCCCCTTTCAAGATCAATTTGTACATTTTTCGGTAGAAAACATTTCCGGCTCAAAGCCGGTTCCTCTTAAATTACAGGCTCGCTATCGCTCGCCAGGATAAAATCGACACCTAAATGGCACGAAAGGTCTTGAAATTGACAGAAATGGTTTGAAAGTTCTTAAAATCATCAAAGTAATGGGGCGAACGTCTTAAAATTAGAAAAGCAATGGGGCTAAACATGAGGGAGAAAGGAGTAAAAAAAAAAATCCCTCAAGTGGAAATCCCCCCTTAAAATGTTGTACTAAATCAGATATTAGGTTAAATAGTGATAACGAAAGTGTTTGGGTAGAGGTTAGCGAAGGTAGCGAGACCATAGTTATTGGAGTAATTAATAGACCACCAAATATGAGTAGAAATGAAGGTAAATCTTTATAGCAGGAAGTGAAAATAGCATCAAGGTTTAGCAATTTGTGCATTATGGGGGATTTTAATTTTCCGAAGATAGATTGGCAGCATCAGATCGGCGACTCAGATTCTGAGGAGTTGAGGCGGTTGATTCTTGAGTTGATTCTTGAGGCGGTACAAGATAGTTTTTTATTTCAATTCATTGACTCGCCGACTAGAGGTAATAATATCCTTGATTTAGTTCTCAGTAATAATGAACATATGATAAATAATGTTGAGATAAGAGACCAACTAGGAAATAGTGATCACAAATCTATTTATTTTAATATACAATGGACAGGAAATGCTAAAGAGAATCCGTCACTTATCCCAGATTTCAGAAAAGCCGATTATGGTGGGATAAGAAGAGCCTTAAGGGTGGACCCTATTGTTAAACAATTAAGTCAGGATAAGCCAGAGTTAAACTTGACAGCTACATATGAACAGTTTATTGCTTCACTTCACAATGCGCAAAATAAATATATCCCAAAAAGAAGATAATAAACTAATAGATCTTATAGGAAAAAAGAAAGGATTATATAGAAAAATTAAGAAAGGCGAGAATCACCTACTTATTTACTATCAGACTCTATCAAGACAGGTCAAAAAGGAAATTAGGACAGCAAAAAGAAATTATGAAATAAGGATAGGCAATGACCCAAAAATAACCCTAAAGCTTTTTACCAACTATATAAATCTAAAGTTAGAAAAGAAATAGGCCCCCTAAAAAATTCGATAGGAGAAATGACAGAAAATTATTTAGAAATGTGTAGTACATTAAATAGTCGGTTTCTATCCGTTATCACTAATGAAAATGTGGCACAGATTCCAGAAGTCAGTAAGGTATATAGGGATAGTATAGAAAATAGGTTATGTGATAGGTTAGGTGATGTGCTTAACCCTTCCTACCCGGGCTGTGTTACCCAATGACGGTCGCCCCTACCCGGGCGATATGGCCGAAAAACGTCTAGGCCTAGGCTACCGTATTTATGATTATTTTCACTACTAGAACTTTCCCACTCATCTATAATCGTAGTGTGGTGTTCAATCTGTATTTTGGCATTGAGTAGAGCTCTGTAAGTCAACTGGTTCAGTTGTGATGACGATTTCAGTGGAGCCAATATTGCAGAGATGTTGCCAATATGGGGGCTTTTTAGACACTAATTTCGTCATGACGTCAGAACAATAACATTGGGGAGTCTTCTCCTTCTTGTTTTCGGAGGTGCGGTGACGAACGCTTGGGTTTGTTTACATACGTCGTACGCACGGCGTTCGGACCAAGCTTAATTAGGCTATTAAGCTCATGCGTTAGATAAGGCATACCGGGTATTTACCCTTCTTTCGTGCTGTCCTTACCTAAGGCAGACCGGGTAGGAAGGGTTAAGGAAATTGACAGACTGAAGCCTCAGAAATCACCTGGTCCTGATGAGGTATATGCTAGAGTATTAAAATAATGCAGAGATGAGTTAAGTTACCCATTAACATTTCTTTTTAACAAGTCATTAGAAACAGGTATAGTTCCAGAAGCTTGGAAGCTTGCAAATGTACTTCTGATTTTCAAAAAAGGTGATAAATTCATAGCATCAAATTACCATCCCATTAGTCTCACTTCAATCATAGGAAAGCTACTAGAGTCAATTATTGCTAGGAAAATGAGGTTATGGCTAATTGGTAGGAAGCAGAGAGTCAGCATAAATGGTACTAAGTCAGAGTGGGGATCAGTCAAGAGTGGTGTCCCCCAGGGATCTGTATTGGGTCCTCTGTTATTGTACATGCTAAGATTGGTATGCAGGATTCGAAACTGCATAATAAATCGTAGGTGTGTGCAGTATTCTTTAACTGTCTTCGTGGTGCAGTGCATAGTGTGGTGATTTTCGGTGTGAGCATCCTGGGTTCGAATCCCCGGACTGCCACATGTGTCTGTTAATTTCATTAATCGATTTTAGGAGTAGAGTTGGTTGGTGGAGAGAACATAATAATTCATTCGGGTTCAGTAGTAATTTATCGAGAGGTCTTCCCTAGGGTTAAGTGCCCCATTAATTACTATTTCCTTTCACCTATACATAGCCTCCGATAGCAGCGCAGTTGGGATATTCTACATGCTAAGATTGGTATGCAGGATTCGAAACTGCATAATAAATCGTAGGCTTGTGCAGTATTCTTTCACTGTCTTCGTGGTGCAGTGCATAGTGTGTTGATTTTCGGTGTGAGCATCCTGGGTTCGAATCCTCGGACTGCCACATGTGTCTGTTAATTTCATTACTCGATTTTAGGAGTAGAGTTGGTTGGTGGAGAGAACATAATAATTTATTATATACATAAATTACCTTGATTTAGGTATAACTAGTAGGACAGGGATCTGCCTTGCTTAGGCCAATCGGCTTTCTGCAGACTCCCATTTTCTTATGTTCTTATGTTCTTATAAGTAAATTCGCAGACGATACCAAAATAGGGAGACCAATAGATTCAGATATCGACATAGAGTGCCTCCAAAGGGATCTAGATAACTTATACGAATGGTCAGTAAAGTGGCAGATGAATTTTAACATTGACACATGCAAGGTATTAAAGATAGGGAAGACGAATACTAATGCAAAATATAAACTAGCTAATGCTGAATTAGAAAACTCAGACTGCGAGAAAGATTTGGGTGTGTTTGTTAGCAACGATTTGAAACCTAGAAAACAGTGTATAAGCGTTCGTAACAAGGCAAACAGGATTCTAGGGTTCATCTCAAGGAGTGTGAGTAACAGAACTGCCGATGTTATCTTGAAACTGTACTTGTCATTAGTGAGACCTCATATAGATTATGCTATCCAATTTTGGTGTCCTTATTACTGAATGGACATAGATTCCTTGGAGAGAGTACAGCGAAGAATGACAAAAATTATTCATAATATTAGAAATCTACCATATGAAGAAAGGTTGAAAACATTGCATTCGTTAGAAAGACGCAGGGTTAGAGGGGATATGATAGAAGTGTTCAAATGGTTCAGTGAGGTAAATAAAGGAGAAATGAAAAATGTACTGAAGCTCAGTGATAGCGAAAGAACTCGAACAAATGGTTTTAAATTAGATAAATTTCGTTTCAGAAAAGATATAGGCAAATATTGGTTTGGTAACAGAGTTGTAGATGGGTGGAATAGGCTACCAAGTGATATAGTGGGATCAAGAACGATAGGGAGCTTTAAGATAAAATTAGATAGGCATATGGATGAGATGGGTTGGGTGTGAGGGGGATCTACCAGGTGTGGGCCAATCGGCGCTCAGCAGACCCCCGTAATCTTGTGTTAATCTCTGACCGTTTTGGTGGGGTCAGTACTCAAGGTATTAGTGAGTTGGGTCTATAATTGGGCCTTGTAATTGGGGTTGGGTGTGACAGGGATCTACCGTGTATGGGCCGATCGGCTTTTTGCAGACTCCCATTTTCTTATGTTATGTTCTTATGAATATGCCTTATTGAACGATAAATACAACACTATATTGATAAACTAAAGGCCAATAATAAGAATACTTTGAAAGTACTCGCAGTGAAAAATGACCGATATAAAGGTAAATAATTAAACTAATTGTAAATAATCAAACTTTGAAGCAAGTCTTATATTCCTCTTTTAATATTTTCATTGTTTACTTCAACTGTTATATTTTCCTCTCCGTTCAATCACCAATCTTCATTTCATCCATCTAATTCTTTCTCAATTTTGTTTTCGATCTACATAGAAAAGGAGCTTAGCTAGAATATTCAACTGTATATATTGAAAAGCTTAAACGTAATTTAACGATGACAATCGAGATAATGTGTAAAACGAAATGTAATAATCAAACAATCGATGATATGGATTAAGATAAAAAACATTGAGAATTATGATGTGAACAGGAAGTGTTACGCTGGCCATCGCCGGTGCAGAAGCAGCAGGAGGGCTCGTCACCCGTCCGTGATGTTTGTTGTGGTCATAGGGGGCACGGCACTGTGAGGTGGGGGGCTGGTGTGAAGCATGGGCTTGAGTTGTTGCATGATACAGGCGCTTCCCAGACACTTGTTAAGAATTTCACTGGCAAGCCTATTAACGCGGCTCGGGTTGTGGTGGTTTAAGGCATCAATGCTACGCGGTCTTACCGGCTGGTTAGAGTGGAGCTTGAGGTAGACGGTGTGACACAGGAGTTGGATGTGGGAGTGGTGGAGAAATTGCCAGTTGAGGGGGTCGACCTCCTTCTCGGCAACGACTTTGCGGTGCCCACTTCCGAGGTTCCACCCTTAGTCGTTGCCGAGAGGGCGGCCGACACGAGTAGGGAGGGGCAAGAGTGGCTGGAGAGGTGTCAGATGCCGCAGATGGCTTGTGCTGTCACCAGGTCTCAGTCCGCTCAGGTGTCACAAGCCTAGTACCCAAGTTCTAGACCAGCGGAGGAAGGGTCGGAAGGAGAAAGTCAAGGCTGGTCGGGTTGAGAGTTTGGATCCAGCGACACTCCTTGGTGACTCGGTACTTGCACCCATTATGAGGTCCGGAGTGGCTCCAGAACCTGTCCCCCCTAGTGACATGGTTGGGCGTGATAGTACTCCGCGACAGAGTAGTTCCCAGGGGCAACTAGATCATCTTAGTCTTGAGAGTTGTGGGAACGGGGCTATTGAATTCGAGGACGGGGAAGCATGTCATGTGAACCTGTTAAAGGAGTTTGTGAGGCAACCAACTGAGCAGCCTACTGTCCCTGTGTTGGTCTGCAGCGGCCAAGGTGGAGAAGGAGAGGGAGGCAGTGGGGCACAGGTGGAGGAGAGTTGGGATTGTCATGTCTCGGTGAAGCAGTGGGCGGGGGACACGAGTCAGGCGGCTGTGGAAGCGCTAGAGTACCTGCCTGAGCAGCAGTGTGCAGCGCTCCAGCACCTGCTCGGTCCATACCCCACTGTTTGTGCTGAGCACCCAGGCCTCACGACTCATGCGGTGCACGAGGTTCCGCTGGCAGGTCACTTGAGTGTTAGTAAACCGTTGGCCTCGTTGTTTCAGTGGTTCAAGGTGGGCGACGAGGCTTTGGCATGGTTGTCAGGTCAGGGTCGACCCATGGCTGCTAAGGGTGGTGGTCAGAATCAGGACATTGAGCAGATTGGTGAGGTTGGCTGTGGAGTGGATGCGCCCGGTCGTCGCATAGCCTCCCAATACTGCCCTAGTAAAATACAGCAGCCCTACCATAGACCGACTGTGTCTGGCCATGTCGCTGAAGGCGGTGATGCTGCGCAGGCAGATGTAGTCGCAAGGAATGCGGGGGTGCGCATGTATGGTATCGGCGGGGAAGCATTAGCACTTATGAGCTGTGGGAGTGACTACACAGGTGGTACAGATTGTCCCTCTCATGACCTGGCGGTTCTAGCGACAAAGGTGGAGAAGGAGGGAGACTATAGTGTAGAAACTATGGTCCCGGCTGGGTTGTGGGAGGGCACTAGGCATGTTGTTCCTCGAGATAAGTTGCAACCTCTTGTTCCTAATCGCCAAGAGAAGATGCTTACTATGCTGTGGCAGTACGTCCGCATGTTTGTTGATTCTCCAGGCCTGATGTACGGGGTAGAATCCTACATGGAGGCTGGAGACAGTGCAAGGCTCAAGTTAGCTCCCTACCGTATAAATCCTGCTCGACAGCCTGTTGTGAAAGCAGAGCTCGACTACATGTTGGTAAAGTGTCTGAGGGATAAGGGATATCGTGAGTGGTCGTTGCCAGTAACTTTGCAACCTGAGTTAAGGGGCAAGATCCGTGTTTGTGTTGATTGTAAGAGTGTGGAAGCATTATCCCTGACAGACGCCTATCCATTACCCAGAGTTGACGACCCCATAGACCGCATCGGGGCTGCCTTGTTTATCACTAAGGTAGAACTAGTGAAATGTTATTGGCAGGCTCCGTTGCCGGAGAGAGCGAAGAGAAGTGCCAGTCTTGTGATGGACTGGGTAGTTTATCAGTGCCAGGTGTTGTTTTGCTGCCGGAACACAAGTTGAATGTGTGGCATGTTAAGGGCACTGATAATGTTCTGGCTGATTGTTTGTCACAGGAGGGTGTGTCTTGGGGAGCATCCTCGCCGTTCAGTCAGTGTTGTGACGTTAACCACTCCGTTAGAACCGCATGGCTTGTCCTACAGTGACTCGCTAGGATCGCCAGGGCAGTGGATGGGGATACAGTTTGTGTATTAGAGTGTGCTTTATTTCATGTGAAAGCTCGTGTCATGGGCAGTCCAGAAAGGCTCCTTGTTTTCACCCATGTCAAGGCTTTATATATTTAATTGTAAAGTATATGTTTTATCATTAACTAGTAATGATGGGATCTGGGAGAGAGAGAGAGAGTAGAACAGAGTGAGAGGGAGCGCGTAGTGTTTTTGTCCCGCTCGATGACGTCACGGCTGGCTGCCTCATTCGTGGGGGTTGGTTGAGAGAGGTCCTTTCCATGCTGTTAGATCCCTTGCTAGTGGCTAGAGGACTTGTAACCGCTTTTTTCCCACGCGGCTGGAGCTGGTGCGAGTATATATACAGTTCCTCGCCACTCTCTCCCTCAGATCTGGTTTCTAGAACGCACCCATCTTTTTCCCTTGCTACCTGTCACCTGCTCTGTACCTGAGAATCTTTTCCTCTGCCTATCTCTCTCATTTTCCATATCTTTCACCTCCTTTTATTAATATTATACCCCCTCTGGTTAACTCTGCAAAATCAGCTTCATGCTGGCCAGTTGTATTGTGCGTTAAGGTCTGATATAACCCATGTATGTTAGTTGTTAAGATAAGTTGATCACGAAGCATTGGTTAGCATCCATATTTCATAGTACCGCTTCCTTTAATTATTAGTGTTCTGCTGGATTAGATAATGCTAGACTAGGAGTCTGATATTATAAGGTATTGTTTCCTATGAGTGCTGGCTTTAGTTAAAAGCTGCACGACATACCTGAGAACTGGAGTTGATTGAGTAAATTCTAGTCTGTGTGCCATTGAGAGTAGAGCATGCACGAATGAGGGCTTTTTGCCTATACCATTCTGCACTGTTTTAGTCTCGATTGTTTGTCTTTGAGGTACGCCAGGAGAACGCTTAATACTTCGGTATTAAGGTTTCTCAAGAGAGCTACCCTTCCCTATAACGTAATATTTGACGCTCAGACTTGAGGTTTGCACTAGGCTATGCGGCGTGCCATGCGCACCAGTATCTCGTATCATTGACTCTAGCTAGACTTTATCAATCATAGTAGACATTAAGTATATTAACCTAATTACTCTTTTTATGCATACCCATTTATGATTACACAAGCATTTCGCAGCCTAGTTTGATGTATTGAGACACAAACGACTTAGGCTCTTTTTGTTGATAGGAATACTGCATTGTCGTGGCGATTATTATTATTGTTGTTGTGTTTAGGATATTCTTGGCTCCGACGGCATTATATATATTCTGCCTTTTTGTGTGCATAGCCTGCACGAGCATTGTTCCGCTGCCTGCCTTTTGGGTTCCATTTCCGATACGAGCATCTTTATAGCATCTAACATTTAACCCGTACAGCCCCAGCGACGCGTCTGACGCGTCGGCGATGTATGTAACGCACAGCCCCAGAGACGCGCCTGACGCGTCACCCTAATTGCGCCGACCGTAACCTCAGGTGTAGCCACTCAAGAGGGCTCAGATTTGTATGGGAACTGTGTACGTATCCCACGCAACCGTGCCGATGGTTGAAAACTCTCAAAGTCCACGTGCGTGCGCGCGAGCGCGCAATAACCTGTTTTTTTGGGATAATTGCCTTCAATTTTTTACTCTTGTAAAATCCGTTTTCGGGGGCTCTGTAGGACCATTTTTAAAGCTTTTTGAGCGGTTTTTCGTGGTTTTTCCTTCATTCCTAACCCATTCGCTATTGTTTCTGGAATAAAACCATTTTTTGAAAACCGGCCGGGTTCTGGTGCGCAAACATTACAAAACTAGCCGGGGCTCCACGGGTTAAAGAAGATTCCTTGTTAGTGTTGAAGGACTTTAGTGCACTTTCTTTCATGCAGGAGTGCCTGACATTTATTGATTAAAGTAACGTAAGCTGTAACTTCTCTTACCACCTTACTTTGCATACCATAACCAAGCACCTTCGGTTATAGGTAGTAATAGGCTGTTTTCACATAACATTAAGCCTAGAGTAGACGCACATTTATTGAGAGTTTGATAGCCTATTATTGCATATAGAACTCTGTAGAGTATTTGTGTTCTTTGTTCACTGGGAATATACATCAGAGGTTGGAGCTAGCGCTTTCCGTTGTAACATTTATGCCATTACTAGTCCAATGAATAAGAGCCCTGATATATTTGAACCCCAGTCGTAACAAATGGCGACCTTACCTAGGATTTGGTGAACCTACATTTATTAGCAGGGAACATTTGTTGTTTTGGAGAATATTTTGCGGGGATCAGCAAGAATATTTTTTTTTTTGCAACATAGTATAGCCCTTGAGTATTTCCGAGAATTGTTGTGTGTATATTGAGGTATAAGAGTTTGGGGTACTTCTTTTCTGAATATTGTGGTGAGAATTTTTTGTGAGCATCATGTCTTATACCGGGTCAGAGGAGAATGGAGACACAGTACGTAATGTCGAAACTGAGGAACAGCAGCATGATGAAAGGGTTAATCGGGTGAACTGTGAGGAGGATGCTAGGATATTTTTGCAATGGCCTGTTACTGCCGAGCGGTTGGAGGGTATGGAGCGGTACGGTCTTCAATGCCTGGCCACAGCTATCGGTCATGCAGGTACTAGCGGCATGACCAGGGATAACTTGATAACGTGTGTACTGGGCAGGGTGACTGGTGAGCGAGATGGGTTGAGTGCTCAGAGCCCTTCGGCCATGCTTCCCCTACACTCGACTCCCAGCCATCCCAGTAGTTTGCCTACCCCGGGTACGCTTCCGCAGTTGGGTGGTGACTGGCAGGGTGGGTTGCCCCTGGGGGGACCACCGGTAATTTCAAACAGTGTAGCACCTTCACCTCCTCAAGGGTTAACTCCAGAATTATTGCTTCAGCTCGAATTAGCTAAGATCGAAGAGAGAAAGGCTATCAGGGTATGTGAGCTTCAGCAGCAAACAGAGCTAGCAAAAATCCAAGCGGATTTAGAGTCTACTAGGTACTGTGCCGACATGGATGTAGAGAAGTCGCGAGTAGAGACAACGGGACAGCGACTTGGGTCTGGTAACCGTGTTCATGAGCAGTCTCTCTCGCACTTATTGAAACTGGTTCCGGTGTTTGATGAGAGTGGTGTAACAGAATTTTTCACACGCTTTGAGAAGAAGTGCCAGGAACATCAGTGGCCAGAGAATAAATGGGCAGCACTTGTATCCTCTAGATTAATAGGCAAGGGTCTTAAAGCCTACGATGCATTACCTTTGGAGTTATGTATTGTGTACGAGGATCTCAAGGAGGCTGTCCTGAGGGCTTACGAACTGCAACCAGAAACGTACCGTTTGAAGTTCCGGGGTGTAACTAAGGGAGGAGATAGCACCTTTTTGGAACACGCCCGGGACTTGTCCGATGCTATGGGGAACTGGCTCCGATCTGAGAAGGTAAAAACGTTTGATGGAGTTAAGCAGTTAATGATGTTGGAGCAGTTCTTTAAGAGCACGGGCGGTGATCTAACTTTGAACTTAAAGGAGAAAAACCCAAGAACTCTAGTGGAAGCAGCAGAAATGGCTGATCTACGGCTGTCGTTGATTCGGGGTTGCGGGTCCTCACAGAAGTACGATGCAAGTGCTAGGGACCGTTATCCTCCCCCTCCCCGTAGCAATGACACATTTAAACCAAAGAGCAATGAAACTAAAACTGAAGCCAAACCTACCACCACACCGTATGTGAAAAGTCAGGGGCCTTTTACATCACAGTATAAGCCGAAACCGAAATGTTTGTGTTTTAGGTGCCACCAGGAGGGTCATAAGGCAAATGAGTGCCCTAGTCGACCTCCTCCGGCAGCCGTGTCTTTTGCTCACGGCATTGGAGTGTTCAAGAGGACATCGGAGTTTGTTAGAGGCATTTCTTCCGAGGTAAATACACTGCCAGTGCAGAAGGATCCGGAAGGCTTATTCCCTGTCCGTGATGCCTTTAGTGACCACAGGGGACTTGGTTGTGTGGAGTGGGGGGGTAGAAGACATGAGGTGAGAATTTTGCGTGACACTGGGGCATCGCAAACACTGTTGAGCAATTTCACTGGTAAACCTGTCAATACGGCGCGGGTGGTTGTGGTTCAGGGAGTTAATGCGACAAGGTCATACCCGCTTGTAAGAATGAAGGTGGAAGTTGATGGTGTGACTCGAGACCTGGATGTAGGAATTGTGGAGAAGTTACCTGTTGGGGGCGTCGACCTCCTTCTTGGCAATGACTTTGCGGGGCCTACTTCTGAGGCTCCACCCTTAGTCGTTGTCGAGAAGCCGGCCGACGTGAGTAGGGAGGAGCAGGAGTGGGTTGAGAAGTGTCCGGTGCAGCCTATGGCGTGTGTTGTCACCGGAGATTCTGCATCCAGGGAGTCACATTCTGGTCAACAATCTTTAGATCAGCGGAGGAAGGGTACCGAGAAGGGGTTGGAAGTTGATGCGGTTGAGAGTTTAGTGTCAACGGACCTTCTCGGGGACTCATTATTAGGACCACATTTCGAGTCTGGAGACGACCCAGTAACTGTTCCTGAAGGGGCAGGGGATGGGCTTAAAAAGACGAAAGAGTTGAAGGAGGACAGTGATGCACAGTCGGGAGATGTAGCAACAAGGTACCCTGACGCGTACCCTATGAGAAATGGGTCGGCGAAGACGGTGGTCCGAAGCTTGCTAGTGTATTTTTCCCGGTATGGTTACCCGCAGGGGCTTCAGTCAGTCCGGGGACCCAACTTCACTTCTAGCCTCTTTGTACAAGCAATGCCGCAGCATGGGATTGTTGGGGTTGTTTCATCTGCATATCATCCGGAGAGCCAGGGTGTGTTAGAGCGATGGCACTCAGCCTTGAAATCTGTGCTTCGTTGTTGCTTTGAGAGTGGGAGGGATTGGGATCTTGGCCTGCCATGTGTTTTGTTTGCTGTGTGGGAGGTACCTGGGGAGAGTTTGGGATTCAGCCCTAATGAGCTCGTCTTTGGCCACCGTGTCAGAGGGCCTCTCCATATGGTTGAAGAAGTATGGGAGGGCGCAGAAAAACCTTGTTCTATGCTCAATTGTGTCCTCAACAGTCGAGAACGGATGTTGCGCAGTCTGGAGTTGGCTGGCCGTAATTTGACTAGCTCTCAGGCCCTCAGGAAGGACAGGTACGACCTCAAGGTTGAACTCAGGGAGTTTCATGTGCGTCAGGAGGTGTTGATTCTACTGCCCCTTGTAGGTCACCCCTTATCCGCGAAGTACGCTGGTCCTTATAGGGTGGTGGAGGAGCTATCGGACCTGGTTTACTTGGTAGCCACTCCAGACAGACGGAAGCGCAATCAGTTATGTCATGATAATCCCGTGAAGGAGTATGGGAGGCACCCCCCTGAGCCTCTCACTGTGCCTGTGATGACGTTTAGCAGTCAAGGTGGAGAAGGAGAACGGGACAGTCAAGCTCAGGTGGAGGATAACTGGAAGGATAAGAAGTTCAAATGGGCGCCTGAGTGTGAGAAGGTGTTTAGAGAAGTAAAACACCTGTTGTGCACTCACCCGATCATCAGGGCCCCTGACTTTAGCCTACCTTTCCAACTAGCAACGGAGGATAGTGGTGTGGGGGCTGGTGCCGTCCTTGTGGAAAAGGACGATGATGGGCTGGAGCATCCTGTTAGTTTCTGCTCGGAGAAGTACAATTCGGCCCAGGGGAGCTGCTCTGTTGTCAAGGAGGAGCTGCTGGCGGTTGTACTTGCTCTGAGGCATTTCGAGGTCTGTGTTCCAGCCTATGGTCCGGTCGTTGTAGTTTACCCAGATCATCACCCTCTCAAGTTCTTGGACCAGTTTCACAATCGGAATATGAGGCTGACCAGGTGGTCACTAAGGTTATTGGTATATAACCTGGACATACGCCATATTGCCGGTTGTGACAACGTGGTTGCAGATGGTCGTTCAAGGGTATATGATCCTGGGTAGATTGACACACGGGTAGCCTCCTGCTTTAGTTTGAATAGTATTTTGCGCTTGGTGCTTGTTGGCTCGCGGTTGTAGCCCAGCGTATTGGGTCGTAAAGCAGGAGTTGAGCGTTTGGTATAGAAGAAAAAACTAGGCTTGCCCCTATAGTGCAGCCGAAATAAACAAATTATAAACATAAAAATCAGATAAAAACTCTTTCTTTGATAGTTGATTTTTTTTAGTATGTTATGGCAGTAATTCTGAGTTGCACTCCTCTCAGAATGCTGGGCTAGAGAAGCTCGCTCTTGAGGAGCATAACTACATATAATTTAACCTATGGTGTTGGGGAGGGTTATAATTTTGAAAAATGTTTTGTTGAAGAACTGTGCCAGATATTTTACTGCCGCTGGGTGATGGGAAGTGGAGATATAGCATGGGTTCTAACCATCAGATTGTTGTGAGCCTTGGGGCCTCTGAGAAAAATCTTGGGGGGGTGTGACGTTAACCACTCCGTTAGAACCGCATGGCTTGTCCTACAGTGACTCGCTAGGATCGCCAGGGCAGTGGATGGGGCTACAGTTTGTGTATTAGAGTGTGCTTTATTTCATGTGAAAGCTCGTGTCATGGGCAGTCCAGAAAGGCTCTTTGTTTTCACCCATGTCAAGGCTTTATATATTTAATTGTAAAGTATATGTTTTATCATTAACTAGTAATGATGGGATCTGGGAGAGAGAGAGAGAGTAGAACAGAGTGAGAGGGAGCGCGTAGTGTTTTTGTCCCGCTCGATGACGTCACGGCTGGCTGCCTCGTTCGTGGGGGTTGGTTGAGAGAGGTCCTTTCCATGCTGTTAGATCCCTTGCTAGTGGCTAGAGGACTTGTAACCGCTTTTTTCCCACGCGGCTCGAGCTGGTGCGAGTATATATACAGTTCCTCGCCACTCTCTCCCTCAGATCTGGTTTCTAGAACGCACCCATCTTTTTCCCTTGCTACCTGTCACCTGCTCTGTACCTGAGAATCTTTTCCTCTGCCTATTTCTCTCATTTTCCATATCTTTCACCACCTTTTATTAATATTATACCCCCTCTGGTTAACTCTGCAAAATCAGCTTCATGCTGGCCAGTTGTATTGTGCGTTAAGGTCTGATATAACCCATGTATGTTAGTTGTTAAGATAAGTTGATCACGAAGCATTGGTTAGCATCCATATTTCATAGTACCGCTTCCTTTAATTATTAGTGTTCTGCTGGATTAGATAATGCTAGACTAGGAGTCTGATATTATAAGGTATTGTTTCCTATGAGTGCTGGCTTTAGTTAAAAGCTGCACGACATACCTGAGAACTGGAGTTGATTGAGTAAATTCTAGTCTGTGTGCCATTGAGAGTAGAGCATGCACGAATGAGGGCTTTTTGCCTATACCATTCTGCACTGTTTTAGTCTCGATTGTTTGTCTTTGAGGTACGCCAGGAGAACGCTTAATACTTCGGTATTAAGGTTTCTCAAGAGAGCTACCCTTCCCTATAACGTAATATTTGACGCTCAGACTTGAGATTTGCACTAGGCTATGCGGCGTGCCATGCGCACCAGTATCTCGTATCATTGACTCTAGCTAGACTTTATCAATCATAGTAGACATTAAGTATATTAACCTAATTACTCTTTTTATGCATACCCATTTATGATTACACAAGCATTTCGCAGCCTAGTTTGATGTATTGAGACACAAACGACTTAGGCTCTTTTTGTTGATAGGAATACTGCATTGTCGTGGCGATTATTATTATTGTTGTTGTGTTTATGATATTCTTGGCTCCGACGGCATTATATATATTCTGCCTTTTTGTGTGCATAGCCTGCACGAGCATTGTTCCGCTGCCTGCCTTTTTGGGTTCCATTTCCGATACGAGCATCTTTATAGCATCTAACATTTAAAGAAGATTCCTTGTTAGTGTTGAAGGACTTTAGTGCACTTTCTTTCATGCAGGAGTGCCTGACATTTATTGATTAAAGTAACGTAAGCTGTAACTTCTCTTACCACCTTACTTTGCATACCATAACCAAGCACCTTCGGTTATAGGTAGTAATAGGCTGTTTTCACATAACATTAAGCCTAGAGTAGACGCACATTTATTGAGAGTTTGATAGCCTATTATTGCATATAGAACTCTGTAGAGTATTTGTGTTCTTTGTTCACTGGGAATATACATCAGAGGTTGGAGCTAGCGCTTTCCGTTGTAACATTTATGCCATTACTAGTCCAATGAATAAGAGCCCTGATATATTTGAACCCCAGTCGTAACAGTGTTTGTTTGAGAGTAGAGAAAAATTAGGCTTGCCCCTATAGTGCAACGCCACCAAAAAACACTATTAACAAAATATAAAAACCTCACATAAAAATCTTTCTTTTTGATAGTATATAAGTGCAGTATATCACAGCAAGCATCTAAGACACTCTGAGCTGTTGTCTTAGTAGGCTAGGCTTGGTGAAGTTTGCTCGTTGAGCGTGATATAATTATTATGATGCTATTATTTTGGGGAAGTGTTGTGCAGATTTTGTTTTATAATGCAGTGTTTTATGTTTGTGATCGTGCCTTATTTTCACAACTTGGGTGAGTAACTGGGTGATGCGGAGTTGGTGGGCATTCTGTCTGGTCAGATGTGGAATTCAACTGAGGCTGAAATGTCCCACATCTTGGGCGGGGTGTTACGCTAGGCAAGAATGCACTCGTAACTCACTAGCGCTCGCCAGGGCAGTGAAATGGGCTACAATAATCCTAGAACGATGTTCTTTCTTTCATAGAGTTCATGTTGTCACAGAAAGATCAGTGGTGATGTTTATTCTTGTCTGTGACACTTGGAAGTATTTTATATCATTGATAGAATATAAGATGCATTGTGTGAAGTTGTAAGGAGAAAGAGAGCGGGCAGCATGATGGTAATATGTGCGTGTGTATGTATGTGCTGCCTCCCTCGCTCGGAGCAGTTTCCCACGCTCATGATTGGCTGGCGGGCCTGACGCGTCACATGACGCTTGCTCCTCATGACGTAGTCGTCTGTGATTGGGTGCTGCTGCCTTTGTTAGTGCTGAGGGGGGCTCCTTCCCTCGTTTCTCCTGCAGAGCTTGGCACAGCCTGCTTGATCCTACATGTCCTTTGCAATCTGTCCCCCCATCAAACCCCCTGTACTACTATCTCTCTCTCTGAACTTCTTCTTTTTCATACTTCCATCTTTATTCAATTACTTATCCCTTCTGGTTCTGCATACGACTTCCATAGTCGGCCAGTCGTATTACCAGCACCAGCTCTCTCATTTATGTTTGCACTAGCTTTAGGGATTAGTAGAGTCATAGTCATATGGTAGCCTAGTGTTGGGGTGCTTCTAATTATTGAGCTGTTCTTCCTTATTATTTAATGCTAGACAGTGGAAGGTATCTTTGGTCGTTGTCTGAGTTATGTATGTGGCAAGTCAGAGCCTGTACAACATCGACGAAGCTAGCTAGCCTGTAACCCTTGTGCATATTTTCCTTTGCGAGTGTAGCAGTATACAGGTGAAGGGCTTTTACTTACACTTACCTGTATGCTTGCTACCTCATTTTGCTGACCTTTGTGGAGCGCCAGGGTAAGACCAGATACTTGAGATCTGGACTTACCAAGAGATCCTCCAAGTCACGTAACGTAACATAAGGGAAATCTGTTCAAGGGGAGACAGTAGGCTACGAGCATGCTTGCGCTCTGCCTAGTTTCCTAGTATCTTTTATGCCACTGCTAGACTTTATTAGTGAGAAAGACAGCATTGTGTTTATTAACTTTAATTGTGTATGCTTTAGGAATTATTCACGCCTTATTTTAGCCTAGGTTGATGCATAGTGCACAACCCAGTTTGGCTGTTACGTTGGCTAAGGAAGTACTGTTTTGAGTGGAGATTATTAGTGCTGTCACAGAGCTGTTGCACTCCCTTGTTATATATATGTATCCTACTTTTTGGTGTATTTAAGATAAAAGCTTTGGTGTCCTGCCCCTGCATTATTTCTGTTCTATTTTAACGAGCATCTTAGAGCATCAGACGTTTTCAGAAGATTCTTTATCTGATTGCTGTAGGACTAGACTTCCAGTGTTTTCATAGAGCATTGTAGAGTTTAGTGTTGAGTACAGACTCACACTAAAGTTAACGTAAGCATTACTCCTTTATTAAATCTTGTTATAGTTTATTCAAGCCTTGTTATTACTTAAGAGCATTTTATTCACGTAATGTACTCCTGTTGTGAGTAGGCTTTGCCGTCATCGGCAAGCCTTTGTAGAAGTGCACTAAAACCCAGTTAATTGATACCCCGTTATCCAGTAGATTAACTCTGGAGGGTTTTAAGTGTTTTGTTCACCGGCGTAATAGTTCGAGGGTTTGGAATTAGCGTACCGTTGTTACATAAGACCATAAGAACATAAGAAAATGGGAGTCTGCAAAAAGCCGATCGGCCCATACAAGGCAGATCCCTGTCACACCCAACCCCAATTACAAGGCCCAATTATAGACCCATCTCACTAATACCTTGAGTACTGACCCCACCAAAGCGGTCAGAGATTAACGCAAGATTACGGGGGTCTGCTGAGCGCCGATTGGCCCACACCTGGTAGATCACCCTCACACCCAACCCATCTCGTCCATATGCTTATCTAATTTTATCTTAAAGCTCCCTATCGTTCTTGATCCCACTATATCACTTGGTAGCCTATTCCACCCATCTACAACTCTGTTACCAAACCAATATTTGCCTATATCTTTTCTGAAACAAAATTTATCTAATTTGAAACCATTTGTACGAGTTATTTCGCTATCACTGAGCTTTAGTACATTTTTCATGTCTCCTTTATTAATTCCACTAACCCACTTGAATACCTCTATCATGTCACCTCTAACTCTGCGTGTCTCTAACGAATGTAAGCCTAATTTCTTCAACCTTTCTTCATACGGAAGATTTCTAATATTATGGATCATTTTTGTCATTCTACGTTATACTCTCTCCAATGAATCTATGTCCATTCTGTAATAAGGACACCAAAATTGAACAGCATAATCCCTATGGGGTCTCACTAATGACAAGTAAAGTTTTAAGATAACATCAGCAGTTCTGTTACTCACACTCCTAGATATGAACCTGTGACGCCTCCTGGCGTTAGCAGAATGGTTGCGTGGGGCATTGCAGCTCGCTAGCACTCGCCAGGATGGGGGGATAGGCTACAGTTGTCCTAGAATGATCTGCTTTATTTCATTAGTGTCGTGTTGCCACAGACAGTCTAGAAATGGTCTTTGTTTTGGTCTCTGACCGCGCCTTATATTTTATATTCGCTATAATATAAATGTTGCTTGTGTGGGAGGTGAGCGAGAGAGTGTGAGGGAGTACACCCGGCAGCGAGGTGAGTTATGACGCGGCTCGCTTGGGCGCTGACGGCGTTGGCGGCCGGGTGGTCAACTAGTCCCTTCCCATCGCTGCCTCGTGTTCTTTACCAGCTCAGAGCTTGCCTGACATGCGTATCGCCTACATCCTTTGCAATTCTGTCCCCCATACTCGCGACTTTGCATACTATTTCTCTCTCTCGACTTCTCCTTTCTCATTCTCTAATCTTTATTAAACTCAACATCCCTTCTGGTTTCAGCATAGACGTTCACCGTCGACCAGTCGTATTGTACGCGAAGCTCTCAGATATTTCCATGTATTAGGTTAAGGAGGTATTATGCTTTATTGAGGTTTAGAGAGACGGACTTTTCCGTATGTGTCCTCTCTCGGGAAGGTTGTAGAACGGTATATGTCTCCCTTGCAAGGTGTTGAGTGATTCTGCTTGGTTATCTAAAGCTAGACTAGGGGTAAGGTTACTGTGTCGTTGTCTCCGATGTGTGCAGTGTTAGCTATGCTCTGCACGACATCGACAGGTACTGTGGGAGCCTAATTTGTCTTCGGGTTGGTTTACTTTGCGAGCACAGCGCTGTGGTGTGAGAGGGCCATAGCCTATCCCTCACAACATAGTGCTGCCTCTTTGTGTTGACTTCTGAGGGATCGCCAGGATAGAGCTAGGTACTAGAGACCTAGATTTATCAAGAGAGCATCCCCGTCATATAACGTAATCTTCATTATACCACCCTTGGACAACGTTAGGCTACGAGCCGCATGCTCGCCCATTGTTGCCCTGCCTTGATACCCCAGCTAGACTTTATTAACTGAGCAGACACTGGATAGAGATAAGCCCCATTATTATATGTATGCAACATTATTATTCACTGCACTTTTGAGCTGAGGTTGTTGTTGAGTTGCACAACCCGAGTAGGCTGTGTTGTGTCACGAAGCATTTCTTTAGTTGTCGAGCATTACTACCTTTGCGCAGTCTTTATTATTCGCCTGCCTATTATTACTATATGTCCTAGCATTTATTGTGACCCGTATTCTGCATTATAATTGTTCAAGATTCTTTACGAACATCTTTCCAGCATCAGACTTATTTCAGAAGTTTCCAGTTGATGTTGCAGGACTAGCATTGCACTTTCTTTAATACAGGAGTGCCAGTTATTTGAGTATCTACCGTAACGTTAATTAATCACGTTAACTATCTTTTCTTTGTGTAACATAATCGAGTAATCTTTTACTGTTTGAGAATAGGCTGTTTCATTGAGCGTCAGCCTAGTGTGTTTGCACCAGTTACCGAGTCATTGGATACCTCGTTGTCCAGGCACGACTCAGGGCGGTAATGGTGTTTTGTTTTCCAGTGTTTAAGGCAGGGGTTTGATCTAGTGTTACCGTTGTTGCTGTTTGCCATTATCTAGTCCAATGTTGAAGAGCCCTGTGTCTTTGAGAACCTGGATCGTAACAAATGGCGACCTAGCTCAGGATCTTGTGAACTAAGAGATAATTGCAGGATTGTTGTGGTCATTTGTTTTATTGAGGAATATAGTGGGCACGTTAAATTTTGTTTTGGCAAAGTAGTATAGCACTTGAGAGTCTTCAGAAATTTTTGGCAAGTGAATAGTGCTACATAGGAGCTTGGGTACTTTTTTTTTTTATAAACGTGATAATTTTTTGTGGACACCATGTGAGACGAATCAGATCATACTGAGGGTTCAGGGAATGATGCAGGCTCTGATGGGCAGATGCCAGGGGGGTTAGTAACTAGTGAGGAGGCCGCAAAGAAGTTTTTAGAGGTGCCTATAACAGCTGATCGATTAGAGGGAATTAGCAAGTATGGTCTACAGTGTTTTGCTCCCCTCATGGGGCTTAAGGTGGCTCATGGCATCAAGAAGAACGATTTGAGGGCTTGCGTACTGGGGGCGGCTAGTGAGGTCCAGGGTGGAGAGGGTGCTCGGGGACTTCTGCTCGAGCCCCCCCTCCACTCTACTCTCATCGGGACCTCTAGGATGCCGGAGTTTAGTACGTTCCCGCAGGCCGATAGCGGTTGGCAGCGTGGTTTACTATCGCTGGGTGGGCCTCCAATAGTTGCACCTCCTCCTCAAGGTTTCACTACAGAAATGCTCTTCCAGCTTGAGATGGCTAACCAGCAGCGACAGGCTGATCTCGAACTCGCTAAGGCTAAACAACAGACGGATCTCGAACTCGCTAAGGCTAAACAACAGACGGATCTCGAACTCGCTAAGGCTAAACAACAGACTGATCTCGAACTCGCGAGAATAAAATCCGAGTCGGAGGCTGAGTCTACCAGGTACCGTGCATATATCGATCTTGAGAAGACTCGGGTGGAAACGACAGGGCAACGTCTCGGTGGTGGGAATCGTGGGCATGATCACTCTTTGTCGCACCTGTTGAAGCTAGTCCCTGTATTTGATGAGTCGGGTGTCACCGAATTTTTCATGAGATTCGAGAAGAAGTGCCAGGAACACCAGTGGCCTGGGGAGAAGTGGGCAGCCCTTGTTTCCTCTAGAGTTGTGGGCAAGGGACTCAGGGCTTATGATGCATTGCCTATAGAGTCGCGTATTATCTATGAGGAACTCAAGGAGGCTGTCCTGAGAGCATACGAACTTCAACCAGAGACGTACAAGTTGAAGTTCCGGGGTGTTACCAAGGGTCAGGAGAGCACCTTTTTGGAACATGCCCGGGAGCTGTCCGATGCTTTTGGGAATTGGCTGAGGTCGGAGAAAGCTACTACGTTTGACGACATTAAACAGTTGGTGCTTTTAGAGCAGTTTTTCAAATGCACGGGCGGCGACCTGACGTTAAACCTGAAAGAAAAGCAAACAAAAACTCTACAGGAGGCAGCTGAGATGGCTGACCTCCGGCTATCACTAATTCGTGGGTGCGGGTCTGCCCAGCGTAGTGAGGCAGGTAACAAGGGGCGTGATGCCCCACCCCCCCGAGTTAGTGGTATACCTTATGCAAACAAGTACAAGAGCCATGATACCAAGACTGACCACAAGACTAGCACCGTCCCGTTTAAGAAGGGGCCGGGCCCTTCCCAGTACCAAGGGAAGCCCAAAGGGGAGTTGGAGTGTTATCATTGTCATAAAAAGGGGCACTTTGCAAGAGTCTGTCCTAGCAAACCACCTACAGCAGCTGTGTCTTTGGCCTGCAACATTGGTGTGTCTCCGAAGTCATCTGAGTTTGCCCGGGGCAGTTCGTCAGAGGCTGAGGCACAGCCAATGCAGAAGCACCTGGGAGGCTCGAACCCTGCTCAGGATGTTTTTTGCGACCATAGAGGGCGGGGTTGCGTGATGTGGGCGGGGTGCAAGCATGGAGTAGAGGTCTTGCGTGATACAGGTGCTTCCCAGACTCTGATGAAAAACTTGACTGGCTACCCTATAAACGCGGCTCGGGTGGTAGTGGTGCAGGGTATTAATGCAACTCTTTTTGGAAGGACCATATTACCAGTCTTGCTAAGGCAGCCTCCCAGAAGCTGGGTGTGCTCAACCGCCTTAGGGGATTCTTTTCCCCTGCACAGCTTCTTGCTCTGTACAGGGGCATAGTGCACCCTTGTATTGAGTATTGTTCACATGTGTGGGGAGGTTCCTCTCACACCGCTCTCCTAGACAAAGTTGAAAGGAAGGCCTTTCGTATCATTAACTCCCGTCCACTCACCAACTCTCTGCAATCTCTCTCTCCGCCGCAATGTTGCATCTCTCTCGCTATTCTATCGCTACTATAATAATCAGTGTTCCTCAGAGCCATCCCAGTGCATACCCCCTCCTTTACGTAGGGCACGTGGTACCCGTCTTGCATCTCAATCCCACCCCTACTCTGTGCAACTCTCCAACCCAAGAGTGAAACTTTACTCTCAAACTTTCTTCTACTCAACATCTGAGCTCTGGAACTCTCTCCCAGAATCAGTCTTTCCCTCTTCCTATGACTTAAATTGCTTCAAACTCCGTGTGTCCAGGCATTTTGGCTCGAACGTCCCTTGATTTTGGCCCTGTCACTCTTTCAACTATGGGGGAGGCACTCGCCATAGGCAGTTATGCCTTTTGCCTCCCTCAATCACATAGAAAAAGAAAAAAAACAAAAAAACTCGGTCATACCCGCTGGTGCGGTTGGAGTTGGAGGTGGATGGTGTGGCACGTGAATTGGATGTTGGGATTGTGGAGAAACTGCCAGTGGAGGGCGTCGACCTTCTTCTCGGCAACGACTTTGCAATGCCCGCTTCTGAGGTTCTACCCTTAGTCGTTGCCGAGAGGCCGGCCGACGTGAGTAGGGAAGAGCAAGAGTGGGTCGAGCGGTGCCAAACACAACCTATGGCGTGTGTTGTCACCCGAGCTCGGGCAGCTAAAGTGTCACAGCCTAGTCCTCCATCTTCAGACCAGCGGAGGAACGATCAACATGAGGAGGCTAAAGCTGGAGTTGGTTTTAAGAGTTTTGACTCGGCGGCTCTCCTGGGTGATTCAGTATTAGCACCATTACTTAATTCTGGAGTAGCCCCTGGGCCTGTCATCGAGAGTGACGAGGCTGGGCATGACGAGTCTCCACGACAGCAACGTCATGTACATCGAGAGAGACAGAGGGAGCAGCCCAGTATCGGGGAAGGTCATGCATTGCTCTGGGAGCAGTTAGATCGCTTGGCACCCTCAGATATACGTCAGTTGCAACTAGAGGACCCTGAGCTCCAAACGTGTGCTAATGGAGCTGTAGAGCTCGACGAGGACGGCGATGCACAGCCAGGAGATTTTTTTTATTTAGAAGGCATCCTCTATAGGCGTTTTCAAGACCCTAAACGTAGTTGGCAAGAGGGGTCTGGAGTAGTGGACCAGTTGGTGGTGCCACGGGAGTGCAGGGATAGCCTACTGAGGTTGGCGCATGACATACCACTGGCAGGACATCTAGGGGTGAGAAAAACGGTGGCGGCTTTAGAAAAATTGTTTTGGTGGCCGGGGTTGAAGGGGCAGGTGGTAACCTGGATAGCAAGGTGTCATACGTGCCAGAGGGTTGGAAAACCTAACCAAACAATTCCGAGAGCCCCGTTGCACCCCATTCCTGTCAGTGGACCGCCCTTCAGTAAGGTCATCATTGATATGGTCGGACCCCTACCCCCTACTAGTGCCGGTAATAAATTTCTATTAAATATCATGGATGTGGCCACTTGTTATCCTGATGCATATCCAATGAGAAATGGCACGGCGAAAACTGTTGTCCGGAACCTGCTCTTGTATTGCTCGCGGTATGGTTACCCGCAAGAGGTGCAATCGGACCAAGGTTCTAATTTTACATCTAATCTGTTCAAACAAACTATGATTCAGCATGGCATCAGCACTGTCGTCTCTTCTGCGTATCACCCGGAGAGTCAAGGGGTGTTGGAGAGGTGGCACGCCACGCTGAAAAGCATGCTTCGATGTTACTGCGCAGAGAACGGAAAGGATTGGGACCTTGGTCTGCCGTATGTTTTGTTCGCGGCAAGAGAAGTACCTGGAGAGAGTCTCGGTTTCAGTCCGAATGAGCTTGTTTTCGGGCATCAGGTGAGGGGCCCTTTCCACATGGTGAAGGAGATTTGGGAGGGTACCGCTAAGCCATGTTCTATGTTGAGATACGTCCTCGAGAGAAGAGAGAGAATGCTTACAAGTCTGGAGCTGGCCGGGCGTAATTTGGTGGGTTCGCAGGACCGTATGAAGGACAGGTACGATACTAAGGCGAAACTCCGGGAGTTTCAGGTAGGTCAAGAGGTGTTGGTCCTGTTGCATTTGTCAGGTCATCCTCTGGCTGCCAAGTACGCTGGGCCTTATCGGGTGGTGTCAAAGATCTCCGATCTAGATTACCTCGTTGCCACTCCAGACCGGAAGAAGCGTAACCAACTATGCCACATTAATTTGTTGAAGGAGTATGTGAGGCGCCCACCTGAGTCACTAGCTGTCCCTGTGTTGACCTGCTGCGGTCATGGTGGAGAAGGAGAGGGGGGCAGCAATGATCTGGTGGATGATAAATGGGATTGTCATGTCTCGGCTGATCAGTGGGCGGGGAATTCGAGCCAATGTGCGCATGATGCTCTGGCGCACCTGCCGGAGGAACAGCAGGTGGCAGTGCAGCGCCTGTTCGATTCATACCCCACTGTATTTGCCGAGCACCCAGGCCTCACTACTCAAGCGGTGCATGATGTCGATGTAGGAGAGCACCCCCCCTTCAAGTTGATACCTTATCGGGTGCCACCCATTAAACTCCCAGCGCTCAGGGATGAGCTGGAGTATATGCTGGCGAGAGGCTTGATCGAGAAGGGGGCAGTACGGTGGACTTCTCCTGTCACTCTGCAGCCCAAACCTGATGGAAAAGTTCGGTTCTGCATTGACTTTAGGCGGTTGAACGGGTTGACCCCCACCAATGCATATCCTCTTCCCCGGGTGGATGACAGTGTGGATAAGATCGGGAAAGCAAGGTACTTGACCAAGGTAGACCTCGTCAAAGGCTACTGGCAAGTACCACTGTCTGAGCGGGCTAAAGAGGTGTGCGGGTTTGTGGTGGATGGCAGTACTTACCGTTGCAACGTGATGCCATATGGTCTGAAAAATGCACCGGCCACTTTCCAGAGCTTAATGAACGACATCGTAGCAGACATCCCAAACTGTACTGTCTACCTTGATGACGTGATCATTTATGACAACGATTTCTAAAGTCACTGTGAGCACATAGAAGCCTTATTTAGTGAACTTAGTAAAGCAGGCTTGTTGGTTAATCTGGGCAAGTGTGACTTTGTGCAAGCCACGGTGCAGTATCTGGGGTTTGTGGTTGGGTTAGGGCAGGTGAGCCCGCCCCAACAGAAGATACAGGCTATCGACTTGTTCCCCAGGCCGACCACCAAGCGGCAGATCATGACATTTTTGGGTATGATTGGGTATTACCGCCGCTTTATAAGAGGCTATTCTACTGTGTTAGCTCCTTTGACAGATCTACTAGCCAAAGATAAAAAGTTCCGCTGGGCACCTGAGTGTGAGCAGCCGTTTCGAGTAGTTAAACACCTTTTATGCACTCACCCTATCCTCAGGGCCCCGGACTTTGAACGACCATTTCAGTTGGCGACTGATGCCAGCGGAGTAGGGGCTGGTTCCGTACTTTTGCAGACAGACGAGGAAGGTCTTGAGCATCCAGTCAGTTTCTTTTCAAAGAAATTTAATTCAGCACAGAAAAACTATTCGGTTGTTGAAAAGGAACTACTGGCAATCGTGTTAGCGCTCAGACACTTTGAGGTCTATGTTCCTGCATATGGGCCAGTCGTGGTAGTGTATACCGACCACCACCCACTTAAATTCCTCAATCAATTCCTCAACCGGAATATAAGGCTGACCAGATGGTCGCTCATGTTGCAAGAGTACAACTTAGACATTCGCCATATTGCCGGTTGTGAGAATGTGATTGCGGACTGTTTGTCGCGGGTGGAGGATCCGGGGTAGGCTACCACAGTATGTTGGTATAGCCTCCTGTCTTGGCTCGTGGTGTATTTTTGCGCTGGTGCTTGTTGGCTCGCTTGTGTAGCATCAGCGTAGGGTTGCAGGGCAGGAGTTGTTGGCTTTGATTAGAAGAAAATTAGGCTACATCTATAGTAGCCGCCAAAAACAACATTAAAATAAAATATGAAAAATTAAATAAAAACTCTTTCTTTTTAATAATTAATTTTAAGATAATATTGTAGCTGAGTACTGAGTGCAGATGATTTTTCCTCAGTAGGCTGTGCTTCTTAAAGCTCGCTCTGGGAGCACAATGTTATGAATTAATGTATTATATTTGGGAAGGGTGATAATATTTTTTTATATAAAAATGTTGTTGTATTTTTTTTTAGGAGACTGAGCTTGCATTCCATGAGTGGCAGAGTGGTTAGGAGTGGCAGATTCTAGCGACATTCTGCCTGTTCAGATATGGGCTCATGGTTGAGTGTCCCATATCTTGGGGGGGGTGTGACGCCTCCCGGCGTTAGCAAAATGGTTGCGTGGGGCATTGCAGCTCGCTAGCGCTCGCCAGGAAGGGGGGATAGGCTACAGTTGTCCTAGAATGATCTGCTTTATTTCATTAGTGTCGTGTTGCCACAGACAGTCTAGAAATGGTCTTTGTTTTGGCCTCTGACCGCGCCTTATATTTTATATTCGCTATAATATAAATGTTGCTTGTGTGGGAGGCGAGCGAGAGAGTGTGAGGGAGTACACCCGGCAGCGAGGTGAGCTATGACGCGGCTCGCTTGGGCGCTGACGGCGTTGGCGGCCGGGTGGTCAACTATTCCCTTCCCGTCGCTGCCTCGTGTTCTTTACCAGCTCAGAGCTTGCCTGACACGCGTATTGCCTACATCCTTTGCAATTCTGTCCCCCATACTCGCGACTTTGCATACTATTTCTCTCTCTCGACTTCTCCTTTCTCATTCTCTAATCTTTATTAAACTCAACATCCCTTCTGGTTTCAGCATAGACGTTCACCGTCGACCAGTCGTGTTGTACGCGAAGCTCTCAGATATTTCCATGTATTAGGTTAAGGAGGTATTATGCTTTATTGAGGTTTAGAGAGACGGACTTTTCCGTATGTGTCCTCTCTCGGGAAGGTTGTAGACCGGTATATGTCTCCCTTGCAAGGTGTTGAGTGATTCTGCTTGGTTATCTAAAGCTAGACTAGGGGTAAGGTTACTGTGCCGTTGTCTCCGATGTGTGCAGTGTTAGCTAAGCTCTGCATGACATCGACAGGTACTGTGGGAGCCTAAGTTGTCTTCGGGTTGGTTTACTTTGCGAGCACAGTGCTGTGGTGTGAGAGGGCCATAGCCTATCCCTCACAACATAGTGCTGCCTCTTTGTGTTGACTTCTGAGGGATCGCCAGGATAGAGCTAGGTACTAGAGACCTAGATTTATCAAGAGAGCATCCCCGTCATATAACGTAATCTTCATTTTACCACCCTTGGACAACGTTAGGCTACGAGCCGCATGCTCGCCCATTGTTGCCCTGCCTTGATACCCCAGCTAGACTTTATTAACTGAGCAGACACTGGTTGGAGATAAGCCCCCTTATTATATGTATGCAGCATTATTATTCACTGCACTTTTGAGCCGAGGTTGTTGTTGAGTTGCACAACCCGAGTAGGCTGTGTTGTGTCACGAAGCATTTCTTTAGTTGTCGAGCATTACTACCTTTGCGCAGTCTTTATTATTCGCCTGCCTATTATTACTATATGTACTAGCATTTATTGTGACCCGTAATCTGCATTATAATTGTTCAAGATTCTTTACGAACATCTTCCCAGCATCAGACTTATTTCAGAAGTTTCCAGTTGATGTTGCAGGACTAACATTGCACTTTCTTTAATACAGGAGTGCCAGTTATTTGAGTATCTACCGTAACGTTAATTAATCACGTTAACTATCTTTTCTTTGTGTAACATAATCGAGTAGTCTTTTACTGTTTGAGAATAGGCTGTTTCATTGAGCGTCAGCCTAGTGTGTGTGCACCAGTTACCGAGTCATAGGATACCTCGTTGTCCAGGCACAACTCAGGGCGGTAATGGTGTTTTGTTTTCCAGTGTTTAAGGCAGGGGTTGGATCTAGTGTTACCGTTGCTGCTGTTTGCCATTATCTAGTCCAATGTTGAAGAGCCCTGTGTCTTTGAGAACCTGGATCGTAACAAACCCGAGAATCCTGTTTGCCTTGTTACGAACGCTTATACATTGTTTTCTAGGCTTCAAATCAATGCTAACAAACACACCTAGATCTTTCTCACAGTCTGAGTTTTCTAATTCCATATTAGCTAGTTTATATTTAAATTTTGTATGCATCTTCCCTATCTTTAATACCTTGCATTTGCCAATGTTAAACTTCATCTGCCATTTTACTGACCATTCGTGTAAGGTATCTAGATCCCTTTTCAGACACTCTATATCTCTAACTGAATCAATGTTTCTCCCTATTTAGGTATCGTCTGCAAATTTACTTATCCTACTAGTTATACCTAAATCATGGTAATTTATGTATATAATAAACAACAGAGGACCTAATACAGATCCCTGGGGGACACCACTCTTGACTGATCCCCATTCTGACTTAGTACCATTTATGCTGACTCTCTGCTTCCTACCAATTAGCCATGACCTAATCCATCCTAACAATTCCCCACCTATTCCATGTGCCTCAACCTTTCTCATCAACCTCTCATGAGGGACTCTGTCGAAAGCTTTACTGAAATCTAAATATATAATATCATATGACTTGTCATTATCTACTGCTTCATATACCTCTGAGAAAAAACTAAGCAAATTAGTAAGGCAAGAACGTCCCTGAGTGAATCCATGCTGAGAAGAATTGATTAAGTTAAATGTTTCTAAGTGGTTTCTCATTTTCCTAGCAATAATTGACTCTAGTAGCTTTCCTATGATTGAAGTGAGACTAATGGGACGGTAATTGGATGCTACTGATTTATCACCTTTTTTGAAAATCAGAACTACATTTGCAAGTTTCCAAGCTTCTGGAACTATTCCTGTTTCTAATGAATTGTTAAAAAGAAATGTTAATGGATAACTTAACTCATCTCTGCATTCTGTTAATACTCTAGCATATACCTCATCGGGACCAGGCGATTTCTGAGGTTTCAGTCTGTCAATTTCCTTAAGCACATCATTTCTACTTATAGTAACCGTACTTAACCTATTTTCTATACTATCGCTATATACCTTACGGTAACCTTACCTTTACCTTACGGTAACTTACTGTTGCAGATATAGCCTATCATCTAGTCCATTCTTAAGTGCCCTTGTTTATTTCGTAGTGCCGGTCGTAACAAATGGCGACCTTAGGCCAGAATATAGTGAACTGAATATTGCATTTTTTTTTTTTTGAGAAATCTTATTGCCATTTGGGGTTGAATTTATTTCTCGCATTGTTGGCAGCAGACATTGTTTTGAGGATATATAGAACTTGTTGGAGTTATTAGTGACCTAGTATTGCACTCAAGATCATCTTCGAATATTTTTTGGTGAATAAAGGTACGCGAGAGTTTGGCTACTTTTGTCTTGACTTGATAATTTTTGTTGTTGACTCCATCATGTCACTGGACGGATCTGAGCATAGTGAGGGCACAGTGTGAGAGGCAGGCGAGGAGGTGGAGAAGGTGGAGTTGTTAAACGGCATTCGGGTTCTGAACAATGAGGAGGATGCTCGGAGATTTTTGGAGGAGCCTGTGTCAGCGGATCGTGTGTCGGGGCTAGACCGGTACGGACTGCAGTGTGTGGCCACGGTCTTAGGGTTTCCCGGTACTAGCGGTTTGTCGAGGGGTGAGCTGGTTACCTGTGTGCTCGGTGGGGTGCATGGGGCTTCGGGTGGAGCGGGAGCTGGGGCACCTTCGGCCCAGCCCCCATTCCACTCGACTCCTATCATGGCGCCCCCCCGGGCTCCGGAACCGGGTACGTTCCCGCAGGCCGATGCCCGCTGGCGGTTGGGTATGCCTCTAGGTGATTCACGGGGTGGGTCCCCAATAGTAGCACCCCCTCCTCAGGGTTTGTCTTCCGAGATGTTGTTTCAGCTCGAGCTCGCCAAGCTTGAGCAGCGAAAGTATGAGGCTGAGCTCGAGCAGCGAAAGCAGGAGCGACAGGCTGAGCTCGAGCAGCGGAAGTATGAGGCTGAGCTCAGGCAGCAGCAGCAGCAGCAGGAGGTTGAGCTCAAGTATAGGTATCAGTCTGAGTCTGCAAGGTATTGTGCCGATATTGACCTAGAGAAAACTCGTGTAGAGGTGACGAGGAACCGGGTCGCCCAGGGGGGTCGAGCCCATGACCAGTCCCTGTCACATCTACTTAAGTTGGTTCCAGTGTTTGATGAGTTAGGAGTTACAGAAGTTTTTCTCCGGTTCGAAAAAAAAGTGCCAGGAACACCAATGGCCCGAGGAGAAGTGGGCAGCCGGTTTCTTAACGATTGACGGGGAAAGCACTCAAGGCGTACGATGCTTTGCCCCTAGATTCCTGTGTGAATTACGAGTTGTTGAAAGAGGCTGTCCTGAGGGCGTATGAGCTACAGCCAGAGACCTATAGGCTGAAGTTTAGGGCGGTTCCAAAAAGAAAGGAGAGTACTTTCCAGGAACACTCTAGAGAGCTGTCAGATGCATTTGAAAATTGGTTAAGGTCGGAGAAGGCAACTACTTTTGATTCAGTAAAACAATTAGTATTGCTGGATTTTTTTGTTTAAATGTACTGGCAGTGACTTGACTCTTAACCTTAAAGAAAAGCGACCGAAAACTCTACAAGAGGCGGCTGAGCTGGCTGACCTCAGGTTGTCATTGATTCGCGGGTGCGGGTCTGCACAGAGAGCTGAGGCAGGTAACAAGGGGCGTACCACTCCACCCCCCCCGAATTAATGACACAAACAATTATCCATTCAAGAGTACTGTTGCCAATTATGATCCCAAGTCGAAACCCTTCCCGTTAAAGAAAGGCCAGGGCCCTTACCCATCTCAGGGGAAGTCCAAGAGTGAGGTGGAATGTTTCAAGTGTCATAAGAAGGGGCATATTGAGCGCTCATGTCCGAGCGCACCGCCTACAGCAGTGGTGTGACTAGTGAGCAACATTGGCGTGTCTTTGAGGTCTTCCGCGTTTGCCCGGGGTAAACAGTCGGTTGCGAAGTCATCGCCGGTGCAGAAGCAGCAGGAGGGCTCGTCACCCGTCCATGATGTTTTTGGGGTCATAGGGGGCACGGCACTGTGAGGTGGGCTGGTGTGAAGCATAGGCTTGAGTTGTTGCATGATACAGGCGCTTCCCAGACACTTGTTAAGAATTTCACTGGCAAGCCTATTAACGCGGCTCGGGTTGTGGTGGTTCAAGGCATCAATGCTACGCGGTCTTACCCGCTGGTTAGAGTGGAGCTTGAGGTAGACGGTGTGACACGGGAGTTGGATGTGGGTGTGATGGAGAAATTGCCAGTTGAGGGGGTTGACCTCCTTCTTGGCAACGACTTTGCGGTGCCCACTTCCGAGGTTCCACCCTTAGTCGTTGCCGAGAGGGCGGCCGACACGAGTAGGGAGGGGCAAGAGTGGCTGGAGAGGTGTCAGATGCCGCAGATGGCTTGTGCTGTCACCAGGTCTCAGTCCGCTCAGGGTGTCACAGCCTAGTACCCAAGTTCTAGACCAGTGGAGGAAGGGTCGGAAGGAGAAAGCCAAGGCTGGTCGGGTTGAGAGTTTGCATCCAGCGACTCTTTGGTGACTCGGTACTTGCACCCATTATGAGGTCCGGAGTGGCCCCAGAACCTGTCCCCCCTAGTGACATGGTTGGGCGTGATAGCACTCCGCGACAGAGTAGTTCCCAGGGGCAACTAGATCATCTTAGTCTTGAGAGTTTTGGGAACGGGGCTATTGAACTCGAGGACAGGGAAGCATGTCATGTGAACCTGTTAAAGGAGTTTGTGAGGCAACCACCTGAGCAGCCTACTGTCCCTGTGTTGGTCTGCAGCGGCCAAGGTGGAGACGGAGAGGGGGGCAGTGGGGCACTGGTGGAGGAGGGTTGGGATTGTCATGTCTCGGTGAAGCAGTGGGCGGCGGACACGAGTCAGGCGGCTGTGGAAGCGCTAGAGCACCTGCCTGAGCAGCAGTGTGCAGCGCTCCAGCACCTGCTCGGTCCATAGCCCACTGTTTGTGCTGAGCACCCAGGCCTCACGACTCATGCGGTGCACGAGGTTCCGCTGGCAGGTCACTTGAGTGTTAGTAAACTGTTGGCCTCGTTGTTTCAGTGGTTCAAGGTGGGCGACGAGGCTTTGGCATGGTTGTCAGGTCAGGGTCGACCCATGGCTGCTAAGGGTGGTGGTCAGAATCAGGACATTGAGCAGATTGGTGAGGTTGGCTGTGGAGTGGATGCGCCCGGTCGTCGCATAGCCTCCCAATACTGCCCTAGTAAAATGCAGCAGCCCTACCATAGACCGACTGTGTCTGGCCATGTCGCTGAAGGCGGTGATGCTGCGCAGGCAGATGTAGTCGCAAGGAATGCGGGGGTGCGCATGTATGGTATCGGCGGGGAAGCATTAGCACTTATGAGCTGTGGGAGTGACTACACAGGTGGTACAGATTGTCCCTCTCATGACCTGGCAGTTCTAGCGACAAAGGTGGAGAAGGAGGGAGACTATAGTGTAGAAACTATGGTCCCGGCTGGGTTGTGGGAGGGCACTAGGCATGTTGTTCTTCGAGATAAGTTGCAACCTCTTGTTCCTAAGCGCCAAGAGAAGATGCTTACTAGGCTGTGGCAGTACGTCCGCATGTTTGTTGATTCTCCAGGCCTGATGTACGGGGTAGAATCCGACATGGAGGCTGGAGACAGTGCAAGGCTCAAGTTAGCTCCCTACCGTATAAATCCTGCTCGACAGCCTGTTGTGAAAGCAGAGCTCGACTACATGTTGGTAAAGGGTCTGAGGGATAAGGGATATCGTGAGTGGTCGTTGCCAGTAACTTTGCAACCTGAGTTAAGGGGCAAGATCCGTGTTTGTGTTGATTGTAAGAGTGTGGAAGCATTAGCCCTGACAGACACCTATCCATTACCCAGAGTTGACGACCCCATAGACTGCATCGGGGCTGCCTTGTTTATCACTAAGGTAGAACTAGTGAAAGGTTATTGGCAGGGTCCGTTGCCGGAGAGAGCGAAGAGAAGTGCCAGTCTTGTGATGGACTGGGTAGTTTATCAGTGCCAGGTGTTGTTTTGCTGCCGGAACATTGGATGTGTGGCATGTTAAGGGCACTGATAATGTTCTGGCTGATTGTTTGTCACAGGAGGGTGTGTCTTGGGGAGCATCCTCGCCGTTCAGTCAGTGTTTGTTTGAGAGTAGAGACAAATTAGGCTTGCCCCTATAGTGCAACGCTGCCAAAAAAACACTATTAAAACAATATAAAAACCTCACATAAAAACTCTTTCTTTTTGATAGTATATAAATGCAGTATATCACAGCAAGAATCTAAGACACTCTGATTTGTTGTCTTAGTACGCTAGGCTTGGTGAAGTTTGCTCGTTGAGCGTGATATAATTATTATGATGCTATTATTTTGGGGAAGTGTTGTGCAGATTTTGTTTTATAATGCAGTGTTTTATGTTTGTGATCGTGCCTTGTTTTCACAACTTGGGTGAGTAGCTGGGTGATGCGGGGTTGGTGGGTATTCTGTCTGGTCAGATGTGGAATTCACCTGAGGCTGAAATGTCCCACATCTTGGGCGGGGTGTTACGCTAGGCAAGAATGCACTCGTAACTCGCTAGCACTCGCCAGGGCAGTGAAATGGGCTACAATAGTCGTAGAACGATGTTCTTTCTTTCATAGAGTTCATGTTGTCACAGACAGATCAGTGGTGGTCTTTATTCTTGTCTGTGACACTTGGAAGTATTTTATATCATTGATAGAATATAAGATGCATTGTGTGAAGTTGTAAGGAGAAAGAGAGCGGGCAGTGTGGTTGATATATGTGCGTGTGTATGTATGTGCTGCCTCCCTCGCTCGGCGGAGTTTACCACGCTCATGATTGGCTGGCGGGCCTGACACGTCATATGACGCTTGCTCCTCATGACGTAGTCGTCTGTGATTGGGTGCTGCTGCCTTTGTTAGTGCTGAGGGGGGCTCCTGCCCGCGTTTCTCCTGCAGAGCTTGGCACAGCGTGCTTGGTCCTACATGTTCTTTGCAATCTGTCCCCCCATCAAACCCCCTGTACTACGATCTCTCTCTCTGAACTTCTTCTTTTTCATACTTCCATCTTTATTCAATTACTTATCCCTTCTGGTTCTGCATACGACTTCCATAGTCGGCCAGGCGTACTACCAGCACCAGCTCTCACATTTATGTTTGCACTAGCTTTAGGGATTAGTAGAGTCATAGTCATATGGTAGCCTAGTGTTGGGGTGCTTCTAATTATTGAGCTGTTTTTCCTTATTATTTAATGCTAGACAGTGGAATGTATCTTTGGTCGTTGTCTGAGTTATGTATGTGGTAAGTCAGAGCCTGTACAACATCGACGAAGCTAGCTAGCCTGTAACCCTTGTGCATATTTTCCTTTGCGAGTGTAGCAGTATACAGGTGAAGGGCTTTTGCCTACCCTTACCTCTATGCTTGCTACCTCATTTTGCTGACCTTTGTGGAGCGCGAGGGTAAGACCAGATACTTGAGATCTGGACTTACCAAGAGCTCCTCCAAGTCACGTAACGTAACATAAGGGAAATCTGTTCAAGGGGAGACAGTAGGCTATGAGCATGCTTGCGCTCTGCCTAGTTTCCTAGTACCTTTTATGCCACTGCTAGACTTTATTAGTGAGAAAGACAGCATTGTGTTTATTAACTTTAATTGTGTATGCTTTAGGAATTATTCACGCCTTATTTTAGCCTAGGTTGATGCATAGTGCACAACCCAGGTTGGCTGTTCCGTTGGCTAAGGAAGTACTGTTTTGAGTGGCGATTATTAGTGCTGTCACAGAGTTGTTGCACTCCCTTGTTATATATATGTATCCTACTTTTTGGTGTATTTAAGATACACACTTTGGTGTCCTGCCCCTGCATTATTTCTGTTCTATATTAACGAGCATCTTAGAGCATCAGATGTTTTCAGAAGATTCTTTATCTGATTGCTGTAGGACTAGACTTCCAGTGTTTTCATAGAGTATTGTAGAGTACAGAATCACACTAAAGTTAACGTAAGCATATACTCCTTTATTAAATCTTGTTATAGTTTATTCAAGCCTTGTTATTACTTTGTAAGTAGTAGGGATAGGCAGCCCCGCCCAGGGAAGTACTACCGCCAAGGTTTCGGGAGACTCGGGGAATAGCCTGAATTCCATTTTCTCTCCCAGGCCTTGGTAGCTGGATACATATCTTTTCTGCCTCACACATCAGGGGTATCAGGAAAACCCTCTTTATATAACATACACATCCAACTTCACGACATTGCCCTACATCGCTATCCTCTATCCATAAAACACTACTCTTCCCACTACATATCATACATGTAACATCATACACTTACCTAATAAATATGGCAGTACAATTGTTAAGAGCAAACCTGGTGGTCTCTCGGATATCCACCCCCGGCAGAGTTGGGTCATTGACACAGGGCCCTCCCTGTCGTCATCATGCTACTGTGTCAATAGCATTGCAACGTCCCAAAGCTGCTCGTCGGTGCAGCTTTTTCTTTAGTAATATAAGGGGACTTCACTCTAACATCAATTATGTACACCAATTTCTTCAAGCAGAATCCCCTACTCTCCTTTTTTTGACAGAAACTCAAGTAACATCCACATCTGACACGTCTAGATTTAATTTTCCAGGTTAACAACTGCTCCAAAATTTCAGACCTAAAGGAGGTGTATGTTGCTTCGCAAAATCTGAAATTGCCCTGGAGGAGGTTACTAGTTTCAATTGTCCCTATTTTGAGTATTCTATATACAAATTAAATTCTGCTGGTAAATTTAAATACATATGTTGTATCTACCATTCCCCAAATACTCCTCCAGAGCAAAGTCTTTTAGATTCTCTGTCTTCACAACTCAGTGTCCTCAACTTAAATGCTTTTTCTGAAATCACTGTGTTGGGTGATTTTAATGTCCATAATGTTGAATGGCTCACTCATTCAGCTAGGACTGATGATGCTAGTCTTGAATGTGAGCTATTTGCAGACTCATTTAATCTCACTCAACTAGTCAACCAACCCACCCGTGTACCAGATAATCCTAATCATAATTCCCACCTACTGGACTTAGTTTTAACAACCAATTCAGAAACTTATGATGTTACAGTGAGGTCCCCGCTTGGATCTTCTGATCAATGTCTGATACAGGGCACCTGTCTATCACCTACCACACCTTCCCACTCTGAACCTGTTTTGGTGACTAAATGGCATTACGATAGGGCAGACTGGGAGGGTGTTCAAGGTTTCTTTATTGATATTCCCTGGACCTCTTTCTTTTCTAATGATGCACACTCCACCTTGAGCCACATAAAGGATTTTGTAAAAATTGGAATGGAAACTTTTATTCCTCATCAAAAGTACAGTAAAAGATCTAATTCACCTAAATGGTTTGACCATAATTATGCTAGAGTAACTGAACAAAAAGCAATAGCCTACAATGCATACACAAGATCAAAAACACATGAAACCTTTAATTACTTTAGAAACATCAGAAATCATGCCAAAACTGTATTAAACCTAACTAAATCAAACTTTCTCCACAAGCAGGCAAATAAACTTCTAAATAATCCAAATGATAACAAAATATTTTGGTCTACTCTTAACTCATTCAAATCCAACTTCACTACTGCTTCATCCATTCCACCATTAAAATCTCCGACTTGCAATCTTGTAAGTGACCCACGAGGTAAAGCTAACCTTCTTGCGGATATTTTCTCCACCAACTCAACCTTAGATGAAATAAATCAAGATGTCCCTGTACTTAATTTTAATTCGCCTGAAATTCCCTCACTTAAGATCCACACCAGACATGTCAAAACTATTTTGCAGAATCTCTCAGTAGATAAGGCTCCTGATCCAGATGAAATTCCTCCAATAATACTTAAGAATTGCTCCTTGGTGCTCGCTCCTGTATTGGCAAAAAATTTCCGTCTGTGTACTCATACCTCATGCTTCCCAGTACCCTGGAAAGAAGCAAACATCCATCCAGTTCCTAAAAAAGGTGCCTCTTGAGATCCATCAAACTACAGATCAATAGCTATAACTTCCACTCTTGGTAAAGTCTTTGAAATTATATTAAATAATCACATAATTAAGCATCTTGAGAATAATAAATTAATCAGTGATAGGCAATATGGTTTTAGACGATGTCGATCAACTGCAGACATTCTTTGCCTTCTTACGCATCAAATCAACCAAGCTACAGACCAACATGGTGAAACACATACAATAGCACTGGATATATCAAAGGCATTTGATAGAGTCTGGCATCAATCCTTATTGTCGAAGATGTCACACTACGGCCTTGCATCATTAGTTCCACTAATTTCTTCTTATCTTCATAACAGAAAAATACGTGTAATGGTAGATGGCCTTTATTCTCAATTTCACTCAATAAATGCTGGTGTTCCCCAGGGATCAGTTTTGGCCCCAACTCTGTTCCTCATTCATATCAATGATCTCATATCTACCACTCATAATCCAATACATTCCTACGCAGATGACTCAACACTCCACAGTTCCTTCACATTTACCAATTCTTTCACCCAACCCGATCTTATAAATTCAAAAATAAACACTGCAATTTCTCTGAACCAGGACCTTTCTAGAATTAATGAATGGGGACAAAAGAATCTAGTTTCCTTTAATGCACAGAAAACCAAGTACATTCAATGTTCTAACCGACAAAATCTCACTGACTCCCATATATTTTGTTAATTATGTAAATATTCCCACTTCCCCTAGTATTGACATTCTAGGTGTAACATTAACTACTAACTTGAGCTGGACACGTTATGTTAGAAGCATTGCTAAGAATGCCTCTAAAAAACTGGGACTCCTGTAAAGAGTTCGAGAATTCTTCACTGACGAGCAGTTGGCCGTAATATATAAAAGTCATGTGCGTTCTCAGATGGATTACTGTTCACCTCTGTGGGGTGGAAGTGGAGTGGTTGCATTGAGGCAGTTGGACAAAATTCAAAATAAAGCTATTAGATTAATCAATAACCCTGCAATCACTACCATACTATACTATTACATCTCAAGATTATACTATTTATTATGGATTCATTATATCCAACTATCATATCATTTTAAGACGTTTTAGTTACTGTCTGTATTTGTGTGAAGAACTGTACATTGCAGAGGTCAACAGGATCATCCATTGTAACTCCTTGTCAGATTAGTCATGATTCAGATTCTGTACACTGGCTAACATTCCGCTAATTCATACATTCTCAACCACCATCTTGTAACTCAACACGGGTAGCCATCTTGTATCCAGAAGGTGTGGCCCAGGGTGGTGATAGGTGAGAAGGTATTGAAAGGAGGCAGATAGATTATAACCACAGGCCAGACAAGTTGCCTTTTAAAGTTCCCTCTCAATATAGGGAAGGCTATCTCACTTACTTAAGTTTTAGTACGGTACCGGTACCGGCACTCTGTATATTATTTCAGTTTGTACTTGAATATAAAATTATATCAAAGTGGTTTTGGATCAGAGATCTTTAATTATATTCCCTTTATCTATATCTATCAATATATAATAGGTATATGGTATATAGGTGGTGGCAGCTTTTATACCTATCTATTAAATCAATCAATCTACAAGAAGAGAAATCTGCCTCTACACTACAACTTCTACAATCATCATACAACCTACAGTAACCTATTGCTCATAGGAGACACCTTAAGTCTACCTACATCGAGTAAGAGGTTAACCCTTATTATAAATATAGGATCGTAACTCAAAACGTCCTAATACTCCTGTCTGGAGTTAACCCTATGAATACATTTGACTACTCCTAATAGTCTTATGTAACATGGTAGGCAGCTGTGGTTCTTTTTAACATGAATTGTTAATTTAGGCGACTACACCACGTTCATTCGAAGAATTATCAAGCCTACACTCGACCATTCTACCAATTTCCGGTTTTCCATTCTACCAATTTGATCCAGTCTTAACCGGTCTACAATACAAATCATCTAGCAGCTCTACATTTATTGTTTCCTGAGTTCCTGTGCAGATTATCTCTGTTGATTTCCAACCACTAACTACAAATTGGTTAAGTTAATACCATTTCTACACTTCGAGATTCAACCAGTCTACCAGTTCATCTCTACGGCGATTCCTGTTGCTGCCGGGAGACGACTTTATCAAGAGAGAGAGTGTCTGCAGTCGTCAGCTGAGTCAGCGTGTGCTGATCCCTCAACCCTCGACCCTGACCTGACTCAACCACACTCACTCTTCATAGCTGTGAATGCTAACTTCAAGTGCTTTTAAAGGTGTGTACAGTGTTTAATCAAACATCTATATATTACGGTCAATTATTTCCCGCATGTCTAGCGAGATAATTTCATTTTTTTAAAATATGTCTCATACAATTAGTCTTCCTAGATATTGCGTATTTTCTAACACATGTCAAATCGTCAGTGACATGGCGGTCAATATATCATGTCGTTCAGTCAAAACTCCAATTTCTCATCATGTCATTTCAAATCGGTATCCTCATATGGATCATGTCATACCGCGACCTCCTGACCCATCCCATGATCGTGGACGGCCGGACAGCCAGACAGTCACTCATCCTGTGAGTCAGTCAGTCTGTCTCTCTCCCTTGCATAGTGTATAAGTGTGTGCGAGTTGCGGTAATTTTCCAGATGTTTCCCTAACTTTATATTCACGAGTATTCAATTTGTATATTCTTTTCATCTCGTTGTATTTTGTTTTTCTCCGTGAGATTTGTGTTCTCCTAATTTGTCTCCCGCTAGTCGATCTAATTAAGTGGTTGAATTAATTTGTCTTTGTTGGGAACATTCTGAAGTTTTAAAGTAATTCTAGTGTTCATCAATTAAACACTGCTCTTATTTGTTTTATAAGTGCGCGAGTGGCTTAGGCCTATGTCGTTTTGATTTCGACTCGCTGGCGGCAGCCAAGTTAATTGAGTAATTTTATTCTTGTTATTTAAGTGCGTAATTTTAACATCTCTAATACGTACAGTGTGATTTTTTTCTTCTTAACATCTTTTGTTAATTTCTTACGAGTTTGACATTACATCTGAATTGTTTTTCTTTCGCTCGCTAGTAGGCCTATATTGTTTCTTTTGTTAACACATTGCCGATACTATTTGCTTAAATTGGGTGCGAGTTTGTAAAAAGTTCATTTTCGGGTTTTAATTGATTTTTTTTTTTCCAAATTGTGGACTCTACCGAAATACACTCGTTCATGATTTTTTGTTCGAGTTTCTTTTGATTTGAATTATGGAAGTTTGATTGATTGATATTTCTTAATGAAATCTAGTTTTGAAATCATTCAAATTAATTTTGTTTCGTTCAGTTTTATTCTGAAGTTTTTTTTCTTAGTAAATTATTTCCTAAAATGTTGTTGTTGTCCATGTAAGTGTATTCGTTTCTGCCTTCTGGCTACAGTCAAGCGCTGTATATTTCGGTAGATTTTCGTTCCCTAATTTGGGACTATTTTTTTTTGTAGGGATCTTTTCTAAGTTATTTTGTTATTTGTTTTTGCCCAGTGAGTATATATATTTGTTATATTTGCCTGAAACATTGAATAGTTTGGCTAATATGAATGTTGGATTTCCCTGTTGTGGCAGTATTATCATTGAAAAGGAAATGCTCTTGGAAAATATTTTGTTTTAGAGAGTGCTTTTGGAAACTGAAGAATATTATCAGAGTATATTGAACAATATTTGTGTTCGTGGTCTTCGAGGAGAACGGCTATATGGAGAAGGAAAATATTAGTATATTCTGTTATGAGTTTATGATAAAATAAAATGCTAGGAGTTAATTTCTTAATATCTATACGGTCTATGGTATTTAATATGACTTCTGTGTAGTGTTATGGGGGGATACATTTTCTTGGTGAATTAAGTTTGTACATGTATGATTTATTAATATCTGTATGTTGTAAGGTATTATATATAACTCGACATGATTTTATTTTAAGAGAAAATTTCTTGGAGGGGTTCGAGTGTGAATCCTTAGGATTTTCTTAGGGTTTATGGAATGTATTTTAGAATTGATTTGCACTACCTTGTAATAATTGTATTTGCAACGTTGAGCGTGTGAATGTATTCTATATTTTCCTAAGATTGGCCATAGTAAATGCATTATTTTGAAAAACGGGTAGCTCCCGGTTGAAAAGATTTATTACAATTTTAGTTGAATATTCCTTTATGAATTTTATTTTGAGCAATGAATTTGTTTTCAGAATAGGAAGGTACTCATATTACATACCACATGATGTGGATGACTGTGTTAAATATTGATGTGTCTATTCCTTGTAGTCTTTGATCCAGTCTTATCCGGTCTACAATACAAATATACTATACTAGATAGTATAAGACACATATCACGGGTTTGTGGAGTTGTGTTTATTGCTATTTGGTGGGTTTTCCTATGGTAGGAATATTATTTTATTTTATTTTACTACAATTGTATTTGTATAATTTTTCCCTACGATTTTCTTTTACAGATGTATATTTTATTGTTCTTATTTGATATCAATATTACTTTGCTTTGTTATTTGTATTTACTCCAAACTTCATTGCATATTGGGTTTTTGTTCTTTTTGGGTTTCTTATTGAAATTTGTTTGAAAATAATACCCATAGTATTTTACTTTGTACAATTTTTGTTTTTTGTTCATTGTCTTTGCATTTGTGTTTGCTTTGTTCAATTTGTAATCCATTCTTTATAATTTTACTATAACTTTTTATTTTTATTAAAAAAATACTTAGAACATTTCCATTCCACTTTCGATGTTTGTCATCAACTTGCAATTTATTTACTTACAGCAGGTGACTGTTCATCTTTTATTTTCAGTGTAGCTTCATGTACTTACGCCTGCCTCGCTATTAGGCCTACCTTTGTATTCTGTATTCACCCAGACATTGTTCATTTGCCAATAATGAATTGTGTTGCAGGGGGCTACGAGGGGACCATAGGAGAGCCGAGAGGTAATGTGCGTGGTATGGAGTTAGTTAGATTCATACCTTACTCATTTTAACTGTAATTTGCCTAACTCTCATATCATTTTAAGTGCTACCTTGCTGTGGGAAGCAAGAATTTTAGTGGGGGCGTATTACATCTCAATATTATACTATTTATTATGGATTCATTATATCCAACTATCATATCATTTTAAGACGTTTTAGTTACTGTTTGTATTTGTGTGAAGAACTGTACATTTCAGAGGTCAACAGGATCATCCATTGTAACTCCTTGTCAGATTTGTCATGATTCAGATTCTGTACACTGGCTAACATTCCGCTAATTCATACATTCTCAACCACCATCTTGTAACTCAACACGGGTAGCCATCTTGTATCCAGAAGGTGTGGCCCAGGGTGGTGATAGGTGAGAAGGTATTGAAAGGAGGCAGATAGATTATAACCACAGGCCAGACAAGTTGCCTTTTAGAGTTCCCTCTCAATATAGGGAAGGCTATCTCACTTACTTAAGTTTTAGTACGGTACCGGTACCGGCACTCTGTATATTATTTCAGTTTGTACTTGAATATATATCAAAGTTGTTTTGGATCAGAGATCTTTAATTATATTCCCTTTACCTATATCTATCAATATATAATAGGTATATGGTAATCGGTGGTGGCAGCTTTTATACCTATCTATTAAATCAATCAATCTACAAGCAGAGAACTCAGCCTCTACACTACAACTTCTACAATCATCATACAACCTACAGTAACCTATTGCTCATAGGAGACACCTTAAGTCTACCTACATCGATTAAGAGGTTAACCCTTATCATAAATATAGGATCGTAACTCAAAACGTCCTAATACTCCTGTCTGGAGTTAACCCTATGAATACATTGGACTAAACATAACAGTCATACGTAACAGATTACTGTTCACCTCTGTGGGGTGGAAGAGGAGTGGTTGCATTGAGGCAGTTGGACAAAATTCAAAATAAAGCTATTAGATTAATCAATAACCCTGCAATCACACAGGACCTTTCTACATTATCCATACGAAGAAACGTTGCATCCCTTGCATTATTCTACAGATATTTTCACAGCAATTGTTCCGAGGAACTTGCTTCAATTGTGCCGCCCCTCCACATCTTTCCCCGTAGAACTAGGGCAGCTGAGAGCGCCCATAAATTTACACTTTCTCCTCCACAATGCAGAACTTCTGCTTATCAGAATTCATTGATCCCGAGAGCTACTACTCTTTGGAATTCACTTCCTTTGAATTGCTTTCCACAAACTTACAATCTACAAATGTTTAAATCCAGTTGTTACAAACATTTTATGAATGGAGGATGCCTTTAGGCACATGGACCTTTTTGTTTTATCTGTCTTTTTCCTTCCTCCGTTCATTGTCTCTTTAAAAAAAAAAAAAAAATTAAGTGCATTTTATTAATGTAAAATACTCCTGTTTTGAGTAGGCTTTGCCGTCATCGGCAAGCTTTTGTAGAAGTACACTAAAACCCAGTTAATTGATACCCCATTATCCAGTAGATTAACTCTGGAGGGTAACGGGTTTTAAGTGTTTTGTTCACCGGCGTAATAGATCGATGGTTTGGAATTAGCGTACCGTTGTTGCAGATATAGCCTATCATCTAGTCCATTCTTAAATGCCCTTGTTTATTTCGTAGTGCCGGTCGTAACAGAAGACGAATGATAAGGGGAGAGAAGCACATTATATGCTTAGTAGCAGAAACAATTCAAGGGGAAAATATAGACCGACATTAAGACAAGAAACACACGGACATTATCAACGGTGCCAGTAAAACAGTGGATGGTTAAGAAGAGAAAGAGAGACAGAGAGAAAGCCTGACGAAGTAGTGGTGCTGGAGTGAAGGATATCGGACAGAAGATGAGAGGGATAACAAAGACAATAGTTCAGGGAGACGGTCGCCTGGTCTGGGGTACTTGGCTGAGGAGAGGGAAAACCTACAAGAAAACCAACGTTAATAAAACATAGCAAACCATAGCAGATACTCGAACAAGAAACTGGCTAAAACAACGAAACACTCCACACATATATTCCCATTCAGCAACATGACACCGTTTTACCTAGCGGAATTATCATGGCTAAAATTAGAAGGTTTTTGCTGTTTAAGAAGGACCTATGTTACCAAGAGGGTTTATTGAGCTCGTATTTACCTATTTGAATCGAATAGGTAGCTTAGAAACTAAAGAAAATCGTCTAATAGTAACCAGAATATGATGCAAATTATGTAATGGTGGTGAAGGGGATAAACATCGCAAAAGCCACACCCAAACAAAACAATGAAGCTAAACAAGGGGATACTGTATGCACCAATCAAACAGGGCTATACTCAGGAGAGGCTATAGGCATGTGATAAAGAGTTGCTGGAACTCCTATTTCATTTGTTTTGCATCTCACTCTCACTCTCAATCATTCATTCTCTCTCTCTCTCTCTCTCTCTCTCTTTGAGACAACTCTTTTGACTAATGCATATCAACACACAGAAGAACAACAACAATATAAAGAGTAAGTAGAGCGATAATTAGATGCACATCTGGTTCCCGAGGAAGGCAGAAATGAGATGTACAGTGGAATGACAAATGGGTCCAGCAGCATAGTAAAGCAGGCACTCAGACCGTCCTAGGTCATTATAATATATGGTTCCAGAGTTCTTACAGCTGTATCTCTATTGTTATATCTGATACACATGTTGGATAACAGTAGTATCTTGTATATTGTTTGTGGTTGTGGTCTGTGTTGTGGTTGTGACCTATGTTGTAAATGTGGTTTGTAATATGTGAACTAAAGTATGTTATTTATATAGTCTTGTGCGTTGTAACTGTAGTGTACAAAGGGAAAGGCATGACAATGAAGGTCAGTTTGTATTTCAATACATATATCAATACATAATTAGTGGATGATAGTTTTACTGATATATTCTGATTCCTTGAGCATTAAAACCTATAGTTAGACACCCAAACCACCTCTCTATGTTGAATAGTAATTGAGATATAGCTATTTTAAGCTCCTGGCTGCCCTCTTGGACGCAATCTTGAAAAATTACCCTGTTTCCAGGATCAACATCTAATTAGATTTATAGTATGTAATTTAGCATGCCTAATAGTACCAGAATCTATTAAAAACAGTTTGCATCAATTGTTTTAATGTTCAACCATATATTTACCCGCCATCTTGAAAATGGACCCATTTCCGGGGTCAGAATCTACTAGATTTTTAGTATGTTATTTAGCATGCCTAATAGTACCAGAATCTATTACAAAACCTTTTGTATCAATATTTTTCGGGTTACGTGGTTATCTTTCACAAATTGACTCGTCTATTGACGATTAAACATTTAAAATGTAAAACTTGCAAACTAAACAAACCAAAATTGGGACAAGGACAATATAAAGTCAAATTAAATTATCAAAATCGCTATGTGGAAACAATGCTTACTAAAATGAAAATTATTAAATAAAAGAACACAATCCACCACATAGGGTGTACATTACTACATGAGCAAGTTAATCTGTTTCCCAAGCAAACTAATCGCACATATAACAACGCACTATCATCACGTTAAAGGAAGTAGTCAAGTTTGGGAAGTCCGGGACGTTCTGGCAAATTTTACTAAACTCTGCATGAATAAAGAAACTACATGTTAAATGTCAAAATATTATTTAAAATCAAATTTGCAACATGACAAGACATTAACAATAGTACAAAATACAAATATTGATAAGATATCTATACTATTACAAAATAATATATAAAATACAGTACAGCACTCACTAACGATAGTGCTATCGGTAGGTACCTGTAAGCATAGCATGCCTCAAGTGACCCCTATCAATAACTACCCTACAAATAACCTACATTTATAGCACAAATAAACTAAGGAAATCGCAAAAGTAAGCAATTGATACTATCGACAATGAATACATATAATATAAAGACAAATAATTGCAAAATATGAAGTAACAACAGATTTAAACAAAGAGTACTCTTTTAACAAGAACAATAAATTTAAAAAATCATCAATATTAATATTAATAATAGAAAAAGAAAAAGATAAACAATAAATACAGACTAAAATCAATAAATACAGACAAAAAGTATATAACATATAAAGTATATACAATATAAAATTCCCATTATATATTATCCCTTCTGTATAACTTCAACAGTCCGCTCGTTCCCTCGCAACGCGGGTTTAACCCTTAATCTTTAGTCAGTTAACAAATCAAGATATAATAAAATCATCATCAGACAGAAATGGTAAATGGATGACACAATAATATTACCTGAAGAGTTGGCTAGACGTGGTTCTTCATATACTGTATTATATTTATATATTATGATCCCTCTCTCTCTGACTTTATTTTAAAAATTAAATAATCTTAATATCTTTATATTCATTTGTATCTACCTGTCAGCGAATAAAGTCCTTATCACCCTTCATAAAGAACAAGCGCAATACAAATACAAACATTCAACACTACACAAACAACCACACAAAAAGTCCACATGACACATTATGTTCTGTGTCTGTATGTCTGTTTATCAGTCTGTTGGTGGACTAACTGACTGGCTGAATGATAGCTAGACTGTTCCTCATTAATAATAACACACACACACACACACACACACACACACACACACACACACACACACACACACACACACACACACCATACAACATACAACACATACAACATACAACATAGCCACCAGCACACATCGTTGTCTAGCAAACCTCTGCAGGAAGGAAAACGTGGGATTCGTCGACACCTGGGACAATTTCTACTACGATGACTATTTGTTTTCGGACGATGGAGTTCATCTGAACCAGGTGGGAGCAGCACGTTTTGGGCGTCTTCTCAACGATGCGGTGAAGGATTTTCGGAGAAGAAATCGACTCAGCACAGGACAACCAGGAAGGAGGACCGAAGACAGCGAGGGTGGCAACCTGCGAAGGAATTAAATGCTAATCTGTCAAGAACCGCGAATTTGGATAAAGCTCCACCAACACGACCCAAATTCAAAACCGCCAGGGATAACGACCGAGGACCGATGTCAGCCATGAATGTAAATGTAGATCCGATCAGAACCAAAAATTTGATTAACTCCTTCAGACATATTATGTTCCAATAAGTCCGAGGAGGCGGGAGCCCCGGGATCATTGCCACTGCCTCGCACTACACTCACAACAACACTGCGGCCGTTAGAATTATCGGAGGTGGCTGAGGTTGCCACCAACGGTTTTATCGTAAGCTAACTTATCGGACTGAGCTCCATATGACGCTAGTGCGTCATATAACTTATTATAGAGGCATGGAGATAAGTCCATATGACGCGATCGCGTCATATGAGTCTTTGTTTCACTAGTCCATATGACGCGATCGCGTCATATATGTCTGAGGGAGTTGAAGAACGTTCTGTGAGTTCTAAAACCGCAACTTTAAAGGTTTTCTATGCAAACGCTCATAGCATACGCAATAAATTTTCAGATTTAGAGGAACTAGTGTTTACTGAAAATTATGATGTGATTGGTATAACAGAATCTTGGCTCAATACAGTAGATAGAGACTTTTTAGCAGAGTATTCACTTCCCGGTTATGTAATGTTTGAGAAAAGCCGAATAAATAAAAATGGAGGTGGCGTTTTATTTTATATCAAAGAAAGTCTTAACCCGACCCTCTTGTCAAAACCTCAAATTGTGAACGTCGACACATCTTTTGTGCTAATAAAGAATAATAAAGGTACAAAAATAATACTTGCATTAATATACAGACCTCCAGCTCAATCAGTGCAAACTGACCGAGAAATTTATGAACAAATTGCAGATGTAAGTAACTCACAAGATACCGTATTTTTGGCGACTTTAATTTACCTGTGACCAAGTGGGGCGATACTCTTACTTCACACTCCGGACATGACTTGTATACGAACTTGCAAGAGAGTTCGCTTTACCAATTTGTTCGAACACCGACCGACCCGTGGTAATAACGTTCTTGACATTGTACTTGCAACAAAAGAAGAATTAATAGAGAATTTGAATGTTGGTGATGAATTCAGTAACAGCGACCATCGTACGATAACTTTCACTTTAAACTTTACTAGTAACGAATCAAATAGTAGCATCGAAAAAGTCCCTAATTTCAAGAAAGCAAACTTTCATAAACTTAGAGCTATGTTTAAAGAAACTGACTGGACCTTTTTAATTAACAATAACGACATAAATACATCTTGGAAGTTATTCGAAACCACTTACCTAAAAGCAGTGCAAGACTGCATACCATCGAAAATACGGCGTCCAGGCCATAATAATAAGCCCAAATGGTGGAATAAAGATATTTCAAACTGCCTGCTTGCTAAAAAATTTGCTAATGATAGATTAAAATCCTCACAAAATGACGAAGAACGGGTGTGAAATTTGTAGAGCTACGACGCAAAGCCAAAAAGTTAATTAAGCAAAGTAAAAAGGCCCTAGAGTTACATATTGCGAATCAAAGTAAAACAAACCCGAAAGAATTCTATAGTTATATCAGAAAGAAAAAAGTAGTTACTTCAACTGTTGGACCGTTAGTCGATGAAAATGGAGAATACACCAAAGACGAAGTACAAATTAGTAATGCCCTCAATACCTTCTTTGCATCAGTTTTTACAACAGAAGACCTCAGTGATATCCCTACACCATCGCCGATTCAGATTGATAATTCAGATGTTCTAAGCAATATCACCGTTACAGAGAGACAAGTATTGAATTGTTTAGATAAACTCAAGGTAAATAAAACGCCTGGACCTGATACAATCTCACCTAGAGTTCTAAAGGAAGCTAAGGATGAGCTCTCCAAACCACTGACATTACTATTCAATAAATCCTTGCAGTCTGGAACTATGCCTGATCAGTGGAAGATAGCCAACGTAACACCGATATTAAAAAAAGGCAGCAAATCCCTACCCAGTAACTATCGTCCAATTAGCTTAACCTCAGTTGTATGTAAAATGCTAGAAACGGTCATAAGAGACAGACTCGTAAATCACTTAGAGGAAAATAACATACTTAAAGATACTCAACACGGCTTTCGTAAAAAACGTTCCTGTTTAACAAACCTCTTAGACTTCTTCCACGATATCCTCAACCTCTACGATGAGAGTAAAGCTGTAGATATTATATACCTTGATTTTCAAAAGGCCTTTGACAAAGTTCCCCACAAACGTTTACTGCTAAAACTAAAAGCGCATGGAATACAAGACGGTGTGTTGAAATGGATAGAAAATTGGCTCAGCGACAGAAAGCAAAGAGTAGTCATAAACGGTAAGGCATCTAAATGGACCAATGTAAGTAGCGGGGTACCCCAGGGATCGGTACTAGGACCAATTATCTTTCTAATTTACATCAACGACATAGATGAGGGTCTCACCTGTACAATCTCAAAATTTGCTGACGATACAAAAATTGCAAATAGCGTACTCTCAAAAGATCACGTTGACGATATGCAACACAATCTAGATAAATTGTCACATTGGGCCCAAATTTGGCAAATGGGTTTCAATGCGGATAAATGTAAAGTACTACATATCGGATACCTAAATGAGAAAGCAAACTATTCGATGAATGGCACTCAGCTTAAGAATGTAAACAGAGAAACCGATCTGGGAGTAACAATATCGAGTAACCTAAAACCGAGTCAACAATGTTCAGAAGTTGTTAAGAAGGCAAACAAAATAATTGGCTTTATAGGCAGATCATTTGAGCATAAATCCAAAGACGTAATCCTAACCCTTTACAATTCCTTAGTCCGCCCTCTTCTGGAATACTGCATTCAATGCTGGTGCCCTTATTACCAAAAAGACATAAACAAGGTAGAACGAGTTCAACGTAGAGTTACCAAAATGATACCTAGCCTAAAGAACAAACCATACGAAGAGCGTCTTAGAGAATTAAATCTATTTCCTTTAACCCAGCGCAGATTAAGAGGTGACTTAATTCAAGTGTTCAAAATCATCAAAGGCATCGACAATATGAACTGTAGTAAGTACTTCACTATCGACCAATCTAATTACATGCGGGGAAACGGTTGCAAAATTATTGGTAAATCTTTTAACTCACACGAATCTAAGAATTTCTTCTTCAATCGAGTTGTCAACTTGTGGAATGGGCTTCCCCGAGACGTTATAGACTGCAGCACCGTTGATTCATTTAAATTCCGCCTAGACAAATATCTGGCATCAAACCCGCGACTGACTGCGTTTGTAAATGAATAACTTTATTTTATCCTCCCCTCAGTTACTAACCCATATGTCCCCTACTAACTTCCTAGTCCTGCCACGTTAGTGGCAGTAGTTCCCTTTCCAATGTTCCCTTACCCACTCTAAACCACTGTTTGGACACTTGATCCTCAGTGTTTTGGAGGACAAGCAGCCTAGAAGGGTCACTATATCTGTTGTTGCTTGATTTCCTTTGTACTCCTTTGTACTTTGTACACACACACAGCAGAGAACCAATCATGAAGAACTACTTCTTTCCCTAATCTCGCAACTTTGACGTTCTAGAACGTCATGGATATTGTCCTGAGGTCAATTTAGCAGAGTGCGAGACGAGGACCTGAGTTGCAAAGTTAAGTAAGTGGAAAATGAAAAAAAGGACACTTGTTGTTTTGTATTTCAACAATTTCAGCAATGTTTTTATAATGTTCTTTCAGTATGCACACATTTGCAAATCGATATTTGATGTCCCAGGTTTCTTTGTAGACTATATACTCCCACTTTTGTGTTGGTATTACTCTAACTACAGCTAACTTATAATGTTGCACAAATTGATGTTAAATGTCCATTAATTACAGAATATATACCTTATATTTCTCTTTCCTTAACTTACTCAACTACAATTACCATCAAATACAGCCAATGCCAATGACACTTTCCGCCAATGTTGTCTTGCTAAGTGTTCATTCTACTTTATACTCATATCAACTTCCATTCAACTCCATTTATACCCAAGCACATTTCATTCTAACTCCAATGTCCCTATGCACCATTTAATTTAACAGATTTTGGTCGGGGATTAAATACATCCAAAATACTCCATAATTAATGAATATATAGATAGATGGATATATAGGTATAAAACAATAGAAGGATAATTATGTTCATATAAAAGATAAAGAAAGGAAGAAAACGAACGCAGTATTTTAAAGGTAGAGAAGGGAGAACACCGTTATTGTTTCGATAATGAACACAGGTGGTATCTTGTCAGTGACGTAACTCTCTCTCTCTCTCTCTCTCATTTTATCCCCCAGCAACCCAACACAATTTATATGCACGATATACATGAGCTGGTTGGTTAAACACAATAAAATGGAGAACATTAGGTGTTCTCTTCTGCTTATATGGGAGCTTAATTTATGTGGGGTTTATGTGGTACCACTAACTCGCTGTAAACCCACCATTTATGTGTTTTCTTAGTGGTGTTTTAATAAATGTATAATATACAGTTAGGGAAACTTTAGAGTATTTCAAGAAATAATATATTTTGCTGTGCTCTGTTAACCCATTTTGTAACGGCGACGTCTTTTATAAAATAATATATTTTGCTGTGCTCTGTTAACCTATTTTGTAACGGCGACGTCTTTTATATAATAGTCTAACTATATTTAGACAATTTTGTGCAGTTTAAGTGCATGGTTAAGTGAGATAGTTTGAAGCCTGTTAATTGCTGGAAGCCCTTTTTGTACTGAACAAAATCGTCTATTAGTAGCCAGAATATGCAGAAGGTGTTAATATCGGTGTATCCGGCATATGGGTTGTAGTATGGGAACTGACTCATCTCAATAACACAATACAAATTTGCATCCAACAAACATATATCTACCTGGTTAACCCTTTCAAGATTCGATTCCATTTCTATTTGGTTTTCTGGCTATTATTAAACGAATTGATTGCGATTAGGAAGGGCATATGCAAGTCAAGGGGTGAAATGAGATAGTCACCACTCTTTTCATTCCCACAGACCCTTCCAAAGCTACATAAAATCGTCTAATGGTAGCCATAATAAACTATCAACATGCAGCATAATCTTCAAAGGGTGAAGGGACACGCGCAAATGTTTCAAACATTTGCCAATCAAGTAGTCAATACAAATGTTGGTTAATTTGGATATGAACGAACACAACAATCATGATGAGAACATGTCAACTAGATAAAGCAGCCCGACATTGAACCTTTGAAGTAGTAAAATATGATGGCCAATCCAGAGGGCCCACAGACATTCCACGTTAGCTTTGTGACCCTTAGTGAGACGCTTTTATACCTTTAAATATACAATTACGCATAATCTGCTGCTGTCTGGCTATTATTAGACGATTGTATTTAGATTAGTAAGTGTATATGGAACTAAGTGGGTTAACTGTTATAGTTTTTACCCTTTTACTTACCACAGATCCATCCTAATCTATATCAAATCATCTAATGATAACCAGAATAAACTGTCAAAATGCGGCATCATCTTTATAGGGCTAAGAGATATAACAATGTATCCATTAAATATTGACTAGTCAAATAAATGAACACGGAAATACAGAATATTCGGTTTGGAAGGTATCAAATATGCGTAGAAATTAATCTGGCGATTAAAAGTAATATCACTTCCATCTCGGAAAGTGCAAATAAATCAGCAGATACAACATATAAAACGTTTCATCCTTTGCCACAGTAGTTCACCTTAAAACAATAACAAAACATTGCTTACATTACACTTAACCCTTTCAGTGTACCATGACGCATCTTTCCATGTTATATTAAGGGGGATAGAGGGAAAATAATAATGGTGGGACAGATATGAGAAAAATGGAAATCAAATAGCAAAACATGTAGGGAAAGATAGGAAGGAAGAATGGTAAAGGGAGAGAAGGAGAGAATGGAGGTATAGGCAAAACATAAAAAAAATACCATGCAAGAATACAGATAAATCAGAGAGGAGGGCTAGGAAACATATCTCGCGAGATATAATACAAACACATTGTAAGAAGAAAAGAACGAAATGTATGATTATCAAAAGACTGAAGAATGTCAGGGAGGGAGGAGAGGTATCCTGACATGGATTCGAACCCACTCACTCCAGGTATATTTAGGAGAGTCGGGCACCGTAACCACTCGACCATCCGCTACATATACAGTATGTTGTGTATGTATGTATTGTTATGTAATATGAATTAAAGTAATATATTAATAAAAATAAGTACAATTGTGATAGAGTTAATATACGCATTTTTGAGAAAGTAATTTGATACGTAGTGTGAGTAGTGATTGCATCATCATTCACGTGGTCATCAATGGTCATGTCTTGTACGGAGGCAGCGGCGCCTGGCTGTCTAGCTTGTTCGCGGAGGTTGGGGACCTTTCTAGAGCCTCGAGCGTGTAGGCCTACATATAAGCGGCGCTCCCTCAGAGTGACTACTCTCAGACCACTGACTCATCACGCCTGTTCTCTCCTGCCTGTACATATCCTTGTGAAGTGATACCATTATTTCTCTGGCCTCCATCAAGATATAGTAACCTGTAATCATTACCTGTGTTCCCGAGTGTTGAGTACATTAAATATAATCGTGTATTTAGTATTTTATTGTTAGCCTATTATATTAGTTGTTGGAAGGAACATAATAATTGATATTGGTTCAGGGGTAATTTATCGAGAGGACTTCCCTAGTGGTTAAGGCCCCATTAATTGCTCTTTCCATTCACATATGCATAGCCTACGTGAGTTGCAGTTGGGATGTGTGTACATGCTTAGATTGGTATGCAGGATTCGAAGTTGCATAATAAATCGTAGGCAGTGTCCACCATTCTTTAACTGTCTTCGTGGTGCGATGCATAAGGTGTTGATTTTCGGTGTGAGCATCCTGGATTCGAATCCACGGACTGCCACATGTGTTTGTAAATTTCATTAATCGATTTTAGGAGTATAGTTGGTTGTTGGAAGGAACATAATAATATATTTCAGTGCTATTTCATTTGTAGGCTAATTGGTAAATCATTCATAATCTTGTGATCAGTTAATAATTAATTGTCATTAAGTTTACTGTGACTAAATATATTTTTTTGTTTCCTTTTGATTGCATTTATTAATATTATAAGTGTAAAACATTAATTATTTTGTGATTAGTTTCCAAGTTTGTGAATATTATCAGATTAATTTAGTTACCCCTTTTTTATTGTATTTAAAGGAGAAATATTTTACTCAAGTTATACTTTAGTGTTTATTTCATATTTAAATAGTTGTATTAATTACTTGTATTGCTTTTAGTAATATTGTGTGCATTTCCTTAAGTTATTAAACAGTTATTAACCATTTCCAGTAATCTGGAGAAAATATTAATTCATAATTATGTGATAGTTATTTTTACCTTGCATTGTTTCAGTAAAGATATATAGTTATTTATTTGTTAACTTGCATATTTACTGTTAATCTTAGTCCATTATATATTCTTATTGCTCGTCCTGAAGAGACTGATTTTATTTGTTACATATTAATACTTACTTTAATTCAATTAAGAATGTTTAATCTAGTTTTCCTTGAACCTGGATATTTTGAGGTGTAAGTTGACATTAGTCTTGACCTTCATATTTAACCTATTGTTTGTGTCATTTCACCTCGCCCATAAACATAACATTGGCAACCTTGAGCCAGGATCTTCGGGACTTGAATATATTAATTTATTTGCTTGTGATTGTAGCCTACTATTTACATTTTCATGAGGTCTTCTTCAACTGTTTCTACCTTCGATGAAGCTAAAGAGTTTGTAGAGAGTGTTAAGACAGTTATTGAGGTAGAAAGTAGAAATACAAATGAACTGAAAATTGTTGCTCAGTACCTGGAAATTGCTCATCCTCTTGGTGCCAGTAAGGATCAAATTGTTGCAATGATTAATCAAAAACTATTTAATATGACTCCGTTAGTTGACCCGAATATAAATGTACAATTGGAACTTGCAAAGATTAAGTTAGCTCAAGCACAAGTTGAAGCACAGGCCCGTGCTCAGGAAGCACAGGCACAACAGGCACAAGCACAACAGGCAATTGAAATTGCTAAGTTAGACCATGAGTACCGTATGAAACAGGGGGTAAATAGGTCATCTAATCCTGATTATTTTGATGTGGCCAAAAATTTCAGACTTGTCCCTGTCTTTAACCCATAACTAGCGGCGCGCAACATAAGTCGAGTTAAATAAAGCTGGACTATGTGGCGGCGCTCGACATAACTCGAGTGGCAATTTCAGCACGTAATGTGGCTGAGAGAGAGAGACAAGTGGTGGCAGGAGACTAGCGAGCGTATGACTGCTCCAGACCACCGCGGCGAACCTACTGACACAAATCTCAGCTCCCTCCTCCCTCTCTCACTCGCTACATACTCAATTATGTACCGAAAGTACCGAATTACCTGCTTTTTGCACTCGCGTTGCACGGTTATTGCAAGAAAACTATCCATCATACAAGGATCGTTATGGTGTCATTCGAAAGCTCTGTTTATGCCCCTTCAGGGATAGGTACTTGTTTTACGTTCTGGGTCTTATTTAGGCATGAAAATGATCACGTAAACAGCCCTATTTTGGCTAAAAACACCCCGCTGGGCGGTACACATAAATAAACCGCATAGGCCGCTCGTAAGGTGTTAATGAATCTGATGTAACAAAATACTTTCAATTGTTTGAGAAGGCAGCTAACGGTTTCAAATGGCCCAAGCAATATTGATCAATACTCTTTCAGAGTGTACTCATTGGTAAGGCTCAAGTTACTTATGCATCTTTGTCTCAGGATCAGTCTGATAATAATGATGTAGTTAGACCCTGATTATTAAAGCCTATGAGCTCGTTCCTGAAGCCTACAGAGCTAAATTTAGGACCACTTACAAGCAGGATAAGCAATCTCATGTTGAGTATGCCAAAATTAAAGAAGATTTGTTGGATCAATGGTTAAACTCTAAGAATGTAAATGCTGACTTTGATAAATTTAAGCAGATTATCTTATTGGAGGACTTCAAAAGATATGTCAGGAAGGATGTCAGTGTATATATTGATGAGAAAAATGTGGACACTGTTTCTGATGCTGCAATTTTAGCTGATGAGTATGTTCTCACTCACAAACATTATGCAGGTAATCAAATAAAGAGATATGAGAGTAAATATGTAGCCTCTTCTCAGAATACAGGTGTAAACAAGGAGAGTAAAGATAATGTTTCTCAGGAAGGAAATACTATCCACTTCTAGCTTTTCTAAGAAGAAATGTAATTATTGTGGTACACTAGGTCATGTTGCTGAGAAATGTTACAAGAAACAGCGTGATGCTAATAATAAACCTGCAAATGTTCAGTCAGTTGGTCTGGTGTCCACTCTTTTTCATGCATAAACAAGAGACAGAGCGTAATAAAATTATATATCGGTGAAAGGGCGATAAATGACCTTTCCAATGACATCTGAACCATCCTTGTACAACCACGGGTTGTCTTGCAACGATCGTGCAACACGAAGGGAAAATCCCTAAAATACAGTAATTTCTTCAGTTTTTACCCTGTATTGCAGGACCAGGGATGTGGTGGGATGTGATGAAACTGTCAGTGGCGGGACAACGTCCATGCCGAACGGTCAGAGCCCATCCGCGCTCCTCCCACCGCTCGGACTCTCTCAGAGCCGATTATGTGCTCAACATCTCATTGGACTTAAGTCGGGCCCCGCCCTTTAGTCCTTGGTTCTCTTGACCGCCTTAAGTCGGGCACCGATAGACAAGGGTTAAGAACCGTAAACAATATGTAGAATATAATAATATTAAATCTAGTGAACTATCTTTAGCCTTTGGAGTTCCACAGGGGTCCATCTGGGCCCATTATTGTTTATTATATATGTGAATGATATAATTAACACAAATGTACTATTTAAAACAATTATGTTTGCAGACGATACAACACTTTATGCCAGTCACAGCAATTTAAAAACTCTAGTGCAATCAGTGAATAATGAACTAAATAATGTCTATTGTTGGATGACCGCAAATAAGCAAACCTTTAATATCGACAAAACAAAATATATTATTCATCACAGAAAAAAGAATATTCCTCCAAATGTAGATTCCATTAAAATAGGAAATTCAATGTTAATAGAAGAGCAAAATATTAAATTTCTTGGTGTTGTATTGAATAGACAATTGACTTGGCAGTCACATATACAAACATTAACAACAAAGATAAATAAACAATGTGGTATATTATATCTAACTCGTAACTGCTTTCCTTCGGAAGTACTTAAACAACTTTACTACTCCTTGGTGTACCCTTACTTTTCATACTGTCACACAGTTTGGGCAACCGCAGGTAAAACTAAGATAGAGAGAGTCAAACTAGCGCAAAAGAAAATTATTAGGACACTCACTTTCAAAAGAAAATATGATCACACAAATTAATTATTTAAATCTCTAAGGCTTTTAAAATGGGAAGACATAAACATATATTGCACTGCTATCTTTGTTTATAAAGCCATTAATAATTACAATCCCATAAATATATTTAATTTTCGTTTAAATGAAAGATATACCTTAAGAAACACAAGAGATTTAGAAATTCCATCGTTGGCATCAAATCAATCTCAAAAATCGATTCATTATCATGGTGTAAAGGTCTGGAATGCACTGCCTTGGCATATTCTGGATAAACCCTCCCTGTCTAGTTTTAAGATGTCCCTCAAATCATTTTTATTGAGTAAATATTAAAACATCCGTCAAACTGTAAGTTACTTTTGTGCTGAGTATGTTTATGTAGTGTAAGTTTATGGGCGCGAATTGAAAGAGTATATATTATATGTATGTAAAAATGTAAATTAATTTGGGTTAAATCAAGGTGCCTTAACCCTTAACCAATGGCGCACGATATCTGTCGAGTTAAATAAATTTCGACTATGTGGCGGTGAACCACATATGTCGAGTGCCATTTTCAGCACGAAATGTTGCTGAGAGAGAGAGCTGAGCGGTGGGACGAGCGTAGTAACCTTATGACCGTCCCCATGACCGCCGTGGGTGTACTGAACTGTCTTCCACCTTCCTCCCCCTCCTCTCACTTGCTACACAGGGAATTATGTACAGAAATTACCTTATTTTAGTTTTTTTGCACTCGTGTTGCACGATCGTTGCAAGAGAACCAGTGGTTGTACAAGGATGGTTCGGGTGTCATTGGAAAGCTCTGTTTACGCCCTTTCAGGGATAGATACTTGTTTTACGCTCTGGGTCTTGTTTATGCATGCAAATTAGCACGGAAACAACCCTATTTAGGGTAAAAAAAAAACGCTGGGCAGCACAGTGTAAAATACCCTACCACCCGCTCTTTGTGTGTTAACTCCCTCAGACATATATGACGCGATCGCGTCATATGGGAGAGTGAACCAAAAACTCATATGACGCGATCGCGTCAAATGGACTTATCTCCATGCCTCTATAATAAGTTATATGACACACTAGCGTCATATGGAGCTCAGTAAGTCCGATAAGTTACCTTACGATAAAACCGTTGGTGGCAACCTCATCCACCTCCGATAAATCAAACGGCCGCAGTGTTTTTGTGAGTGTAGTGCGGGGCAGTGGTAATGATCCCGGGGCTCCCGCCTCCTCGGACTTATTGGAACATAATATGTCTGAAGGAGTTTTAAAGAGTTTTCTCTCATAAGGTTTAGCCAGTTGACTTCCATGTATTAAAATTCTGAACTTATTGTATATTTGAAGGCTAAATAAATATTTGAATTTGAAAAAAAAGACAAAATTGCATAAGGAACAAACTTTATACTAACTATACAGTAAGTACAGCGTGTATACATGTCCGGTAATCATCCATGGCGTATATTCATATATACAAATATATACATGTACAGTACAAGTATGCATTGTGTATATATCTAACATACCGGTATGTATGGAACACTCCACATGTGGATGTATCTCCCTATCTCTGCAAGTTATTTACGGTAATCGATCTTCCCATCTATATCTTGTATATATCTTAATTAATTGTATTATTGCCCCACAATCATCCGTCCTTCACACTAATCAAATCCAACAATCTACCAATCATTTACCAGTCTGTCACACAATCAACCCTCCATCTGTCCATCATATCAATATTATCAAGTTATAAACCATTCAGGAGGTAAACCTACATGTTGGTGATACGCAGTGCACATTACCTTCAAACTATGTTACTGCCAGAAGGAGGAATTACAGAAATACAATAAATGAAATAGAACGAATTGTAAGACAAATACTGATAGTCAATTTAAAAGCATACCGAGGGAATATTTGGAAATTAGAACAACATATTGGGAAGGGCTTGATGAATGACTGAAATGAGAAGAATAAGTTAAGGGGATATAACATAAATGAATAATATGAAAACATATTGATACATATTTTATGAAAAACGATGAAAACAGAAACAAAGCACAGCGAACTCGAAAAGATGGAGGGTTTACAACCCAAATGGAGGAGAGTTGTGAGGAAACAGGAGGAACATTAACATAGGAGAAAACAATAAAGGAGAAGGAAGATAAGAGTAATGTGAGTCGTGATGGGAGAAAAATGGTGATTATCAGGCAAAAGATGACAGAGTGAGAGGGTCCAGAGAGATGCTCACTGGTATTGGTGTGAAGGGAAACATTAGAATCAATATGAAACATCAATTATAACCCAGATTAAGGGCGACAGAAAACAACATTATAGTACAAAACTAAAGAAGGCATGCTGCGAGCCTGTGATGACAGCGGAAATATAAGCTTGAAAAGGGAAGATTAATGAATATTTGAATAAAAACATACATATAATATAAATAATACAACAGACACAAGACAAGCGAGAAAGTACGAAAGGAATACATTTGTGTCTAACAATACCTATTGTAACCTACAGTATGTTGCATCTTCATTTATCTTATATTTTGCCTATATAATTATCTGTATGTCAGTATTCATACAAACAAGATAAGAACATTTAATGTAAGAATGTTAGATAACAAAAGTAGGCAAGCCAGACAACAGATATTTAACAATAAATAACCAAGGTTGATGATTCCAGTTCTCACAAATAAATGCTAATAACAAACGTCAAGCGAGAATAAGGAGATAATACACAAACATGATGATGAAGGAAGACATCAAGAGACGAATGTGCTAGACGCAGCTAGAAAGTGAACATTAAAGTAGCAAAGAATGATGAATCAAAATTACACGTATGAGAAAATATTAAGTAGATCGATCAGACAGGGCGAGAGCGACTAAGGTACTAACAAACGAATATGCGAGCAAGGAGAGAAGATACATTGAAATAGCAAGAGGTAAGGAAATATTAAGTTGCATAGGTTACACTATATTAATATATATTATAATGATTTGTCAGTAAAGTGAGATACAATAATTCTCCTTACCTTAGACTGCCTGATGGCCGCTACAGATGATGTCACAGCTGATGGTTGTTGCCTCACTACCAACTGGCTGTCCTGGTCTTCGGTGTTTCTGTGGGAAATACAGTACATTAGTTTAAGAAAAGTAGTTGCTTTAGAACAAAATAAGATTTGTTCCATTGTTGTTTATATTCATTGCACATGTTTTGAGTTTATTTGTGCTACTTACTGGGGCTTTACCAAAACTACATATACTATATTCGATTATTGTCATGGCGTTTCATAAATTATTAACACAAAATATATATGCAGAGCCAGTCCGTATGGCAGTAGAGGAACGAAGGGAAAGACAAAAGCAGAACACTTATATATCTCTCACATGCACATACTCACACACACATTATCTCTCTCTTTACCTCTCACCTACACACACACACACACGTATACGTACACAATTATTCTGTTCAAACTACGAAAATATAAGAGCATATGTTTGCACTGAGGAACAACCTGGTAGTCTGTATAATATTACATTCACAATTTCAGTTTTCATTCCGGTACATATATATTCGTACTTTCACTGATTCAGATATAACTTGGGTCATTCTTAAATATAACAATATTCTATTAACCAAAAGTTAAAAATTGTGTAATCTTAATTAAATCCGCCAACACATTATACAGCTATTTCTTTCTAAGGATAACATAATTTGAAATGCGCAAGAGTTTGTAGGTGTCGTGAGCAGAGTTCGGGAATGACATTTGGCGCGTGTCCCCTCGAAATATTTATAAATGTGTAATGCAATCAAAGGGTGAACTCTGTTCACTGCGAGTTCAAATATTTATACTAAATATAAACTTTTGTTTTTATTTTGTATGACCTTTAAACTTATCCTATTTTATATGTTTTTGTTTTATTTTATTTTTGTCTATGTGAATGAGGGAGACAAAAGGCATAACTGCCTGCAGCGCGTGCCTCCCCCAGATTTCAAAGAGTGACAGGGCCGAAATCAAGGGACGTTCGAGCTAAAATGCCTGGACATACGGAAGTTGAAGCAACTTAAGTCATAGGAAGAGGGAAAGACTGATTCTGGGAGAGAGTTCCAGAGCTCCGCAGTTGAATAGAAGAAAGTCTGAGAATAGCGTTTCACTCTTGGGTTGGAGAGTTGCACAGAGTAGGGGTGGGATTGTGTTGCAAGGTGGATACTACGTACCCTACGTAGAGGAGGTGGTATACACTGGGAAAGCTCCGAGGAATTCTGATTATTGTAGTAGCGATAGAATAGCGAGAGAGATGCAACATTGCGGAGAAGAGAGAGAGATTGCAGACAGTTGGTGAGTGGACGGGAGTTAATGATACAAAAGGCTTTCCTTTCTACTTTATCTAGGAGTGCGGTGTGAGAGGATCCTCCCCACACATGTGAACAATACTCAATACAGGGACGCACTGTTCCCCTGTACAGAGCAAGAAGCTGCGCAGGGGTAAAGAACCCCTATAGGCGGTTGAGCACACCCAGCTTCTGGGAGGCTGCCTTAGCGAGACTGGTAATATGGTCTCTCCAAGTGAGAGCAGAAGAAAAAGAGAAACCGAGAACATTGAGAGAAGATGAAGGGTTGATTTTTGTATTGTTGAAGAATAAGGGATAGTCCTCTGATGGAGGGACCTAACGGGTTGTTTGTGTTACTTTCTCTTTGTAGTTTACTGTGTGTAGTTTTATTATATTAGTCATTCAGACTGTTCCTCTGTCGTGATGTGACTTAATTTCGTACATTAACAAATATTCAGCTGTAGATGGTTTGCTCTTTATGAGGCTTATTGTATGTATTCTACAGTACAATATGTTACAGGAATAACTAACGTCTTAGTTGAAAATTAGCTTGGAAATAGGTAGGGCAATCACCAGTGAGTATAGAAACACATTATATTTGTAGAAAGACGGAACAGATAAAGGACAGTATTACATAATAACCTATTCCAATATGCGGTACAATACATTAAGAATATCAAGATGCAAATGCTAAATTACAAAAGTTTCTCCAGCCTCACTCTATGGTCTCTCTCTCTCTACACGTGAAACTCAGAATGATTCCTACTTTTCTGTACCTCACATGTGTAGATCACACATATAGTATACTATACTGTATACCCACAAACACAAACATATCCAATACCTCCCTCCAACCCCCTTCTGTGTCTCATACTCACATACAAAGCTGATAAACCCTGCCGTGTGCCCCCCTATAAACAAGAGGCTACAACCTGTAAGTCCTCAGCGTATCCCGGTGTAAACAAAGAGTCCCGGTGACTGTGGCTGGATAAATAAGGGGACCAAGATAACCATACCAGTGTTTGGTGGCAGGACTACAACGGTTTATTGTTTTAAGAAAAGAAAATGCAGGCATATATATTTGTTCTCCTATGTTTTTGAAGGAGACAAAACATAAATTTGCCTGTAACAAGTTACTCCCCAAAGTTGAAAGAGTGATAGAGAGCCAGATTCAAGGTGTGTAAGTCTCCATACTACACAACACCCAGATCTTAACAATTTATGTAATAGGATGAGGGAAAGACAGATTGAGGGAGAGTTCTTGAGCTTACTTGTTGAGTAGAAGAAAGTATTCATGATTTCCGGTTAACCCCTTTGTACGCACCAGACACTCAATTAATATTTACATTTCACCTGGTGAGAGCATCCAGACAGACAAGCAGACAGGCACAGAGAAAACAAGCAAGACAACGAAGGTTAAGATAAAGAAGGATGTAAATGGGGTGTAATTATGGAAATGAGAGAGAGAGAGAGAGAGAGAGAGAACCAGTCCAAAACCTCCAACACTATCCGGCTGCCACACTAAGATGACTTAAGTGCCGACGAGCACCACGGCTTAAAGAGTGCCGTGCGTCGGACGCACGGCGGGTGGTGGAGATTATCAGGATGCATAGCACACGCGGCGCTCAGATCGCGATGTTTATGCGCTGCAGCGGTGTCAGACGCATAGTCGACGGAATCGAAAAGCCTCATGCGACGAAATTCGTGGAATGTAAACAAAAATAAGCCAATGACTGGTGCCGGCATACAGGATTCACGCCGGTGGCTAGCGCTGGACCCCTCCTATCACTCGCATAGTAGGGTGGAGATGCTAGATGCAGGTCGCACTACGGTGCCAACACACGCTCACAGTGTCACACTATCGCCAATTTTGGGTCGGCTACTGTACCCGACCAGATAAAAATAGGGCCAGGTCGCAAATATAAAACCGCTCCCCCGAGAGCCCCAGCCTCAGTCGCACTATCCTCGTCTTACCGTCACGTCCTTCGCTATACAGTCACGTCCTTCGCTATACCACCACGTTCATCGCTGCATCAACCACCCGCACACGTACCGTCAACTACCTAAAAATTATACTATTACTTGAACAGGACAACACCGAGACTGAGATAGCTATCGGCGCCTTCTGACGCAGTTTCCTCCATGTGTGACAGCCTGTTCCTCTCCATGAATCCCCTATCGAGAAACATGTGACGCCGTGTGACGCCCCGGTGCCGCAGCATTATTTTTTACGTCATAACGAGGCCGCTGCCTCATGCAGCCCCACGGCAACCTACCTTACACTGCCATGTTACGGCGAATGACCGGCTGCGTCATTACGTTGGTCGCATAACAGCTGCTGCTACTCTGCGTCGCCGTCCTGCATTCGTTACTTCCATCACCATGACCTCTCAATTGCCGACCCAAGCTTATTGAAGTTGAGCATGTCAAACTTTATTCAAATCTTGGGCTAACCCATTCCGACCCGTACCACGCTCTTACGTGAGTTGCCGTCCATTACCGATGTGCGTAGCTTTAGGTGTCGACTTCGTTAACCCTTAACTGGCGGCACCCGGCATATGTCGAGTTAAAGAAAAGGTGCCCATATGCCGGTCACGGCTATTGTCGATTGCAATTTTGAGCACGTAATGTGCTCTGAGAGAGAGCGGAGCGGTGGGAGGAGCATAGATTCCCTCCTGACCGCTCGCCACGGCCGCCGTGGACCTACTGAGATTTACTGCACCCTCCTCCACCCTCTCTCACTCGTTTCACACGTAATAATGTAAGAAAATTACCGTATTTTAGCGATTTTGCCCTTCGGTTGCACGATCGTTGCAAGACAACCAGTGATCGTAGAAGGATGGTTCGGGTGTCATTGGAAAGCTCAATTTACGCCCTTTCAGGGATACATACTTGTATTATGCTCTGGGTCTTGTTTATGCATGAAAAAAAGCACAGAAACAACCCCATGTATGGTAAAAAAAAACGCTGGGCGGTACATAGAAATTACCGCCTAGGCCGCTCTTAAGGTGTTAAAACCACTAAATGAAGTGTAAAATGGATGAATCAAGAAATGTATTACCGATAGGGGAGGATATAATTCTAGGGTTTTTTTGAGGTGATTTATGGTCTTACATTGGATGATTGGCTTCAGAGGGAGATAAATGTTCACAACAGTATTGTTACTCATTAAATGGGATTGTCTCATCTATCATCCAGTGTGAATGTTAAACAACAGCCAACTTCATAGGTTCAACGACCCATAATATTTTCTGGTTAACCAGCTAAGAATATTACACACTGTATACTACAATATACCTAGATCAAACACTAACAGGAAAACGTTAACATAAATATACACACAAAATGTAGGGACATAAATGTAAAGGTTATGTGATATTAACTTGCATATCTCCATAACAAACCCATCATCTTACCAACCACTAAAACCACCCAAGGTTAACCAATAAAACCACCACCACTACCAACAACAACAACAACAACAACAAGAAAAACAACTGTCAGCTGATGTTGTTATGTATGATATGATAACCTGTGACCCAATAGATTCCACACACACGTTCCCACTATCCGACCCTGTCTGTGAGTCTCTCTCTCTCTCTCTCTCTCTCTCTCTCTAGCTGCTGCATATATTGTATTTACATGGCATTGATTCTGTTCCTGAAGGCAATAAACTGTATTTACTGTATATCAAGTGTCGACGTGCAAACTGAAAATAATTAATATTAGAACGCAAAATAAATATTATGCTTAACCCTCTATTGGCGGCCCACAACATAAGTCGAGTTAAATAAATTTGGACTATGTGGCGGCTCACAACATAAGTCGTGTGGCAATTTCAGCACGTAATGTTGCTGAGAGAGAGAGACAAGTGGTGGCAGGAGAGTAGCGAGCGTATGACTGCACCAGACCACCGCGGCGGGCCTACTGACATGAATCCCACCCTCCTCCACCCTCTCACACTCGCTACTTAGTGAAATGTATGGGGAAAGTACCGAATTACATGGTTTTTGCACTCGTGTTGCGCTGTTGTTGCAAGAAAACTAGCGGTCATACAAGGATCATTGTGGTGTCATTGGAAAGCTCTGTTTATGCCCTTTCAGGGATAGATACTTGTTTTACGCTCTGGGTCTCATTGAGGCATAAAAATTATCACGTAAACAGCCCTATTTTGGCTAAAAACACCCCGCTGGGCGGTACATATAAATAGACCGCCTAGCCCGCCAATAAGGTGTTAAAGACATTATATAGGTAAATGTGAATTGTAAGAGCCTGGTAAACATTATGATGGAATTTAAACATAAACAAAAAACAAAAATAAATACACATAATCATAATGTATACAAAATGTCAAGCTCAGAGCTGCTGGTGAGAGCGTGTGGCCGGTGATTAGGCAACACAAGAAAAAGGAGAACAAATATAGGAGGAGGAGCATGTGTGGGTGAATAACAGGTTAGGAGGTCCCCATAAATAATAATACAATACACCACCCAGTAAAGAGAACAGAGGGTTAGGAGGTCCCCATAGATAATAATATAATACACCACCCAGTAAAGAGAACAGAGGGTTAGGAGGTCCCCATAGATAATAATACAATACACCACCCAGTAAAGAGAACAGAGGGTTAGGAGGTCCCCATAGATAATAATACAATACACCATCCAGTAATTAAAGAGAACAGAGAGTTAGGAGGTCCCCATAAATAATAATACAATACACCATCCAGTAAAGAGAACAGAGGGTTCAAGCATGGAGGGGAGAAGGCTATAGGTTGGACACAAGAAGAGAAGGGTGACCAGAGAAGACAGTAGGAGGTGTGATCTACAAACGAAGGGAGAAACTAGAAAGACGGATAACACTTGTTCATATGAAGGAGATAGATAAGGAACTAACAGAAGATGGATGGATGGATTGAAGGATGAAGCGTTGGTAACACGAAAAGAGATGGAAGGATGGACAGATTACAGGAAGTAGTGTTGACAAACCTAACGAAAGGAGATATGTGGATAATGGGTGAATCGAAGAAACTGAAGGAGGATGTAGGGAAGGTAGGAGGGAGGGATGTAAGGAAAGGGGGGGGGGTAAGGAAGGTAGGAGGGAGGGATGTAAGGAAAGGGAGGGTAAGGAAGGTAGGAGGGAGGGATGTAAGGAAAGGGAGGGTAAGGAAGGTAGGAGGGAGGGATGTAAGGAAAGGGAGGGTAAGGAAGGTAGGAGGGAGGGATGTAAGGAAAGGGAGGGTAAGGAAGGTAGGGAGGGAGAGATGTAAGGCAAGGGAGGGGGTAAGGAAGGTAGGAGGGAGGGATGTAAGGAAAGGGAGGGTAAGGAAGGTAGGAGGGAGGGATGTAAGGAAAGGGAGGGTAAGGAAGGTAGGAGGGAGGGATGTAAGGAAAGGGAGGGGGTAAGGAAGGTAGGAGGGAGTGATGTAATGAAAGGGATGGGGGGTAAGGAAGGTAGGAGGGAGGGTAAGGAAGGTAGGAGGGAGGGATGTAAGGGAAGGGAGGGGGGGGTTAAGGAAGGTAGGAGGGAGGGATGTAATGAAAGGGATGGGGGGTAAGGAAGGTAGGAGGGAGGGATGTAAGGAAAAGTGGGAGGGGGTAAGGAAGATAGGAGGGAGGGATGTAAGGAAAGGGATGGGGGTAAGGAAGGTAGGAGGGAGGGATGTAAGGAAAGGGATGGGGGTAAGGAAGGTAGGAGGGAGGGATGTAAGGAAAAGTGGGGGGGGATAAGGAGGATAGGAGGGAGGGAGGTAAGAAAAGGAGTGGGGGTAAGGAAGGTAGGAGGGAGGGATGTAAGGAAAGGGATGGGGGTAAGGAAGGTAGGAGGGAGGGATGTAATGAGAGGGAGGGGGTAAGGAAGGTAAGAGGGAGGGATGTATGGAAAAGTGGGAGGGGGGTAAGGAAGGTAGGAGGGAGGGATGTAAGGAAAGGGATGGGGGTAAGGAAGGTAGGAGGGAGGGATGTAAGGAAAAGTGGGAGGGGGTAAGGAAGATAGGAGGGAGGGATGTATGGAAAGGGAGTGGGTAAGGAAGGTAGGAGGGAGGGATGTAAGGAAAGGGATTGGGGGTAAGGAAAGTAGGAGGGAGGGATGTAAGGGAGGGGAGGGGGGGTAAGGAAGGTAGGAGGGAGGGATGTAAGGGAAGGGAGGGGGGGGTAAGGAAGGTAGGAGGGAGGGATGTAAGGGAAGGGAGGGGGGAGGGATGTAAGGGAAGGAGGGGGAGGGATGTAAGGAAAGGGAGGGGGGTAAGGAAGGTAGGAGGGAGGGATGTAAGGGAAGGGAGGGGGGGTAAGAAAGGTAGGAGGGAGGGATGGAAGGAAAGGGATGGAGGGGAAGGAAAGTAGGAGGGAAGGATGTAAGGAAAAGTGGGAGGGGGTAAGGAAGGTAGGAGGGAGGGATGTAAGGAAAGGGAGGGGGATAAGGAAGGTAGGAGGGAGGCAAGTAAGGGTAGGGAGGGGGGGTAAGAAAGGTAGGAGGGAGGGATGTAAGGAAAGGGATGGGGGGTAAGGAAAGTAGGAGGGAAGGATGTAAGGAAAAGTGGGAGGGGGTAAGGAAGGTAGGAGGGAGGGATGTAAGGAAAGGGATTGGGGGTAAGGAAAGTAAGAGGGAAGGATGTAAGGAAAAGTGGGAGGGGGTAAGGAAGATAGGAGGGAGGGATGTATGGAAAGGGAGGGGGGTAAGGAATGTGTGGTGGAACAAAGGAAGGATAATGGTGTGGGATATAACTGTATGGCAATAACACGAAAATAAGTCTGAAAGCAATGAAGGGTAATTAAGAAGTAGGGATGATAAGAGAAAGGGTAAAGCAAAAGCAAGGTAGGGTGGAAGGAGGGTCTGATAAATATATGTATAGAATGGAGTTAGGAAAGTAAGGGATATTTGTGGTTGTGTGTGTGTGTGAGAAAGAGAGAGAGAGAGAGAGTATACTCGTGTTCCTGGTGCACAGCCACTAAATCTGCAACGTGTAATATTGTCTAAGTTGTATAATCCAGAATTCATTAAAAGGATTACGGGCTGAGTAAGGGGGGGGGGGGGGAGAAGGGCACAGCAGCAGGAAAATGAGAGAAATAGTGAAAAGAGAGGAGGAAAATGTAAAGGATGAGTAGAATGAAGAAGTAGGGAAGGAATATATATGTGTATCGTATGAGACGGAAAAGAAAGTATGAGGAGTTGAACGAAGGAAAGGAAAGGAAATGCTGAGATGGGAAGGAAGTGGAAAGTTAAACACACGATAGGTGGAGGAAGGGGAAGAGAAACAACATAAATTAGAGAAGGAGGAATAGGTTAACGAAAGGAGAAACCCGGGAAATAGTGGTAAATGAATAGAAGAGGAAGAAGAGAAGAGATGAGGAAAAGAAGAGTGGGAATATTGAACGAAAGTAAGACAGAAGAATGAAGGAAAATATGAAGACATGCAAAGGCAGGAGCGAGTCGATCATAAACACAAAAAAGAAAGTTAATAAACAGGAACAGAATGATGTTTGAGAATAATATTTATACTACTTACCGCTTATTTATATATACAGAATCATTACCCCTTTCTCAATGTCAATACAATCCCAGCCATAATATTGGCAGATCAAATTGTTATCAAATGAAGCATAAATATCTGGGTAACTCTGCAGAACAACAACTCCCTGTAATGGTTTGTATGTGTGTATTATATTGTTAGAAAGTTCCGAAAGCACTTTTGATTAGCATTTGCATTCAAATTCCGATACCACAACAATCTAGGAGAGTTTGGCAATGTAGGTTTGAAAAGACATTAGCCTAACCTAAAAACCTTACCTAACTTATCCTAGTATAACGGGTAGGGGCTGCTGCAACCACACCCCTGCTTGTTGGGTATTAAAACAATAAAAGAATGATGGGCACCGAAAGTAAAATTATAAAATCAATGGTGTTTCCTCTGCAATCTTCAGCTTTGATGTCGATAACAGGAAAGTACCAATACAAAATTTAATGTACTGACGTTTTGTAGGTGAAACTCCACTCTGGTTACTGAACATCGGGGAGGAGCCTCCATGGAGGCTAGAATGTAAACAAAGTGTCCTGGCCTGGCTGTACAAAAATAACTGAAAAGGTTATAGGGGAATGAAAATCAATTTGACAAACTAAGAAAGGTAGCAATTATCCGTGCATTAGTAAGGTCCCCTGAGTAAGGTAAGAGTGAACAAAACAATAATTCCATAAGACAGGAATCCCGTCATCGAGGAGTTGTTGTTCTGCAGAATACCCAATATGTCTTTTAATTGTAATTCTACAATAACTAACATAAAATAATGATATAAAGCAATACGGATTTATATATTTACTAGTAAAGGCTCATTCAATATATCCTAGGTTCCCCTCCTAAAAATGTAGATGCAAGAGATAGGGGCCATTCGTTAAAAGTCCAACCCGTATATTTTTTTCTTTTTTCTATGTGATTGAGGGAGGCAAAAGGCATAACTGCCTATAGTGAGTGCCTCCCCCATAGTTGCAAGAGTGACAGGGCCAAAATCAAGGGACGTTCGAGCCAAAATGCCTGGACACACGGAGTTTGAAGCAATTTAAGTCATAGGAAGCGGGAAAAACTGATTCTGGGAGAGAGTTCCAGAGCTCAGCTGTTGAGTAGAAGAAAGTTTGAGAGTAACGTTTAACCCCTGTCACCGTCAGCAACCTGTTCTGGACACCATGGACGGTATACACTATATGTGGACGGCCGCAAAACATTCACACAAAAACAAATCCATAAAGTAAGAATAACAATAAATAAAACCAAACATCTCGTGCCATGCTCAATCTTGCATCAACATGATATCACTCCAATAGCTCGAGTTATCACACTCTACCGAAGAACACACAGTAATGTATCAATACTAAACAATACATCATGATGTGTTATAATTATGTAAATATTAAATATTGTGTTTAACATTGTTCTTAACACCAATAACCCCCAAATTAAATTTATGAAAGCATGTGATTCTCCCAGGATTCGAAACTTGGATATCTCATACACAACTTTACGCGCTCTAACTATTACACAATCAAGACAGTCACAAGGAAGGGAACACTGAAACTCTTCCCTTCTAATAACCTGGATTCTGCTCCTGAACTGGCACTAAGCCAAGCTTTAGGCCGGGTGTTGGCGTTTTAACAAGTGGCCAAGTACTTCCCTCAGTGTTTTCTACAGGTATTCATGGGAGCCTAACACTGACTTTACCTGCTTAGGCTTTACCTTTTAGATTAAAAACTCGCACTCTCGCTCTCTCTCTCTCTCTCTCTCTCGCTACATATTTTGGTAAGATTTTAGTTACTGGACACCTATTTGACAGGTACCACCAATCATTTAATACATATTTTGTTTTCAGTTTCCACGCATCCAACACCAAGCTACACCTTTTTCTGGTCCGATAATAGTATTGAAAACAATATAATAACTTTTTAAATGTGGTTTTCGACGAGAATAAGACGGCGCGTTTGTGCCGAAAATCGCGGCGGGTGTCCGTCATCGCTTTGGATCGTCGCGGTTTGTTTACCCACGACGCTCGAGGTTACGGCGCAGCCGTTTTACTTGCCCCCTGCTGGCCACATATATGACGATTATTATAATTCACGTGGGGGTGAGGGGGGGCAGAGCCCCCCCTCAACCCGTGTCCTGTATCCCACGGCCTATAATGCAAGTCTTGATCAAAAAATGTACCCAACAACTGGTTATAGTTTAGCCATTTTAAGTCAACCGCCAAGGTGCCGGGAAGTCACTCCGAGCGTAAAGTAAACATAGCGACGCTACTTCCACGAACGCAGCAGAGTTGTCTTTATATTTTGTCTCATATTATCATTATATTAAAGTGTCCCCATTGCTTTTTTAGTGTTTCGTACACCAGAAAAGGGTGTAGATTGGTGTTGGATGCGTGGAAACCGAGAAAAAAATATGTATTAAATCGTTAGCGGTATCTGTCAAATTGGTGTCCTGTAACTAAAATCGTACCCATATTTTTACACCAACTTCTTATTATTGTATTCCCCATTTTGGTACTTGGTATCACTAGATAGTATGATGAATATATTTACCAATCGTGCAAGGGATTTCAACCAATACCAACAAAGATTCCAACCAAACCAAATCAACCAAACATGCCCAATCCAAATCAATACAAACTAGGCAGTCAAAAACAAAAAACGTTATTCTAACATTGCATTCCAAGTCATGTTTTCACCATATGCTGATAATAGAATCACCTATAGGAAACCATGAAAGTAGAACATAGGTTTTGAGTTAATGTAAACTTGATAATATCAAGGATATTGACATTGACTGCAACACCTGTCTCTAATCAAGTTCAAGAATTTAGAAAGTTGACATACCTTGCAGCTTAGTTGTTGTTGTCAGTCCATAACTTCACTGGACAGAGATGTTACCTAACCATTGTATAACCTACACATAATATGTATAGATACATTTACAATACTACACTGTACTGTACCATTGTTATCTTTGACAGCTTAGTTCTCTCACTAATTACCATATAGTTATATATTGGTAGGAGTTCCTGGCATTGTGACTGCCTCTCGCACCAAGCCAGTCATCACAGTTCTCGGTCCTAGATACAATTGTGGCCACCAGATGGCAGCCAAGGTCTTCATTTACCAAACAACTCTCACCCACACTTACCTAATATTATCGTGTATCAGCATTAGTCTGCAGGACTGTATATATTATTAATATAATGTTACCTGCCACTTTTATCTATCAAACATCACCATACCTATACAGACCTATGGGTATTAAGTTTATAAGTCCCTATAAACCCTTGAGAAATGCTGCTATTTCTTATCACCAGAGAGTGTGTATAGGAGAGAGGAGTCTTCCTATGTATTCTATTAATAAAAAAGGTGCCTCTAAACGTTGCCAGTTACCCTTTTTCGATTTTTTGTCAGTGCCATCTATTGCAGGGTTCCCAAACTACACAACGTGATTAAGTCTACGGATGTACCCTCCATTGTGTTTTTTGTTTGATTATATGTACACTACTTTTCTCTCTCTCTCTCTCTCTATCTCTATGTAGGCCTATATATACTGTATATATATATATATATATATATATATATATATATATACAGTATATACAGTATATATATATATATATATATATATATACAGTATATACAGTATATATATATATTATTTATGTTTGACCAAAGTTTGAGTGATGCTGTGTGTACTTCCAAGTTAGTAACTTATAGATCAATGTAGTCTAAATACTTGATAATATTCAAGGACACTAGTGCGACGTTATGAGAAACAATTTATTAGGGAAAATAGGCACCAATAGATTCGCCATATTTGTCTCCATATAGTCCGAATGGAAGATTTTCGTTATCAACAAATTGAAAAATACCCACTTCACAGACAAATACACCAAAAATGTAAGTCAAAGCGGGGGTGTGGAAGCCCCCACCTATAACACTAGGATAGTTTAGGTAAGGTTGTTAGGTTAGGCTAATGTCCTTTCAAAGGGGTATAGGCTAGTAAACACTAGGATAGCCTATACCCGGTCAGAGGTAAGAAGAAGAAGAGTCCTGCAGTAGTCTCCTTGAATGCTACCAAATACTTTTCTTCAATTGAGATTATTGTTATTCATATACATTCATTGTTAATAAATGTACAGTCAGTATCAAATAATCATCAACAGCCTTCATGATCCATTGCAAACCATATCCTTATTCTCAAGGTCAACCACAGCCTCCTTACATCATCACGGAGGCTTGGTTCAGCTTGGTAACCTATGTAATTAACCCCTTCTATACCGACGGCGTCTTTTGATTTTATTCTGGCTCCTACTAATCGATTGTATTCACTTTAGGAAGGATCTTTAGCAATTATAGCCTAAGGCTTCGAGCTATCTCAATCAACCCTTTTAACTACCACAGATCCTTTCTAAGTTGTATACAATCGTCTACATATTGCTAGAATAAAATATAACATACGTCGACGGTACAGAACGGGTTAATGGAGTATTGTTCACATTTCAGTGTAGGCAATACTTTGGAGTGCTTTTGCATATCAGTGTACTCTTAAATCATTGTATTCATAATGACTATGGCTGATATGGTGATAGCAAACAAGTTGCATGCGTGTCTACAGACTCTACACGAGACATGACACGTGTACACCATTGCAGCAAGCGAGAGGAACTGTCAACAAACAGACAACAGAAGTATTTTCCCGCGATAGGGAGGAGCTATGCGCTACCGCCATCTAGTGCAGGGTTCCAGCCAAATCTGTAAATAATGGCCAACTACTTTAACACGCTGATTTTCCCAGCACGCCCCTCTAGGGTATTCTTACTCTATGGTTATCACACTATTGGCAACACGTTTTCTTTGATGAGAGAACTTGAAAGAAAATTACATATTGGCGATAAACTAAATATAATTATAGCCAAAAGTTTATTGCTTCGAAGCAAACTGAAGCAGTGGCTGAACCTATTTATGGAAAGATCTATGTTGTGTAAGGGAAGCATTTTTTTAATTTGTACAAGTATATTCGTGAACACTATTACGGATATTACCATTTGAATCATTTAAAGCCAAGTCACGAAGTAGATATAAAGAGCATAGTATTTTCTAATTTGTGTTTGATACAGATTCAAATGGGTGCGTTGCTATTAATGCTACTCGTTGTACAACAAATTAAATTCGTAACTAAGTATTGCGCCATATTTAACCCTTAATTAGCGGCTCACCACATAAGTCGAGTTAAATAAAGCTGGACTATGTGGCGGCGCTCGACATAGGTCGAGTGGCAATTTCAGCACGTAATGTTGCTGAGAGAGAGAGACAAGTGGTGGCAGGAGAGTAGCGAGCGTATGACTGCTCCAGACCACCGCGGCGAACATACTGACACAAATTCCAGCTCCCTCCTCCCTCTCTCACTCGCTATATAAGGAATTGTATCGGGAAAGTGGCTAATTACATGCTTTTTGCACTCGCGTTGCACGGTTATTGCAAGAAAACTAGCCATCATAAAAGGATCGTTATGGTGTCATTCGAAAGCTCTGTTTATGCCCTTTCAGGGATAGGTACTTGTTTTACGTTCTGGGTCTTATTTAGGCATGAAAATGATCACGTAAACAGCCCTATTTTGGCTAAAAACACCCCGCTGGGCGGTACATATAAATAAACCGCATAGGCCGCTCGTAAGGTGTTAAAAGAAACGTTGGGAAGCAGCTCGGAAGGTTCATGTTAGATTAACTTATTCATCCAATGTCTATCAAACGAAACTTACCACTTTGGAATCCCAGTTTACATTATATTATTTACATAAATATTGCTATAATAATAAACAGCATAGTATTACTAAAAGTCAAACGAGATACATAGGTAGCCTAAAGATAAGATGTTGCCCTAAAATGTTCGAAACAATCATAGACTGAGTCGAATCTCATTATTTATTCACTTAAACATCAAAATGTGCTGTAAGTCGGTTCTATAAATGTACACTCACGCGTACTAAACGTTGGTCAGGGTTGGGGCCTTCCTTTCCATCAAGCAGAATAGAAGTAAGGAGAAAGCTCTTAAACGAGCTGCCAATTGATCCCTAGTCTTGACCAAGCACCCCTGAAGATGGCGCTGCCATCGGTGGTACATCGTCAGTGCACTTACAAATGTCACTGGGAGCTGCCAGATGGCGTGGCGGCAGATACAAACATAGCACCAAAACAACACGGGTCACAGTTGTGTTGTTTGTCGAAAATACAAGGCGGAAGCAAAAGAAATTAATGTTTCACTTCTTTCCCAAAGGTAAGGTGAAGTGCTTAGTCATAAGTAGGGTGTAACTACGAGTATACAGTATATGGTATACTCACATACGAGTGTATAATCATGGCTGACTGAATACATATTCCAGAGACATCATCTCGGTAAATAGCTAACCCATAAATGCTGGCATTTGTATAATTGCAGATGTTTGTTATGGCTCAAGAACCTTGACATCAAACGGAAGACGACGAAAGCACCTGATCAGCTGAACTAAGTCCCGTGTTGTGTGAAGCAGCCACTTTTAAGATGACCAGTATAGCGAGGTTGGCCGTCTGACGTCTGATGCTCCACAATTTACAGATGTTTTAAATAATATAAATCAATAGCATAATCTACTCACGTTGTATTACATGCAGCTTTCGTCATATCGAATCCTGACTTCGACAGAGTGAAGTCAGGAGAGTCCTGCAGCTATCAAATTCGGCAGTTCTAACCCACCAAATGAATATTTTGTATGTACATTTCGACATTTGCAAATAGAATTTACACCAAATTCGACAATGTTACATTTGAAATCTTATTACTAAATTGTACATTACAGGCATAATACCACTTTATTATTCAAAAGTAGTTTATACATTATATTATTATGAAACAGTTAATGAAGCACTACATTTCGGAACCGATTATATACAAGATGAGGAAAGGGTGATTCTAATCATATATAATGCTATACGATTTTGCAGCTCGAAATTGTCATTTATCAGTATGAAATGACACTATAGCTGCCAATTTGAATGTTAATCATATTTATTCGACAAATTTCCATTGAGTTTCGACAATCTGAACTGAAAAGAGGCAAAATTAAATTTTGAAATTAAAATGATTCATTCGTTTCGACGTAATGCAGTTGAAACCGGCAAATCCCACAAATGTCGTCATTTCGAAGCCTGACTTCGACAGAGTGAAGTCAGGGTAGTCATGCAGCTATCAAATTCGGCAGTTCTAACCCACCAAATGGATATTTTGTGTGTACATTTCGACATTTGCAAATAGAATTTACACTAAATTCGACAATACTACATTTGAAATTTAATTACTTAAGAGTACATTACAGGCATAATATACTTTATTATTCAAAAGTAGGTTATACATTCTTATATTATTATGAAACGGTTAATAGAACACTAGATTTCGGAACCGATTGTTTCTCAAAAGTATAATGCAGGTAACAGAGATGAGTGTACAATCTGTCTCCCAGGAGGAGGATCTATAGGCGATCCATGGGGTAGCACCGTAAATGTGTGGGTTGGGAGGACATTTGGGATGACTGAAACTGTAGGCTAAACAATAAAGAACACCATGATAACATTTGTTTATATACCTTTTGTGCATAGTTATAAGCCTGTTATAAGCCTGTATGTTAACACATTATAAATATAATATATAACTATAAAGTAAAGTTAAATAACATGTCAGCTATTACAATCTGTTTATTGGTTCTTATGTAGACGATGGTGATGAGCGTGAACCATTGTCGAAAATATATGAAAAACTTAATTTCAAAATATTCAAAATTTTATTTTAGTTAACGGTTTTAAATAGTAATATGTCGATGTAGTATATTGATAAGCCTTTCTGGATGGAACAAGTCGAAATTAACACGAAATGTCATTCGTTTATGCACAATGTCGATCTAATGCTATATGTCTATATTGGACCAATACAATGCCTTTTAGAGATTGTATCAGTCGATTTAAAATGGTATCTTGTCGAGCACATTTGCAATATGTCAAATTGCCAAGCTCAATGCTGGAAAACTCTGAAAAAACGTCATTTCGAGCTGCAAAATGGTATAGAATACACAGCAACCTGAACTATGTTGAGCACTGCCCTGTCTGTAAGCTCCCTCCTTATTGTCCTTTACTTATACCTATAGACAATGGTTTCTCAATTGTAAAATGCGAGGTAAAACAAAGGTTAAACCTAATTCATCAACTTGTGGATAATGAGAGGGCAGCCGGTGAGAAAGGTTATAGCATGAAGGCTTGGAGGGAACATCACCTCCAGCAGGTAACAGAGATGAGTGTACAATCTGTCACCCAGGAGGATGTAGTGGCCTTGTATAAGCGATCCATGGAATACCTCCATAAATGTGTGGGTCATGAGGACATTTGGGATGACTGAAACTGAAGGCTAAATAATAAAGAACACCATGATATATAACCTTTGTTTATATACCTTATATGTATAGTTATAAGCCTTTGTATATAAGTATGTTAACACATTATAAATATATTATAATAATAAAATGTAAAATTAAAAATAACATGTCAGCTTGTACAATTTGTTTATAGGTTTTTATGTAGACGATGGTGATGAGCGTGAACCATTGTCGAAAATATATGATAAACGTAATTTCAAAATATTCACAATGTTAATTTAGATGCTTGATTGTCATTTGTTGGCCTGCATTAACGGTTTTAAAAAGTAATATGTCGATGTACGATATTGATAAGTCTATCTGGATGCAAGAAGCAGAAATGTACATAAAATCTCATTTATTTCTGCAAAATGTCGATCTATTGCTATATGTCTATGAACCGATGCATTGCCTTTTAGAGATTGCATCAGTCGATATAATATGGTATCTTGTCGGACACATATGCAATATGTCAAATTGTCAAACTCAGTGCTGGAAAACTCTGAAAAAACGTCAATTCGAGCTGCAAAATGGTATACTTGCACTGACTCGCATTACAGTCCCGCTGACTCGCACTTGATGCCCTACGACACCCGGTGACTCTTTTTTTTGTACTCCTCTTGTACTCCTCTTCCGAGTCCTCCAGCAATTGGTGGGTATCCCACTCGCGGTGACTCCCGGTGAGTCTCAATGAGTCCAGCACTGAAAACTGTCCGCGAATCATGTTAGAATCATATACGAATCAACGCGAGTCCTACGACGAGAAGGGAGTCACCGTGAGTCACCGGGACTCACTGTTAGTCAGTGAGAGTGGTCCGACTCGCGGCCCAAATTTTAAACATGGGTAAAACAATTTCGGACAGGGCTAACCAGCCGTGACTGGCGGCGCATCACTGGGAGTCTAACGGGAGTCGGTAGAGTCACTGGGAGTCATTGATTTTCACCGCGAATAGGACCGCGACTCCAAATTTTCCCCTACTCCCAGTGATTCAAGCTTGCACTCCTGATTGTGTGAAGACCCCTTTATGCATGGTTCACACATACAGAGGTGTGAAGTAGAATCACTGGGAGTAGGGGAAAATTTTGCCTCGCGCTCCTATTCGCGGTGAAAATCAATGACTCCCAGTGATTCTATCGACTCCCGAACAGTCGCAGTGGGTTGGCCAGGTCCGGCAAAATGTCACCCCTACACGAAATTTGGGCCGCGAGTCCGACAACTCTCATTGACCCTCGCTGACTCTCGTTGACTCCTATCTACTCCGATATACTCCCATGGACTCTCGTTGATTTGTAAATTACTCTAACATGATTTGCTGACAATGTTTAAGATTAATTAGGATACATTTTACCAATTTAATTGTTATAGGTAATTCCAAAGCTGTTTTAAATCGTCTAGCGTTAGAAATAAAACTGAAAAATGACGCCATGTTATTTGAAGGGTTAACCCATTCTATATCGACGACGTTTTTATTGATTTCATTCTAGATTTTGACTATTTTGAGCAGCTTAATAAGGGTCTGTTAATTGCTGAAGGCCCTTGTTAAACTGAAAATCTTTTTTATTAATTTAACCACATCACCAACACCTACAATGAAATTAAAGAATTAATTAAAATTTTCTAATTGTAGCCAGAATATAATAAACAATATATCGTCGTTACAGAAAGGGTTAATAGTATGGTCAGAATTGTATTTAATATATATATATATATATATATTGTTACTGCCATCACCGAGGTTCAGCATAGTTTTGTGACAGATTCTTCTTTATTCATAAACAAGCAGGACATTTCACAGTAGAAGATTTCAAATGGCATTTCCACGGAGGCATAACCAAGAAGAACCCTACAACTGCAAACAAAAACACAAACCCTATCACCGAATTGTAACAAACTCATTTTTTATAGCTCTTCAATAAATATTAGTTTACAATTGCACAATCTATAACTCTATAATCAATAATGCAAGAACTTACTAAGTTAACTTTACCATATACAGTATTCAAATGTAACAATCTCAGAAGAGTACTATGACATAATAAACAATATGTAATCAACTTACATCTGTGCTCCTACAATATGGACAAGTCCATATGGCAGCTCTTACAATAATGGTGACCTCTCAGATACTGACAATAGAAGCTCAATAAACTCTTAAAGCGAAGTTAAGTCTAGACTAAGAAATAAACAATAAGTAACCAACTTACATCTGTGCTCCTACAATATGGACAAGTCCATATGGCAGCTCTTACAATAATGGTGACCTCTCAGATACTGACAATAGAAGCTCAATAAACTCTTAAAGCGAAGTTAAGTCTAGACTAAGAAATAAACAATAAGTAACCAACTTACATCTGTTCTCCTACAACATGGACATGTCCATATGGCAGCTCTTACAATAATGGTGACCTCTCAGATACTGACAATAGAAGCTCAATAAACTCTTAAAGCGAAGTTAAATCCAGACTAAGAAATATGACCCATTAAGTTAATTATGGAATAACCAAGTTCCACGAAACTTCTAAATATAGGAATGAAACCATAATTACGTATATATAAGGTTCATGACACATAACTCATTATATTCATATATGATCAACTCAAAATAATATCAATCCCATGCTTCACATCTATAATGAGACAATGCTTTACACCCATACAATGAGACAATTCTTCACATCTATAATGAGACAATGCTTTACACCCATACAATGAGACAATGCTTCACATCTATATAATGAGACAAAAAAACAAGGATCAAATAACTACAGAGCAAATCCAACGTAGAATCATGATCCATGTTATATACCGTTCACAAATTATACCGAACAATAACCATCCATCATATTACAGATACAACAAATTAATATATAATGCAATATACCGGTACTCTAATACAATGAAGATATTTCCATAAACCCTTACATAACATATTGTACAGTCCTGATCAGCTATTTACGAACACCAACATGATACACATTTACCCCAATTGAAACTCAGAATAATAGCTCTTTAACATCAAATGCTTCGAAACTCATTGATCATAATTATGCCATTTTGATGCTTAAACAAACTACTGAATAGGAGTGAACAAAATACAGAATAATATACAGGCATCCAAAATGTCTGTGACATCCCGGCCCCTTAAATGTGACTCAGACCAAAGTAACAGTTACCTCACATTACACATATTTGAAGATTACAGACAGATCAGGAATTCCTACAAACAAAGGTTTATTTGATAAAGCACAGTCACATGCCCAAGTCAAGAGAAAACACCGTATTTCCAGCCTTTAGTCTTACACTTTACCCAATACAATGCCTATGCAAACCATTGATTTCCAATTCATTAATTGCCAACAAAGTGTGCTGCAGGGTAATTACACTTCAAATTTGAAAGAAAACATCAAAAGCTAAAACAAAAAAACGTCTCAAGACCAAGACACTCGACCGTACATCCACACAAATATCCTCCAGATACATTTCCTCTAACAAGCACAGTTTGTCAATGGGACGAGTTATAACGTTACCTTTTGTCTGCACCTCCACTGACCGTACTAATCCATCTTTACCTGGAAATGTCCTAACAATACGACCTAATGGCCAAGAACCCCTTTGTAAATTCTCTCCACAAACTAAAACTATATCTTCTTTCTCAAAATTCCTTTGAACATCTAACCATTTTCGTCTAAGTTGTAATGTAGGTAGGTATTCACGAATGAAAGGTCTGGCTGTTCAGAGTCAAAACACTTTCATCTTGCCATAAAAAGTCCGGCCCCTGTGTCCATCTCTTACTTGATACCATCTTATCAGCAGTCAGACCTCTTGAAATGTCATCCGCTGGATTGGATTCAGAGACCACATGATGCCACTGGTTGCCAGCAGAACCATCATGAATCACAGCAACTCTGTTTGCTACAAATGTCTGAAATCTCTTCCTTTCGTTCTTTATGTACTGTATGACGATCATGCTGTCAGTCCAAAATCTCGACTCCATCAATTCCAGTGTCAACTCCCGCGCCAGTATTTTGTTGATCTTGACTGCAAGGACTGCCGCAGACAACTCCAACCTCGGGATCATCATAGGAAAGCTGCAATGGATTCCTCCGCTTGTATCAACGAGTCTTATGTAACTTACACAGCCATATGCATCTTGTGAAGCATCACAGAAATGGTGTAACTGATTAGATAATATCATACCAAAATCCTGTGGTTTAATACATTTCTGCACTCTGAAGTTCCTTAGATCTAATAACACCTTCAACCATGTCATCCACTTCAGCCGACTTTCACCACAGAGTTCGTCATCCCTCCCTGTGGACAGCCTGCATTCATCTTGAAAGATTGTCTTTGCTTTCAACACAAAGTGACCGACAAACCCAAAAGGATCATACACGGAACTCATGATGCTCAGAAGTCCACGTCGCGTGTGCTCACGATGTTTCTCCTTGATTCTTATGCTTAGAAAATCATTATCCATGTCCCACTCCAATCCATAGTGTGTGTTCCATTGGCAATTAATCCTCCATCAAATCCAGGCTCTTAACCTCCTTCCCTCTTTCATGACTTGGAACAGAGTTCAAAACCTCCTTACTATTACTGACCCATTTAGTAAGATGAAAATCCCCTTTGGACAGAAGGGATAATTCATGCACTAATTCAATAGCCTGCTCTTCTGTTTCCACTGATTTCAAGTAGTCATCAACATAGAAATGTTCACTCACTGATTGGACTACTGCTTGGCTATGGTTATCTTTATGTTGTTCAGCAGTGCACCTTAAAGCAAAGTTAGCACAACTAGGGCTCCACACTCCTCCAAACAAATGTACCTTCATTTGATAATCTAAGATTTCTCCGCTAACTTCTCCATTTAACCACCAGAGGAACCGAAGTACATTTCTGTGTTCTGGAGATACCTTCACCTGATAAAACATTGCTTCAATGTCACCCATAACTGTAATCCTGTCTTCACGGAAGCTCAGCAATACTCCAATCAACTTGTTAGTTAAGTCTGGTCCCTGAAGTACTTTCTTGTTAAGTGATGTTCCGATATATTGTGCTGCACAATCGAAAACAATGCGGAATTTATCAGGTATATTCTGGTTTATATTATGATGTGGAATATACCAGGTTCCTCCTTGAAAAACATCCTTTTCTCTCTCTGGAACTGGTTCAGCATATCCTTTCTTTAGTAAGGTATCTATTTCATCCTTGTACTTCTTGTGTAGTTCAGCATTCTTTCCCAGGCGTCTTCCAAGTGATTGTAGTCTCCTTTCTGCCATACTTCGATTATTTGGTAACTCAGGCGGGTTAGACTTAAAAGGAATATCAAGCTGGTAATGGCCATGTGTCATACTTACGGATCTATTCCAGGTTTCGAGGGCCCTTTTGTCTTCCTGTGAGAATTGAGGTTGATCATCTGCAAGAAATTGTCCCATGTCTAATTTCCAGAACTTCTCCACTTGTGTGTCAAGTTGGGCATCTGATCCAGGCAAAGCATGTATAAAATTGCAGAGTGCATCATCTCGACCCCCCCTGGAACTCAAAGGTCCATTTATTGTCCATCCAAGAAGGGTGCGGACTGCATAAGGTTCTCCAAATTTACCATGCCTCACTTCCAGAGGCATAAGAACATGTGGGACATCCTGGCCAATGATCAGTGAGACTCCGGGTCGATTCACTTTCTCTGATGCAATGTGTTTAAGGTGGTTCCATAGTTGTGTATCAGTGGAAGTGGCTATACCCTGTTTCATAGTTGGGAAATTTGGCATAGCATAAACTTTAGGCAGCTGAATAAATGTTCTCTTCTGCAAGGTGCCAGATACTTCAAGTGTTACCTCTAAGGCTGATGTTTCCTGCCCATTTCTTATTGTTGACAAAGATAACATTGCCTTAGTACCTTCCACCCCAAGCTGATTGATCAACTCCAATGAACAGAAGGTCTTGTTGCTACCTGGATCCAAGAGTGCCTGTGTCCAAACATAACTTTCCTTACCTTTACCCCGAACTAGCACAGGAACAATAGGCAGTGCTACACGGGACACCTCTCCATCACCAGGACCACATGCACAACTTTGAGCTGCAACGTTATCAGAGTTTGGTGCAGACTCCTCCTTGGGCCCCTGTGCACGAGGAATAGCGGCTTGGAAAGACTGATGTAACAACTTTGAATGTTTCTTAGGACACCCTTGAATGTCACAGAGTGCCTGCCTTCTACAATCTCGAGACTGATGTTTTCCACCTAAGCAATTAAAACACAGCTTCCTATTCTTAACAAACTCGAGTCTCTTGTAAGGGGACAACTTGCAAAACTGACTACATTTATATATAGGGTGATTTTCACTACATAACCAACATGTTACCTTACCTGGGAACTTTGAGCCATTCATGCTATTGTGCTTAGCCTCCTCTGAAGACTTATCCAGTGTACTTACTGAAAAACTAGCACCTTTATTCTTGGGCCGCAACTTTGTGTGGGCTTGACTTCCTTACTTTCAAGAGTACCAAATACTGGATCATTTGCCTCTTTTGCAACCTTATCCAGAAAAAATACCAAACAAGAAATACCGGGATATCTGCCACTAGCATCTAGCTTATCAACTGCAATCTTTCGCCATCTACTCTGAACATAGAATGGGAGCCTCTCAAGTATCCTTTTCATTATCCCCCTAGTATCAACTTCATCTAGCCTATTTAGTGCTTCAAAAGTTTCCTTGCAACTTCTCACATTATCAGCTAAATCCCTTAGACTTTCTCTATCTGAAGCTTTCAAGATGGGCCCTCCAGTTATCTTATTAATCCAAGACTCGGTTATTTGATACTCATTACCAAACCTTTCTTTCAGCAGAGCTAAAGCCTTGTAATAGCCTGCATTTGGTTCCATTATAGCACAACATTCAATTACCTTTAGTGCCTTCCCTGTACAATATTAAAGCCACCTGTTTAACTTTGCAGCTGAATCCACTGACGTACTTCCCACATAATGGTCAAAAGCTCTGATAAACATCCAATACTTCAAAGGATCCCCATCAAACCGAGGCATTTCTGTCTTAGGAAGTTGTAAAACTTCTATCAATTCTCGTTGACTTTGTACCGGTACCTGTGATGCCGTTGCCCGATTAACTGGATTGTCTGATCCAATCCACTCTGATGCATGTGGGTTTAAGTTGTACTTTAAATTTAAATCTTTAGGTAATTCATGGTAATTAACATGTGACTTTACAATATTTTCAGGATATGTTTGAACCTTTGACATATTAGACTTACTAACCTGATCATAACAACCAGCAGGCAATGACATAACATGCTTACTACAACCTTGCAGAGAAGACCCTTGTGTTCTCTTGTGTTCTTCTTCCAACCTTTTCAGTGTTTCCTCTTCAGCAGTAGCAGCTGCTATGTCTGCTTGTAGATCCAGTTGCTCCAGGTCCATCTCATTTTCCTTTTTCTTCAGTTCTGCTTCACATTTCTGTTTTTAAAGCAATAATTTCTGCGGTTTTAAATCTTGCATTACTTTGGTTTTGGCTGACAAGGCTGCTTTCTTTGATGCAGCTTTAATTCTAGCACTTAAAGTAGAAGACACTTTAGATTTAGCCACGTTACTAGCACTGTCACTTGGCTGGACTAGATCATTATGTGTACCTTTATTTGACAGAACTGACTCATGATTAGCATTTATCTCCAACTATTGCTTAGCTGTATGCAGTTTCACTTGCGCTAAACTACTAATGTTCTTGTAATATGCATCAGCTTCTTTGATTTCCTCATACATCTTAGACTCTTCAAGGCATTCATTTATTTCTATGTGCCTTTTCCATATATCATGTAACAAATTCTCAACGTCCTTCATTTGATCCAGCACTGTCTGTGGCATTACATTTTCAGAGCTCAAAAGACTTTCTTATTCATTACCTTTTCTTGTCAATGCACCAGCTATGCCTGCTCTCGAACCCTTTAAATTCAAATTTTGTTCTCTGTTTACGCTTCCAAGTCAAGCATGGTACTGGGTCGCCGTTCTCTTTCTCTAACTCTCTTACTGAATTTCGGAATAGGTTAATTCTGATTTGTTAAAGACATTGTATTGACTGAATTAATAAAATTTAAATAATTTTAAAGAATCCCCTTTCTCATTGCATACTTAAAATTCAAAATATTATTTCATAATGCCCAATCTTAATGTTTCATTATCACGTCGCAAATAGCACAACACGATCAGTAGGGAACCCAATCAGCAAGGTATCCAGTCATCAGAGCCTCACATCTTCGGGAAGTTGCTGATCACCGTGTTGACCACCCTCCTCAGGTCCCTCCATTCGTCCAGCAGGGTATCCAAACCTCGGGAAATCGATGATCACCGCGTTGACCGCCCTGCTGATCCTCTGGTGCCTCCACTCGTCCTCGCAGAGTAGATTTGTACTTATGTTGCTGCCATCACCGAGGTTAAGCCGTCCGGCTGGCTCAGTTGATAGCGTGCCTGAATCCCATCTTGAAGGTCTAGCGTTCAATCCCCGCTCAGATTGAAATGTTTTTCTGGGATATAGCCGTCGGTTACCATCTCCCCATGAGCAAGGGGGATGGGTAATGGTCTCTGGTAGACTGAAGAAAGCCAAGCGCTTGTGAATCCTCGAAGGAGGAGAACGAGCGCTATATAAGTAACCAGACGATTATTATTATTATTATTATTATTATTCATAAACAAGCAGGACAGTTCACAGTAGAAGATTTGTTATAGCTCTTCAATAAATATTATTTTACAATTGCACAATCTATAAATCTATAATCAATAATGCAAGAACTTACTAAGTTAACTTTACCATATACAGTATTCAAATGTAACAATCTCAGAAGAGTACTATGACATAATAAACAATAAGTAACCCACTTACATCTGTGCTCCTACAATATGGACAAGTCCATATGGCAGCTCTTACAATAATGGTGACCTCTCAGATACTGACAATAGAAGCTCAATAAACTCTTAAAGCGAAGTTAAGTCTAGACTAAGAAATAAACAATAAGTAACCAACTTACATCTGTGCTCCTACAATATGGACAAGTCCATATGGCAGCTCTTACAATAATGGTGACCTCTCAGATACTGACAATAGAATCTCAATAAACTCTTAAAGCGAAGTTAAATCCAGACTAAGAAATTTGACCCATTAAGTTAATTATGGAATAACCAAGTTCCACGAAACTTCTAAATATAGGAATGAGACCATAATTACGTATATATGAGGTTCATGACACATAACTCATTATATTCATATATGATCAACTCAAAATAATATCAATCCCATGATTCACATTTATAATGAGACAATGCTTTACACCCATACAATGAGACAATTCTTCACATCTATAATGAGACAATGCTTTACACCCATACAATGAGACAATGCTTCACATCTATATAATGAGACAATGCTTTACACCCATACAATGAGACAATTCTTCACATCTATAATGAGACAATGCTTTACACCCATACAATGAGACAATGCTTCACATCTATATAATGAGACCAAAACAAAAAAAGGATCAAATAACTACAGAGCAAATCCAACGTAGAATCATGATCCATGTTATATACCGTTCACAAATTATACCGAACAATAACCATCCATAATATTACAGATACAACAAATTAATATATAATGCAATATACCGGTACTCCAATACAATGAAGATATTTCTATAAACCCTTACATAACATATTGTACAGTCCTGATCAGCTATTTACGAGCACCAACATGATACACATTTACCCCAATTGAAACTCAGAATAATAGCTCTTTAACATCAAATGCTTCGAAACTCATTGATCATAATTATGCCAATTTGATGCTCAAACAAACTACTGAATAGGAGTGAACAAAATACAGAATAATATACAGGCATCCAAAATGTCTGTGACATCCCGGCCCCTTAAATGTGACTCAGACCAAAGTAACAGTTACCTCATATTACACATATTTGAAGATTACAGACAGATCAGGAATTCCTACAAACAAAGGTTTATTTGATAAAGCACAGTCACATGCCCAAGTCAAGAGAAAACACCGTATTTCCAGCCTTTAGTCTTACACTTTACCCAATACAATGCCTATGCAAACCATTGATTTCCAATTCATTAATTGCCAACAAAGTGTGCTGCAGGGTAATTACAATTCAAATTTGAAAGAAAACATCAAAAACTAAACAAAAAAAACGTCTCAAGACCAAGACACTCGACCGTACATCCACACAAATATCCTCCAGATACATTTCCTCTAACAAGCACAGTTTGTCAATGGGACGAGTTATAACGTTACCTTTTGTCTGCACCTCCACTGACCGTACTAATCCATCTTTACCTGGAAATGTCCTAACAATACGACCTAATGGCCAAGAACCCCTTTGTAAATTCCCTCCACAAACTAAAACTATATCTTCTTTCTCAAAATTCCTTTTAACATCTAACCATTTTCGTCTAAGTTGTAATGTAGGTAGGTATTCACGAATGAAAGGTCTGGCTGTTCAGAGTCAAAACACTTTCATCTTGCCATAAAAAGTCCGGCCCCTGTGTCCATCTCTTACTTGATACCATCTTATCAGCAGTCAGACCTCTTGAAATGTCATCCGCTGGATTGGATTCAGAGACCAAATGATGCCACTGGTTGCCAGCAGAACCATCATGAATCACAGCAACTCTGTTTGCTACAAATGTCTGAAATCTCTTCCTTTCGTTCTTTATGTACTGTATGACGATCATGCTGTCAGTCCTAAATCTCGACTCCATCAATTCCAGTGTCAACTCCCGCGCCAGTATTTTGTTGATCTTGACTGCAAGGACTTCCGCAGACAACTCCAACCTCGGGATCGTCATAGGTTTCATTGGTGCCAAACGAGATTTAGCAATAAGAAAGCTGCAATGGATTCCTCCGCTTGTATCAACGAGTCTTATGTAACTTACACAGCCATATGCATCTTGTGAAGCATCACAGAAATGGTGTAACTGACTAGATAATATCATACCAAAATCCTGTGGTTTAATACATCTCTGCACTCTGAAGTTCCTTAGATCTAATAACTCCTTCAACCATGTCATCCACTTCAGCCGACTTTCCTCACAGAGTTCGTCATCCCACCCTGTGGACAGCCTGCATTCATCTTGAAAGATTGTCTTTGTTTTCAACACAAAGTGACCGACAAACCCAAAAGGATCATACACGGAACTCATGATGCTCAGAAGTCCACGTCGCGTGTGCTCACGATGTTTCTCCTTGATTCTTATGCTTAGAAAATCATTATCCATGTCCCACTCCAATCCATAGTGTGTGTTCCATTGGCAATTCATCCTCCATCAAATCCAGGCTCTTAACCTCCTTCCCTCTTTCATGACTTGGAACAGAGTTCAAAACTTCCTTACTATTACTGACCCATTTAGTAAGATGAAAACCCCCTTTGGACAGAAGGGATAATTCATGCACTAATTCAATAGCCTGCTCTTCTGTTTCCACTGATTTCAAGTAGTCATCAACATAGAAATTTTCACTCACTGATTGGACTACTGCTTGGCTATGGTTATCTTTATGTTGTTCAGCAGTGCACCTTAAAGCAAAGTTAGCACAACTAGGGCTCCACACTCCTCCAAACAAATGTACCTTCATTCGATAGTCTAAGATTTCTCCGCCAACTTCTCCATTTGACCACCAGAGGAACCGAAGTACATTTCTGTGTTCTGGAGATACCTTCACCTGATAAAACATTGCTTCAATGTCACCCATAACTGCAATCCTGTCTTCACGGAAGCTCAGCAATACTCCAATCAACTTGTTAGTTAAGTCTGGTCCCTGAAGTACTTTCTTGTTAAGTGATGTTCCGATATATTGTGTTGCACAATCGAAAACAATGCGGAATTTATCAGGTATATTCTGGTTTATATTATGATGTGGAATATACCAGGTTCCTCCTGGAAAAGCATCCTTTTCTCTCTCTGGAACTGGTTCAGCATATCCTTTCTTTAGTAAGGTATCTATTTCATCCTTGTACTTCTTGTGTAGTTCAGCATTCTTTCCCCGGCGTCTTCCAAGTGATTGTAGTCTCCTTTCTGCCATACTTCGATTATTTGGTAACTCAGGCGGGTTAGACTTAAAAGGAATATCAAGCTGGTAATGGCCATGTGTCATACTTACGGATCTATTCCAGGTTTCGAGGGCCCTTTTGTCTTCCTGTGAGAATTGAGGTTGATCATCTGCAAGAAATTGTCCCATGTCTAATTTCCAGAACTTCTCCACTTGTGTGTCAAGTTGTGCATCTGATCCAGGCAAAGCATGTATACAATTGCAGAGTGCATCATCTCGAGCCCCCCTGGAACTCAAAGGTCCATTTATTGTCCATCCAAGAAGGGTGCGGACTGCATAAGGTTCTCCAAATTTACCATGCCTCACTTCCAGAGGCATAAGAACATGTGGGACATCCTGGCCAATGATCAGTGAGACTCCGGGTCGATTCACTTTCTCTGATGCAATGTGTTTAAGGTGGTTCCATAGTTGTGTATCAGTGGAAGTGGCTATATCCTGTTTCATAGTTTGGAAATTTGGCATAGCATAAACTTTAGGCAGCTGAATAAATGTTCTCTTCTGCAAGGCGCCAGATACTTCAAGTGTTACCTCTAAGGCTGATGTTTCCTGCCCATTACTTATTATTGACAAAGATAACATTGCCTTAGTACCTTCCACCCCAAGCTGATTGATCAACTCCAATGAACAGAAGGTCTTGTTGCTACCTGGATCCAAGAGTGCCTGTGTCCAAACATAACTTTCCTTACCTTTACCCCGAACTAGCACAGGAACAATAGGCAGTGCTACACGGGACACCTCTCCATCACCAGGACCACATGCACAACTTTGAGCTGCAACGTTATCAGAGTTTGGTGCAGACTCCTCCTTGGGCCCCTGTGCACGAGGAATAGCGGCTTGGAAAGACTGATGTAACAACTTTGAATGTTTCTTAGGACACCCTTGAATGTCACAGAGTGCCTGCCTTCTACAATCTCGAGACTGATGTTTTCCACCTAAGCAATTAAAACACAGCTTCCTATTCTTAACATACTCGAGTCTCTTGTAAGGGGACAACTTGCAAAACTGACTACATTTATATGTAGGGTGATTTTCACTACATAACCAACATGTTACACATGAAATACACATGAAACGCACCAAAATGCAAATTTACAAACACACCCTCACGCACACACACACCCAACCTGTAAGTTTTGTGTCTGCTTGTAAAGATGCGAGCACAGGGAATGTAAACCATATGAAGGATATACAAACAATGGCCCTGGTCTGCTGAAGTGGAATGTTAATGGGTATATATGAAGGATATACAAACAATGGCCCTGGTCTGGTGAAGTGGAATGTTAATGGGTATATATGAAGGATATACAAACAATGGCCCTGGTCTGGTGAAGTGGAATGTTAATGGGTATACGTGTTTCTAAACTTGTGGTGCTTTCAAACAAGAGAGTTACGTAGAGTTTCATATATACACATACTTCGAGGTCCTTACTAAGTAGTTTGGCCTTAAATATATTTGTGTCCATGTGTTTCACTTTCTACACTGTTTTGAAGGCGTCCTAGTAGAGTCATTTTCAGAGCTTCCGTGACCGTGTTTAGGATACCAAAGTTTCTCAGTGAATTTAACAAGGGCAACTGATGCTAAAAAAAATAAGCCCCCATACACCTCACCAAAATGACGGGAAAGTTGTTATTTTAGACGTTTTTCAAAATGGCCGCCGCCGTCATCTTAAAAAAATAATAAAGTTCTATTTCTTGAAGTGAATGGCCAAAAATGACAATTTCGGTGTCTATTCCCACTAATTTTGGTGTCAGAAAACCAATGGGATGGCATGATTACAAAATAATTAATAACTAATTACCAAATAATTAAGAATATAAGAAAATAATTAAGATAATCAATGGGATGGCATAATTTATGATTTAGAGTCCCATTAACCTCAACATCTAAGACAAATATGATGTTGTTAAATCCACTGAGAAACTTTGGTATCCTAAACACGGTCACGGATCCTCTGAAGCTTACTCAAATAATATAATATATAATTTAAAATGCAAACCAAGAATGTTGACTGATCAATTTCTTCTTTTTCAGGTTTGTTGCATCGAATTTGGCGTTAAGAATCATAAGCATGGAACGTAGAGGAGTTAGTGATGTGCCTGACCCAGGACCTGGATTAAAATGCATATTATGTCAACATCCCTGTATAGCTGATGATAGTACGGACAAGACATCTGATACAAAGTGGGAGAATCTAAAGAGCAAGTGTTTTCGGTGGAAGGAACTTGATAAATTTCAGCATGCCTATGCAGCAGTGGAGTGGGACAAGGGGCCTAAAGGCCTGTACATGCATAGTAAATGTTACACCCAGATCAGTAGTAATCGCTATATTCAGCAAGCACAGAATCGTAAACGGAAATCTGAACAGGAAGTAGTTCAAGCATCAACTTCAAGTCAACAACTCCCAGGAAATGTGCCTAAAAAGCTTCGTTCTAGTACTGGAGTGGTTCATGATAAGAATCTCTGTGTGTGGTGTGTGAAAGGACCACAAAAAACCAGTAATCCTGGCAAGTCCAAACTTTTGCTGCTGTCAACAGTAGACGCATAGAACCGGTTCAAGTTGCATTAGTTTGTCTGTCAGATGAGCCTATAAGAGAAAGATTGAATACCCTACTTGCATCTATCCCAGACAGTCGAACGGCGTTTGGATTGGAAATTCGTTATCATCGTGAATGTTGGCGCAATTATGTCAGCAACCCTCTGAAGGAGTCTTTTCCTGATGAAAAAACAGAGCATCCGCAACATGTTAATCTTCGAGAGGCCCACAATATCTTCCTTCATCATGTCCGTCAAGTTATCTTTGAAGATCATGAAATCCGTACACTGCAAGATCTTGTAAAGGATTACAAAGGCATTACTTCAAATTATGGTTACTATTCCACAGCAAAGTCCAGTATCGTGAAGGAAATTCTGATCAAGGAATTTGGAGATGACATAGCATTTCATGAACGAGGTCAGAAGAATGTGATGAACTGGTATATGATGCAAGAGCTGCAGGTTCATATCTTGAGGCTGCAATATCCTCTCTAGGTGTAAGTGACGATCAGCTGGTGAAGAATGTAGCTGGGCGACTCAGAGATCAGATCATCAAAACAAAAACGGTTCCTTGGCCTCCATACATACATGAGCTAGAAGAATATGAAGACCTGAATGATCTCCTCTTGAAGCTCATCACTTGGTTAAAGCACCCCACAAAGTCTGAAGTCGATGACAAGCCCCAAGTCAGATCAATTGCATCTATTTTGACCAGCTACATCACTGGAAGACGTACTGCATTTGAGACAAACCTCGGTGTACTGCTACATGGTATGACAAAGAGCAGAGCAATGGTAGACATATTACATAAGGATGGCCTGGGAATCAGTTACAATGATGTGCTTTTGCTTAGAGATTTCTGGGCAGTTACTGACCTGAAGCATTCAACTGAGTGTCCTTTTGAACTTTCTGAAGGAACACCGGCAATATGTATAGTCGACAACGATGACTTCAAAAGTGACACTTTGACTGGAAGTGGCCAATCACATCGTACAAATGTCACGTTTGTTCAGCCAGACCTACCTAAGCTAAATCTACCTACCCTAGATGATGATAGACCAGTTGCAAATAGCACCTTGCTTTCGTACCTCTCTGATAGCCTCAAAGAACTTGGGAGCCAGATGCAAAGAATTGAACCATACAAAACAGTCAAGCGTGGTGAACCACCCATCAGACCATGGATAACGGATGAACAACATCTGGACACAGTTCCTGAATAGACATTCGAATGCAGAATGTGTTATCTTGGTTAATGACTCGTACGAGCAAGACTTCTCCATCAAAGATAGTGAACGACAACACCACCGTAAAAAAAAATCAGTCCTTTTGCAATGTGTTTATGAAGTCAGAGGACAAATTTCCTTCTAATAGAGACTTTCATGCTCTTCTTGGTAAGCCAGAGAATAAAGTTCGCCTTCAAGCATTTATCAAGGCTGCTTTCAAAAGAAAGGCATCTACAACCACTATTCAGCTCATACACTGTGTTGTTGGCAAACCAGCAAGGAATCTCACCACAGATGAAGTTTTGCAGAATCTCACATACGCCCATGCAGAAGCAGACACAGCTCTGTTCACTCTTTATGGTAAGCTGCGGTCAGAAGGGTATACAGAAGCAGTTGTCATAGACACTGAAGATACTGATAACTACGTTCAGGCAGCCTATGTGGCTCGGCAAATATCAGGACTCTTGTGCTTGAAACGCAAATCTCAGCTGATAAATGCTCGGTGTTTGTGTAGTGAGGCAATGGCGGAGTCTTTGATCCCACTTTATGTTCTTACCGGATGCGACCATAACTCCGGCTTTTATGGAATAGGCAAGAAAACTATTGTTGACCGTGTAGAAAAATCATCAGAAGCTCGCAACCTCCTTAAAAGTTGTGGCACAATCATCCCAGTCACACAGGAAATCATCAATGACTTACAGAAATTTGTTATCCGGTACATCTATTGTGACACCAAACACAAGACCCTAGCAGAGGTGAGAGCAGCAAAGTGGTCAGTACTCAAGAAAAAGAAGATCATCAGACTGGTACCTGATTCTGACAGTCTACGACCACACTTAGAGCGCACCAATTACCTCACATATCTGCAGAAGAATTTCCAGCTTCAGAATCATCCATCACCAATTGGCCATGGATGGCACCTTGTAAATGGCTTATGCCTCCCAGTACGCTATACCCAACCTGCACTTCCATCATTCCTGGATCTTCTAAAAACTCCAAGTCATCCACAAATGGAGAGCAGCGATGATGACAGCGGAAGTGATTCTGACAGTTGTGCATCATATTTGTCCTGCAGTGATAGTGCATCTTAATGCAGTAGGTCTCATGTTTTATTAATTTAGGATACCAAAGTTTCTCAGTGGATTTAACAACATCATATTTGTCTTAGATGTTGAGGTTAATGGGACTCTAAATCATGAATTATGCCATCCCATTGATTTTCTTAATTATTTTCTTATTTACTTAATTATTTGGTAATTATTTATTAATTATTTTTTAATTGTGCCATGCCATTGATCTTCTGACACCAAAATTAGTGGGAATAGACACCAAAATTGTCATTTTTGGCCATTCACTTCAAGAAATAGAACTTTATCAATTTTTTAAGATGACGGCGGTGGCCATTTTGAAAAACGTCTAAAATAACAACTTTCCCGTCATTTTGGTGAGGTGTATGGGGGCTTATTTTTTTTAGTATCAGTTGCCCTTGTTAAATTCACTGAGAAACTTTGGTATCCTAAACACGGTCACGGAAGCTCTGAAAATGACTCTACTATCCCTCCTTGAGCTCCTGTCAACAACAGGCATTCTCTCCCTTGTGTTCTTGTGAGTGTGTATACTGGGTACGAAGCCGTCTGTTGTTGTTGTTGTTGTTGTTGATAATCGCTGTGCTTACCGTTGTCAGTCTGTTATTTGTTTTAAATATGTCTGTGTAGGCTACTATTCAATCTGTCAGGAATCCATTTTTAAATTAAAGTTTTTGTAACACATGAGAGATAATATATATCTTCGACTTTTTCCATTACAACATCCTCCTTATCACCGCTTGCCTTCCCCGTTATCCACAAAGCTGTTCACATAATGACCACATCTCTATAATAGTCTGTTCAATCGATAGATACATATTAGCCTACCCTTTGAACAATAACTTCACTACCAACTTTCCTTCACTTATTATTGGATTTGTCTTGTGTCGTACCAGTTTTGGTTTGTTTATTTTGCAAGTTTTACATTATCATTCCCTTCTTTATTCATAATATTCCTTTTAAATTTCACAATATTGAATACTATTTTTTCCAATTGTCAATATCTATACAATTTGTCTTCCTATCTTAACCATATGTTCTTTGTTTTCATGTATTCACTTTTTCTGTCATCATAGTAAATATATTGTATATACTCACTCTCACTCTCTCTCTCTCTTTACTATTTTTGTATTCAGTTTTCTTATTTCACTCTCGTCTATATCTTCCTCATTAAACGTGTCCTCTTTCCCTCCCTGCCCCTTTCATCTTTCTCCCACTAACCAATACCTCTACCACTATCTGCTCTAACATTTTCCTCTCTCGACTCCATTATCCTCGACCCTATTCCTTTACTACACCTACCCACCTATCCCTCCTCACTCTCTCCCCTACCTCCCATAATCCCCCACTCATCCTCTTTAATCCCCTTCCCCCTGATCAACCATAACCAAGGGATAAAGTTTGGTATATTCCCCAATTTTCCTGCACCACGACCCATTATGGATCACACTGTTCACTTAAAGTGGTTGTGTCTCACCACCATTAATCACTCCAGGACCACAGGATTACCTTCACCACGGGGACAGATCTGGTAGATCATCATACTATTAAGTTCGACTTATTTGTGGGTTCTTGACTCAGGTGAGGGGTCAGTTAATGATAATAATGTTTATAAGATTATGATACATAATTGGTAATAGTAATGATTTATGCAATGATGTTAATGACAGTTATGGTTAATGTGGAAATCTTAATTATTATATGAATCAGTTTCATAAATTGAAAACAGATGTATTATGGTCAGAATATACATTTCCTTAGCATCAAAATGTTTTCAAAATATAAACTATAATTGTATCAACCCATTGAGCACCAGCTGATTTATAATAAATGTACAACGTGGGACCACCAGGTTGTCATTTTTGTTCTGAAAACTCATGGGATGGGTTTGTAATGAAGGAAAACATACCAAAACACGCTCACCTAGGTCATTTACGGGTCCTGCGGGGCGGCACAAAGTCGCAATTAACATGGGGAAATAGGTAGGCAAAATACTGGAAAATCTCTCCCGCACGCCCCCACATGCACCTGGCTGGACTTGGAGGGTTGCCAACCATCGGTATTGTTGCGTGGGATACTGAAGCAGTTTCCATACAAATCTGAACCCTCTAGGTGCCATAAGACAAGAGTAATTATCGGGAACGGAACCATTGCGTCGCTGGGGTTTAGCGTTACATACGTTACTGTACATTCCAACTTTAAAGGGTAAGATATGACTTTATAACCACTTCCAATGCTCTCTCTTCCTACACACTCGCGAGGGTAAACATACGTTAAACATCCTTCCAAACAAATACAGGTACAAGATTATCATTATTAAAATGTGCACCTATTCACGAACACTTTCATATTTATTTCCTCTTCACACCTACACACACAAACACACACACACACACACACACACACACACACACACACACACAGATTCTTCTGAACCAGGACCACAAATTATTCAGGAAAGCGGAAGAAAGTGAAACAATAATTAAGCGACTCAAACATGGAACAAAAATGTTGGAGTTTTCGTAGTTCGTTAAGATCTGACTAATCTGTCTAAATAACCAAGACTATTGTGTAAGGTGCAGATAGGAAACAAACAAATTAAGTGGATTAAAAGAGTCAGGTACGAAGTATTGGAAGAATACTTGTAAAAAGAGTATTATACAAAAGAAAAAGAAACATGATGTTAAAATACATACACTGTCAAACCCCAATGTAGCTGCATAAACATGTAGGCGGGGAGTAAACCATGATAGGAAGCAGGTGAACAAAACACGACCAAAAGGTAAAGAAATAGAAGTAGAGGATCGTGGGTGGCAATTCCCCTTAATGAACGACCTGAAGGGAAGCATGGACAGGATGAGAGTTGGTTAACAAAAATGAAAGTGGGAGATGGATTACCATAAGAGAGAGAGAGAGAGAGAGTGATTTACAAATATTTAGATAGATACACTGATACACAGACCTTACGTCCCCAGCCAGGTGGTCAGGACTTAATTTTAGTAGAGACAACTAACCGGTGAGTAAGGGCAATGGAAGGAAAGGATAGTAAAGAAGAAGGCTCTTAGAGAACCCCACCCTTCATCCCCTCCGGCAGAGAGAAAGAGAGAGAGACTTTAAATAAATAAATAAATAAATATATATAGCCTATATATATATATGTATATACAGTATATATAACAACAAATCGAAATAAGATAATTACATAAAACAAACTCCAGACTTAACAAGAGAACACGTATATAACGAGACAGGTGCAATGAAACGGTAAATATAACTAATAGGGATTATATTGATAATAAATGGATATAAAGTTGGCGAGCTGTCAGGTGGGAAAGGGATTACAGGTGAGTGTTATATATTTACATTGGAGTGTGTTGCATAATGTATGTACTGTAGAATTACAAGTATATAGGCTACTGAGGCACATACCCCCATAGCCTGGGGTAGCCGACTCCAGACAGAGCATGGTCAGATGCAACACAATAAAATACAAATAGATATTCACACAAATCTAGGTCGTCTTGATACATGATAATAAGATATAATTCATATATTGATGGGTGGGAAGGTGGTGGGTGCTGAGACGAAGCTTAAGTAGGTGTGATAGAATAAATGTGTTTACATTCCTATATGCTATCCTTTACCCACACAAGTCCAATCATTCCACTATTTAGGCTAACAATCTGCCGGGAACCATCCAATTACAAAAGTTATAAAACAAACTTTTCCTCCTTCTACCTCCGGTAGATGTCTGGAAAAGATGCCACCGTGAAAACCTACCGGTACTGAAAAGCTTTGATCTCCGCCAGCTGTTTGATCCATGGACTCTCTAACTGTATTTACCGAGAAGCTGTTTTTGTTTTTGTTTTTTTCTATATGATTGAGGGAGGCAAAAGGCAGAACTGCCTATAGCGAGTGCCTCTCCCATGGTTGAAAGAGTGACAGGGCCGAAATCAAGGGACGTTCGGGCCAAAATGCCTGGACACACGGAGTTTGAAGCAATTTAAGTCATAGGAAGAGGGAAAGACTGATTCTGGAAGAGAGTTCCAGAGCTCAGCTGTTGAGTAGAAGAAAGTTTGAGAGTAACGTTTCACTCTTGGTTTGGAGAGTTGCACAGAGTAGGGGTGGGATTGAGTTGCAATACGGGTACCACGTGCCCTACGTAAAGGAGGTGGTATACACTGGGAAAGCTCTGAGGAACACTGATTATTATAGTAGCGATAGAATAGCGAAAGAGATGCAACATTGCGGCAGAGAGAGAGAGATTGCAGAGAGTTGGTGAGTGGACGGGAGTTAATGATATGAAAGGCCTTCCTTTCAACTTTGTCTAGGAGAGCGGTGTGAGAGGAACCTCCCCACACATGTGAACAATACTCAATACAAGGACGCACTATGCCCCTGTACAGAGCAAGAAGCTGTGCAGGGGAAAAGAACCCCCTAAGGCGGTTGAGCACACCCAGCTTCTGGGAGGCTGCCTTAGCAAGACTGGTAATATGGTAATATGGTAATATGAGAGCAGAAGATAAAGAGACACCAAGAATATTGAGAGAAGATGAAGGATTGATTTTTGTATTGTTGAAGAATAATGGATAGTCCGCTGGGAGCTCCTTACGGGTAGATAGATGGAGAAATTGGGTTTTGGAAGCATTAAAGGTAACAAGGTTTTCTCTGCCCCAATTGGAGATGGTATTTAGATCAGAATTTAAGAGTTCTATGGCTTCATTACGTTTGTCGTTGAGGGATTGCTGGCTGGGGCGTTCTGAAAAACTAATGGAGTAGTGTAAGGTTGAGTCGTCTGCGTATGAATGGATGGGGATTGAGGTACAGTTGAGATAATTTATAAAAATTAGAAAGAGAATAGGAGATACGACAGAGCCCTGAGAAACACCGGAGTTTATAGTGTGAGGAAGTGAACAATGGCCGTCCACAACCGCGGCTATGGAACGGCCGGAAAGGAAATTAGAGACAAAGGCACAGATAGAGGGATAGAAACCGAAGGAGGGTAGTTTAGAAATTAAAGATTTGTGCCAGACTCTATCGAAGGCTTTCGATATGTCTAGTGCAATAGAAAAAGTCTCACCGAATTCCCGAAAGGAGGATGACCAAGAGTTAGTAAGATATGAAAGAAGATCACCAGTAGAACGACCCTGGCGATCTGAGAGCAGATTATGAAAAGAGAAATGCTTAAGAAATTTGGAAGCAAGAATAGTTTCAAAAGCTTTAGCAAGACAAGAGATGAGAGCAATTGGACGATAGTTGGAGGGTTGAGAGCGGTCACCCTTCTTTGCGACAGGTTGAATGTGAGCAAATTTCCAGCATGAAGGGAAGACGTTAGAGGATAGACAGAGACGAAAGAGTTTGCCTAGGCAGGGAGTCAGCACGGAAGCATAGTTTTTGAGAACAACAGGAGGAACACCGTCCGGACCGTACGCCTTATTAGTATTAAGCCCAGAGAGGGTAGAAAGTACATCTTTAGAAGAGATTAGGATATTAGGCATAAGTAAGAGAGAGGAGGGTGGAGAGGGAGGAATAGCACCGGAATCATCCAAGGTGAAGTTTCTAGCAAAAAAAGTTTGAGCGAAGAGTTTAGCTTTGTCGGGGAAGAAGTGATGGTTGATCAGAGTGGAAAAGGGGAGGGAAAGACGAGGAAGAAAAATTGTTGGATGGTTTTTGGCTAGATGCCAGAAAGATTGGGAAGAGCTAGAGTTGGATAGTTCAGTGCATTTATTATTGATGAAAGAGTGTATGGCAAGTCGAAGAACAGATTTGGCTTGATTCCGGGCTTAAACATAGGAAGAATGAGAGTCTTGAGTTTTAAGACGTCGGTACCGTTTGAATGCTTCCTCCTTATTGCGGACAGCAGTAGAACAGGCGTGAGTAAACCAAGATTTTTTAGCATTAGTCTGAGAGAAAGAGAATGGAATGTATGCTTCCATGCCCGATAGGATTACCTCGGTAATGAGTTCAGCACTCTCCGAGGGTCCCCGGCCATGGAAGCAGAAGTCATTCCATGGGAAAACAAAGAAGTACTGCCGGAGAGCCTCCAAGTCGGCAGCGCCGAAGTGCCACAAGCGCCGCCAGCTAGGAGGATCGGGTGGCCGTACTGGAGAGATAGGACAGGTGACAGAGATAAGTTTATGGTCGGAGGAGCCCAAAGGAGACAAAAGATCAACAGTATAAGAAGAAGGGTTAGAAGTTAGAAACAAGTCAAGAATGTTGGGCCGATCTCCGATGCGATCCGGGATGCGGGTGGGTTGCTGAACTAACTGCTCTAGGTAATTTAGGATAGAAAATACGTAGGCTTGTTCACCAGCTGGGTCAGTAGTGTGAGAGGAGAGCCATTGGCGGTAGTGAACGTTGAAATCTCCTAAGCTGGAGATTTCTGAGAAAGAAGAAATGGATAGAATGTGTTCCACTGTAGAGTTTAAATAGTCAAAGAATTTGAGAAAGTTGGTAGAGTTAAGGGAAAGGTAGACAGCACAGAAATATTTAGTAAGAGAATGACAGGGAAGTTTGAGCCATAAAGTTGAGAATTCAGAGGAGTCGAAATCGGGAACACGAGAGCAAGTGAGTTTGTTGTGCACATGCAACATCCGCCTTTGGCTTTGAAACTAGGATAGAGAAAGTAGGAGGAAACAGAGAAGGGGCTGCTGGATGTTGCTTCAGACACCTGAGTTTCGGTGAGGAAGAGAAGATCAGGTTTGTAGGAGGAGAGATGGTGTTCAACAGAGTGAAAGTTAGAGGAAGTCCACGAATGTTGCAGAAATAATAGAAAGAGTAACAGGCCGAGGTCCAGGTAATTGTTGGGTCGGGGGATCGGTCGGTGTGTGGGGGCATTTATGGGACTCCGAGGCTAATGACAAATTTTTAACATTTTGGTGTGGAGGAATGAGTGTGGTGTGCATGTTTAGTGTAGTGAGTGGATAGGAAGAGAAGGTGTTTGTGAGAGCTAGCTTGATTGCTCTCAGTGTAACCAATCAGAGTGCTGCTTCACCTACAAAACGTCAGTACATATTTATTGGTACTTTCCTGTTATCGACTGACAAAACTGAAGATTGCAGAGTAAACACCGTAGACTTCATCGAATATTCTTTCGGCGCCCGTCAATCTTTTATTGTTTTTTTAATACCCAACCAGTGGGGGGAGGGGCTACCCATAATACTAGGATAGGTTAGGTAAGGTTGTTAGGTTAGGCTAATGTCTTTTCAAAGTCCCTAGATTGTTGGGGTATCGGAATTACAATTAACAATGCAAATGCTAATACAAAGTGCTTTCCGCACTTTCTAACAATAAAATACACTCTTACAAACCATTACAATTTAAAAATAAAAACAAAAAAAAATAGAATAAAAGGAGTTGTTGTTCTGCAGAATGACCTTTCCTATAATATCATAGCCACTACATACACAATCAACGCTTCCTGTAACCAGACCGCTAGGTTAGTATACAGAGAACCAAGTAACCATGAAGGGATTACAGTGTCTGTCTCTCACACCGGACCACAGCAGAGAACTACACCATAAACCAGTTAACCACAAGTTATACTCCAGTTTACACTTATACCAGGTTGTCCCATTTAGTCAATATACCATCCTTGCCTGTATTATTGTGGTGCAAACTCGCATATACACCCAGCATGCATGTAGGCCCTACTATTCATGTTAGACTAAGTATCTGTATTCTAGTATTTGGTACTTACTAAAGTAGCCTATGAACACAAACATCGTGGAAAGTTAACCGTAGCAAATAAGTATGTATGTATGGTGTAATGGTTAGAGCGTCTAAGATCTGTATGTGGTAAACCAGGTTCGAATCCCGGGAGGATCAAGTGCTTTCATTAATTTTATTGGGAGGTGTTTGGTGTTGGGAGTGAAATTCATAAATTATATTATTACTATAATAAACAGTCCTTGACCACATAATTATTGCTTACTCTGTCTCTATGCTAATATCCTCCATCCACGGATATTGCGGTACATGTCAAGTGGTCATATTGAGTGACACAAATTGGCTGGTAATGACATATATGTTTACGATCCTGAACCGACTTACTGGGGCATTTAATAATAACCATCCAGTTACCTGACCTCGATCATTATTCACCTCTTTCCTTGCTCGTTTAATGCGGATAATATATGTATCTACCCCCCCCCCTCTCTCTCTCTCTCTCTATATATATATATATATATATATATATATATATATATATATATATATATAACACACATTCTATTAATCTCAATGTCCCTCACAGACTGCATAGCCTAGTTTTCTTATACATTTCGATACTCTTTCAAAGTCGCGTATTTTAATTCAACTATCAATGGTTCCGAATTTCTCCATACTTTTCATCTGCCAACCATTTGTCAAAGTTATATATTACACGTTCCTTTAAACTCCCCCATTTTTTCCATACTTCTTATTCAAGCCTCATGTTTCCTTTTCATATTCGGATTATATATACTGTATATATAAGTTGTCTAACTACTAATTCTCCTTAATTTACCTTCTCTCTAATACATAATGTTGCATATATTTTGTCTTCTTTCTCTTTACGGTACTTCTTGTTAACTTTACCCTCCTGCTTTGTCTAAATAAAAACATACTCACGGCCTCACTCAATGTGTGTCCCTGGTCACATGTTACATATTACTCTCTCCTTCCTTCTATGTTGGAATCCTTGATGAGTAACTCTTAACAAGCTAAGCCTAGACCAAAATATATCATTGGCCTACCTACCTGGACTCTAATTAGGCTATCCGTGAATGTAAGTTATTGTTACCATGGTTATGAGAGCAATACCTGTCGACAGATAATTTTTTCTCTCTCTCTCTCTCTCTCTCTCTCTCTCTCTCTCTCGGCCATTCAAAATGTTTCTCCCAACCCTTCTATTCCCCTTCCTTCTCTTCACTTCTGTCCATACAATCATTCCCTACACAGACAACAGTAATTGGTCAAACAATTTACATTATTGTTTGGCTGATAATGTGAGTCTAGAAACAAAGGAAGAAAGAAAAAGAATGAGTTGTGAGCACGAGAAGAAGCAAAGTAGGAGAAGAGAGAGAGAGAGAGAGAGAGAGAGTACAAAGTACAAAGGAGTACAAAGGAAATCAAGCAACAACAGATCTAGTGACCCTTCTAGGCTGCTTGTCCTCCAAAACACTGAGGATCAAGTGTCCAAACAGTGGTTTAGAGTGGGTAAGGGAACATTGGAAAGGGAACTACTGCCCTGCCACTAACGTGGCAGGACTAGGAAGTTAGTAGGGGACATATGGGTTAGTAACTGAGGGGAGGATAAAGTTATTCATTTACAAACGCAGTCAGTCGCGGGTTTGATGCGAGATATTTGTCTAGGCGGAATTTAAATGAATCAACGGTGCTGCAGTCTATAACGTCTCGGGGAAGCCCATTCCACAAGTTGACAACTCGATTGAAGAAGAAATTCTTAGATTCGTGCGAGTTAAAAGATTTACCAATAATTTTGCAACCGTTTCCCCGCGTGTAATTAGATTGGTCGATAGTGAAGTACTTACTACAGTTCATATTGTCGATGCCTTTGATGATTTTGAACACTTGAATTAAGTCGCCTCTTAATCTGCGCTGGGTTAAAGGAAATAGATTTAATTCTCTAAGACGCTCTTCGTATGGTTTGTTCTTTAGGCTAGGTATCATTTTGGTAACTCTACGTTGAACTCGTTCTAGCTTGTTTATATCTTTTTGGTAATAAGGGCACCCGGATTGAACGCAGTATTCCAGAAGAGGGCGGACTAAGGAATTGTAAAGGGTTAGGATAACTTCTTTGGATTTATGCTCAAATGACCTGCCTATAAAGCCAATTATTTTGTTTGCCTTCTTAACAACTTCTGAACATTGTTGACTCGGTTTTAGGTTACTCGATATTGTTACTCCCAGATCAGTTTCTCTGTTTACATTCTTAAGCTGAGTGCCATTCATCGAATAGTTTGCTTTCTCATTTAGGTATCCGACATGTAGTACTTTACATTTATCCGCATTGAAACTCATTTACCAAATTTGGGCCCAACATGACAATTTATCTAGATTGTGTTGCATATCGTCAACTTGTTCTTTTGAGAGTACGCTATTTGCAATTTTTGTATCGTCAGAAATTTTTTGAGATTGTACAGGTGAGACCCTCATCTATGTCGTTGATGTAAATTAGAAAGAGAATTGGTCCTAGTACCGATCCCTGGGGTACCCCGCTACTTACATTGGTCCATTTAGATGCCTTACCGTTTATGACTACCCTTTGCTTTCTGTTGCTGAGCCAATTTTCTGTCCATTTCAACACACCGTCTTGTATTCCATGCGCTTTTAGTTTAGCAGCAAACGTTTGTGGGGAACTTTGTCAAAGGCCTTTTGAAAATCAAGGTATATAATATCTACAGCTTTACTCTCATCGTAGAGGTTGAGGATATCGTGGAAGAAGTCTAAGAGGTTTGTTAAACAGGAACGTTTTTTACGAAAGCCGTGTTGAGTATCTTTAAGTATGTTATTTTCCTCTAAGTGATTTACGAGTCTGTCTCCTATGACCGTTTCTAGCATTTTACATACAACTGAGGTTAAGCTAATTGGACGATAGTTACTGGGTAGGGATTTGCTGCCTTTTTTGAATATCGGTGTTACGTTGGCTAGCTTCCACTGATCAGGCATAGTTCCAGACTGCAAGGATTTATTGAATAGTAATGTCAGTGGTTTGGAGAGCTCATTCTTAGCTTCCTTTAGAACTCTAGGCGAGATTGTATCAGGTCCTGGCGTTTTATTTACCTTGAGTTTATCTAAACAATTCAATACTTCTCTCTCTGTAACGGTGATATTGCTTAGAACATCTGAATTATCAATCTGAATAGGCGATGGTGTAGGGATATCACTGAGGTCTTCTGTTGTAAAAACTGATGCAAAGAAGGTATTGAGGGCATTACTCATTTGTACTTCGTCTTTGGTGTATTCTCCTTTTTCATCGACTAACGGTCCAACAGTTGAAGTAACTACTTTTTTCTTTCTGATATAACTATAGAATTCTTTCAGGTTTGTTTTACTTTGATTCGCAATATGTAACTCTAAGGTCTTTTTACTTTGCTTAATTAACTTTTTGGCTTTGCGTCGTAGCTCTACAAATTTCACCCGTTCTTCGTCATTTTGTGAGGATTTTAATCTATCATTAGCAAATTTTTTAGCAAGCAGGCAGTTTGAAATATCTTTATTCCACCATTTGGGCTTATTATTATGGCCTGGACGCCGTATTTTCGATGGTATGCAGTCTTGCACTGCTTTTAGGTAAGTGGTTTCGAATAACTTCCAAGATGTATTTATGAGAGAGAGAGAAGGCGGGAATGGGAGAAACAGAGAAATCTATCAAATAGAGGAAACAAATGGTAAATAGTCAAGTGCGGTATAATACGGAATAAAATAATAATACGGAAATTAAAGGTAAAGTAAGCACTAAGCAGAGCAGCATTCTGTAGATCCATTATACACACTGAAAAATTATGAATTATTTGAAAAAGCTAGGTGAAAGTTTATCACCAACTATTTACGAGTTTTCCAGGTAATTTTTTTTTTTTTTTTTTTATTTGATATACTGTAGTGTTGTTTAATACCGAGGACCGTCGCATTTTAGTATTTTCAACATTAGCCTAACCTAACCTAACTTAACCTAACCTAACCGAAAACTAACCCGTCTCAGCGACGGTCTAAACCCAGCTCACGTTCCCTGTTTATATTTTGTTTAGAGATTTAGGGATTTTTTTTTATAATGAATTACCGACGGGGTGGACATAATATTATATGGCAATGAAGTACATGACCTAACTAACATATGTGTCTAAATAATATATCGATGGTTTCGACCCGGTGTAAAACTGGATAAATTCCAAGAGAATTGTATGAATTGAAACGCTGAGCATGAAAAAGGAGTATGCTAGACCAGCTATTGAAGCCCCACTCAACTACCTTTGATGTAGCCAGAACGTGAACGATCACCTTAATTAACATTGGCTCAGGCCGTCTTAAGTTTCAAGGTTGCCTGCTTCGTACTGACCTAAAGTGCATATGATTATTATTTAACATATATTTATAATACTTACTGTAAACTAATGGTGTTAAAACATAGAATATTAGAGAACCATGATTAATGTTTTGAACTAATAATTCACCAGTACGTTATAATGCAACTATATTGACAATCATGTCTCGGTGATATTAACCAACAGCTTAATACACTCCTACGATACTAACCTTACGGATTATCACCACCTTCACCAACAATCTTCACTCACAATGACCCAAGCATAAATACAAATGTATAATGGTACAATGACCCAAGCACCGCACACGATAAATACAAATGTATAATGGGTACAATGACCCAAGCACCGCACACGATAAATACAAATGTATAATGGTGACAATGACCCAAGCACCGCACACGATAATACAAATGTATAATGGGTACAATGACCCAAGCACCGCACACGATAAATACAAATGTATAATGGGTACAATGACCCAAGCACCGCACACGATAAATACAAATGTATAATGGGTACAATGACCCAAGCACCGCACACGATAAATACAAATGTATAATGGGTACAATGACCCAAGCACCGCACACGATACATACAAATGTATAATGGGTACAATGACCCAAGCACCGCACACGATAAATACAAATGTATAATGGGTACAATGACCCAAGCACCGCACACGATAAATACAAATGTATAATGGGTACAATGACCCAAGCACCGCACACGATAAATACAAATGTATAATGGGTACAATGACCCAAGCACCGCACACGATAAATACAAATGTATAATGGGTACAATGACCCAAGCACCGCACACGATAAATACAAATGTATAATGGGTACAATGACCCAAGCACCGCACACGATAAATACAAATGTATAATGGGTACAATGACCCAAGCACCGCACACGATAAATACAAATGTATAATGGGTACAATGACCCAAGCACCGCACACGATAAATACAAATGTATAATGGGTACAATGACCCAAGCACCGCACACGATAAATACAAATGTATAATGGGTACAATGACCCAAGCACCGCACACGATAAATACAAATGTATAATGGGTACAATGACCCAAGCACCGCACACGATAAATACAAATGTATAATGGGTACAATGACCCAAGCACCGCACACGATAAATACAAATGTATAATGGGTACAATGACCCAAGCACCGCACACGATAAATACAAATGTATAATGGGTACAATGACCCAAGCACCGCACACGATAAATACAAATGTATAATGGGTACAATGACCCAAGCACCGCACACGATAAATACAAATGTATAATGGGTACAATGACCCAAGCACCGCACACGATAAATACAAATGTATAATGGGTACAATGACCCAAGCACCGCACACGATAAATACAAATGTATAATGGGTACAATGACCCAAGCACCGCACACGATAAATACAAATGTATAATGGGTACAATGACCCAAGCACCGCACACGATAAATACAAATGTATAATGGGTACAATGACCCAAGCACCGCACACGATAAATACAAATGTATAATGGGTACAATGACCCAAGCACCGCACACGATAAATACAAATGTATAATGGGTACAATGACCCAAGCACCGCACACGATAAATACAAATGTATAATGGGTATAATGACCCAAGCACCGCACACGATAAATACAAATGTATAATGGGTACAATGACCCAAGCACCGCACACGATAAATACAAATGTATAATGGGTATAAATGACCCAAGCACCGCACACGATAAATACAAATGTATAATGGGTACAATGACCCAAGCACCGCACACGATAAATACAAATGTATAATGGGTACAATGACCCAAGCACCGCACACGATAAATACAAATGTATAATGGGTATAATGACCCAAGCACCGCACACGATAAATACAAATGTATAATGGGTAATGACCCAAGCACCGCACACGATAAATACAAATGTATAATGGGTACAATGACCCAAGCACCGCACACGATAAATACAAATGTATAATGGGTATAATGACCCAAGCACCGCACACGATAAATACAAATGTATAATGGGTACAATGACCCAAGCACCGCACACGATAAATACAAATGTATAATGGGTACAATGACCCAAGCACCGCACACGATAAATACAAATGTATAATGGGTACAATGACCCAAGCACCGCACACGATAAATACAAATGTATAATGGGTACAATGACCCAAGCACCGCACACGATAAATACAAATGTATAATGGGTACAATGACCCAAGCACCGCACACGATAAATACAAATGTATAATGGGTACAATGACCCAAGCACCGCACACGATAAATACAAATGTATAATGGGTATAATGACCCAAGCACCGCACACGATAAATACAAATGTATAATGGGTATAATGACCCAAGCACCGCACACGATAAATACAAATGTATAATGGGTATAATGACCCAAGCACCGCACACGATAAATACAAATGTATAATGGGTACAATGACCCAAGCACCGCACACGATAAATACAAATGTATAATGGGTACAATGACCCAAGCACCGCACACGATAAATACAAATGTATAATGGGTACAATGACCCAAGCACCGCACACGATAAATACAAATGTATAATGGGTACAATGACCCAAGCACCGCACACGATAAATACAAATGTATAATGGGTACAATTGTATTAATCCCGAAATAAGGAAAGCAGCCACACAAAGAGAATGTGATCACTTGTTCACGGCACAGAAGTGGATAACTAAATGACCAGCAGCAGTGTGGTTTGTTTCCATCCCCCCCCAACCACCCATTTCCCAAACTCCCTCGAGCCGACTCCTTTCACCTCTCACATCCCACTACCAACGAGACTGAACACCATGAGGGGTAACCAAGCAAAATGAGTGATACCTGAGTGTACGATAACTTTCGTACTTTCGTTGTTGTTGTTGTCGTTGCTGTCGAGCTCACGCCTCGTCCATACGCTTGATGGCGTTAGTGTAGATCTGCATCGTCTGCATGTCATCAGCTTAGCTATATAATTAGGCAATGCATAACGTTTGAGCTTGAAATGCACACACACATAAGTTTGGATTCCCAATTAAGATAACTATCGTAATAATATAGATAAATATGTTGGGAGACGAATCAAATAATGTTGACAAAAAAGAACCATTCGTTTCAGCAGACGACAGACGGACTCACGGAGGTAGGGCTGATGTTGATGTTAAGTTAATATTATCTTTATCTCCTGAAAGAGGAATTAATGCTGGTCCTTATGTCTCACCGAAAACCAAGGTGTATATTATTATGTTACCTCCACCAACCGACTTTACTCCTAAACTCAATTAATGAAATCAAGAAATACATGTGGCAGTCCAGGGATTCGAACCTAGGATGCTCACACCGAAATTCAGTGCATTTATCCATTGCGCTACGAAGACAGTTAAGAATGGTGGACAAGCCTACGATGTATTATGCAGTTTCGAATCCTGCATATCAATATAAGCATGTACACACTTTCCAACTACGCTATCATAGGCTATAGATAGATGAGTGGAAGGAGTAATTAATGGGGCCTTAACCCTAAGGAAGGCCTCTCTATAAACTACCCCTGAACCTGAATTAATTATTATGTTTATAATTATGAGGAAAGAAACGACCCAATAATTATAGTTTCCCTACAGAAAGTGAGAGGTAGATTTTGCTGAAGGCAGGCAATGTAAACATTAGGCATATCGTGAAATACTCAGGGTGACGTATATCTCGATCAGTCGTGTTTCTTATCTCTCACTGCTGTGTATTAACATTATCCATGTTTACCTAATACTGTATTGTTTTTATCCACAGATCGGTGTAACTTGTGGATTTGTGCCAGTGTTCTGCTGAGGAGTTCATACATCATATATCCATAAACTAATCTAAATAAACAGAACAATAATAATGTATTATGTGTTATTATCCTTTACCATGTTATAATAGGGATCCGACATGAAATTACTTTTAATGGTGTGTTAAACGCAATATATAGCATAATAATGCAGTCTTGTGGATTATAATATAATTGTGCTCACAGCTATATTTAGGTTATGTTTCGTGATTATATATTCCCATTACAGACATTATACGTAAATTATAAAGTGTTCGTTGTGGTTAATTTCAATTGTTTAATGTGAGCAAATTAATTATTTATAGCCTATTCTCTTACCTCGTTAAATATTTAATGACCAAATACACAATGACTACAAAATGTAAAGTTTAAAGATAATCACCCAAGCTTTGGTTATGACCTAACCGTACTAATAATATAATATGGGTTAATTTGATTATAGTGCATACATAATACTCTGATGTAAACCAACTCAATCCTATAGGCTACAATGTCAATATAATGTTACTGGTCGCTTTATATGAATATGTTATTTCATTGGTCACAACAATACATACTTTGTCAGTCCAAACTTACGTTTTCGCAGTTAATTTTGAATATCCTGATAGTGAATAAACATTTCTAATTGAATTTATTGTGTTCATTCCTCATACAGTCATTTATGAATATAAAATGTCTTTGTAAATGCCATATACAAATGCGTAGAATCAACCTGAGCAACGCTTGATAATCATATAACTGCGAAAATGTAGTTTCGATCAGACTAGAGAGGCCTAGTATCGTATATATCATGGTAGAGTAATAGACTTATTATAGTAGAGTTAATGAGGTAAATATTTTCATAACGAATAATGATAAGTAGGCTACTATCATTTGTTATGTTATATAACAGTGGCGGTTCTGACATTAGTAAAGTGTGTAGGGAGGATTGCTTAGCCTAAAGTAAACTATCAATATTGAATACAGTAGCTGTGTGAAGTATGAAGACAAATCCCCTAGATTTTGTTCACCAACATTAGTACTGCGTCCATATACTAGATGGCGTTGGTTGCAGCCTCAAATCGATGCCAGACTGGCTATCTATTGTATCATTAATGGGAGGCATAGGAAGTTTCATATCTCCCTTATACTTTCTCTGCCACTACTACTTACCTCCCTTCTTTCTCCCCCACTCACCCTCTGTCTCCCACTCTACCACATCCGCTCTTTTCAAATCCTCCATCCCTTACCTCCCACTAGTTGCTAACTCCCAACATTCTTCCCCCCCCCCCCTCTCTCTCTCTCTCTCTCTCTCTCTCTCTCTCTCTCTCTCTTTCTTTCTCTCTCAAAAAAAATTGTCTATGTGATTGAGGGAGGCAAAAGGCATAACTGCCTATAGCGAGTGCCTCCCCCATAGTTGAAAGTGACAGGGCCACAATCAAGGGACGTTCGAGCTAAAATGCCTGGACACACAGAGTTTGAAGCAATTTAAGTCATAGGAAGAGGGAAAGACTGATTCTGGGAGAGAGTTCCAGAGCTCAGCTGTTCAGTAGAAGAAAGTTTGAGAGTAACGTTTCATTCTTGGGTTGGAGAATTGCACAGAGTAGGGGTGGGATTGAGTTGCAAGACGGGTACCACGTGCCCTACGTAAAGGAGGTGGTATACACTGGGAAAGCTCTGAGGAACACTGATTATTATAGTAGCAATAGAATAGCGAGAGATGCAACATTGCGGCGGAGAGAGAGATATTGCAGAGAGTTGGTGAGTGGACGGGAGTTAAAGATACGAAAGGCCTTCCTTTCAACTTTGTCTAGGAGAGCTGCTCATTCCTCCACCCCCTCCCCTGCCACTTGTTGTAGCCACTGCTTTCTTCCAATTAATAACTGCTAATTTATATTGTAGATTGGACTGTTTTGTAGGGACTGAACAGTCTGTGTATCATTGTGTAACTCTTCAATAATACCTTCTTCTGAAAAGTTTCCCCTTTGCCTTCCCATGACGCCTACACAATATAGATAAGTTGTCATGTTGGGCCAAAATTTGGCAAATTAGTTTCTATGTGGATAAATAAAGTACTAGGCCTACATAAGAACATAAGAACATAAGGAAATGGGAGTCTGCAAAAAGCCGATCGGCCCATACAAGGCAGTTCCCTGTCACACCCAACCCCAATTACAATGCCCAATTATAGACCCATCTCACTAATACCTTGAGTACTGACCCTACCAAAACGGTCAGAGATTAACACAAGATTACGGGGGTCTGCTGAGCTCCGATTGGCCCACACCTGGTAGATCCCACTCACACCCAACCCATCTCGTCCATATGCCTATCTAATTTTATCTTAAAGCTCCCTATCGTTCTTGATCCCACTATATCACTTGGTAGCCTATTCCACCCATCTACAACTCTGTTACCAAACCAATATTTGCCTATATCTTTTCTGAAACGAAATTTATCTAATTTGAAACCATTTGTACGAGTTATTTCGCTATCACTGAGCTTTAGTACATTTTTCATGTCTCCTTTATTAATTCCACTAACCCACTTGAATACCTCTATCATGTCACCTCTAACTCTGCGTCTCTCTAACGAATGTAAGCCTAATTTCTTCAACCTTTCTTCATACGGAAGATTTCTAATATTATGGATCATTTTTGTCATTCTACGTTGTACTCTCTCCAATGAATCTATGTCCATTCTGTAATAAGGACACCAAAATTGAACAGCATAATCCATATGGGGTCTCACTAATGTCAGGTAAAGATTTAAGATAACATCAGCAGTTCTGTTACTCACACTCCTAGATATGAACCCGAGAATCCTGTTTGCCTTGTTACGAACGCTTATACATTGTTTTCTAGGCTTCAAATCATTGCTAACAAACACACCTAGATCTTTCTCACAGTCTGAGTTTTCTAATTCCATATTAGCTAGTTTATATTTAAAATTTGTATGCATCTTCCCTATCTTTAATACCTTGCATTTGTCAATGTTAAACTGCATCTGCCATTTTACTGACCATTCGTGTAAGGTATCTAGATCCCTTTGCAGACACTCTATATCTCTAACTGAATCAATTTTTCTCCTCATTTTGGTATCGTCTGCAAATATACTTATCCTACTAGTTATACCTAAATCAAGGTCATTTATGTATATAATAAACAACAGAGGACCTAATACAGATCCCTGTGGGACACCACTCTTGACTGATATCCATTCTGACTTAGAACCATTTATGCTGACTCTCTGCTTCCTACCAATTAGCCATGACCTAATCCATCCTAACAACGCCCCACCTATTCCATGTGCCTCAACCTTTCTCATCAATCTCTCATGAGGGACTCTGTCGAAAGCTTTACTGAAATCTAAATATATAATATCGTATGCCTTGTCATTATCTACTGCTTCATATACCTCTGAGAAAAAAATAAGTAAATTAGTAAGGCAAGAACGTCCCTGAGTGAATCCATGCTGAGAAGAATTGATTAAGTTAAATGTTTCTATGTGGTTTCTCACTTTCCTAGCAATAATTGACTCTAGTAGCTTTCCTATGATTGAAGTGAGACTAATGAGACGGTAATTGGATGCTATTGATTTATCACCTTTTTTTAAAATGGGAACTACATTTGCAAGCTTCCAAGCTTCTGGAACTATACCTGTCTCTAATGAATTGTTAAAAAGAAATGTTAATGGGTAACTTAACTCATCTCTGCATTCTTTTAATACTCTAGCATATACCTCATCGGGACCAGGCGATTTCTGAGGTTTCAGTCTGTCAATTTCCTTAAGCACATCATTTCTACTTATAGTAACCGTACTTAACCTATTTTCTATACTATCGCTATAATTTCTACATATTGGATACCAAAATGAGAAAGCTAATTATTCGATGAATGGCACTTAACTTAAGAGTGTAGACAAATAAAACCGATCTGGGAGTAACAATATCGAGTAACCTAAAACCAAGTCAACTATGTTCAGAAGTTGTTAGGAAAGCAAACAATATAATTGGCTTTATAGACAGGTCATTTGAGCATAAATCCAAAGAAATTATCTTAACTCTTTACAATTCCTTAGTCCGCCCTCTTCTGGTGCACTTATTACCAAAAAAATATAGACAAGCTAAAAAGAGTTCAACGTAGAGTTACCAAAATGATACCTAGCCTAAAGAGCAAACCATACGAGGAGCGTCTTAGAGAATTAAATTTATTTCCTTTAACACAGCGCAGATTAAGCGGCGACTTAATTAAAGTGTTCAAAATCATCAAAGGCATCGACAATATGAACTGTAGTAAGTACTTCACTATCGACCAATCTAATTACAACTGGGGAAACTGAAAATTAATGGTAAATCTTTTAACTCACACAAAATTAATCTAAAAACAAAAACATTTCAATCGAGTTGTCAACTTGTGGAATGGGCCCCATTCCCCGAGACGGTATAGACTTTAGCACCGTTGATTCTTTAAAACTTCGCCTAGACAAATATCTTGCATCAAACGCGCGACTGACTGCGTTTGTAAATCAATAATTATATTTTATTGCCCCTCAGATTCATCAAGGATTATTGCGTATATTATATTACTAAGACGTTACTCTCTTTTTCACAGATATACGAAAGATCACTTATAACTGTGTTATGTTACTAGCCCATCTGTCCCCAACTAACTTCCTTATCCTGCCACGGAGTTACGGACATTAGTTCCAGGACAGTAGTAACCTTTCCAATTTTCCCTTACCTACTCTAAAACGCTGTTTGGATACTTGATCATCAATGTTTTGAAGGACAAGCAGCCTAGAGGGGTCACTAGACCTGTTGTTTCTTGATTTCCTTTGTACCACGAACCCCCAAACGGTCCTCTCAACCCCTCGGACCACCACCACTACAGACAACTTTCCTCCATCCTCAAGCCACAATCATCAAAGGGTTTCAACAAAGCAAGCGCATCGCCAATACCCAGACATCGTTGACGGCCCCCCCCCCCCCCCCTTCCTTCAGTGTTGGCTCTCGCTCTTTCTCTCCTATATATTTCCCAGTACCAAACCGTAGCCATAGTCCAATATATATTTGTTTACAGGTCGTCGTCTAGCTGGTAGTAATGTATCCGTGTGAACCTTTGCTCAATCGTATTCATACTGAAGGTTTTCTTATTATATGATATCATCACTTTCACTCTGGCTCGCTTTACGTCAACAGTCACAAATAAAGATAAACAATATGTTATGCCCTTCTTTTCTACTACAGGATTAACTTGGGTAATGTGAGTTCTAACTGACTGGGTATAGAAGGCTGCATGCCCAAGAGAACCCAAAAGTGGCCCTGAGGTCCGGATCACGAGGGATCGAAACTGGTTCCAGGTAAGCTTTGGCGTTACCTGTTCAACAATTTGGGAAACGGCTTTTCCCAACTGCATAATGTGCAATAATGCCACGGCGATTTTGTCGCGGTCATTTTGAAGTGCCACATCTAACACTGGCTTTACTATGTCTAAGTAAGTGGCGATATCATATGTGTTTACATCATACTTGGGAATGTGTGTGAGTGTAATAGCAAGCTGCCATTTTTGCGATGTTCCCATGCTTCTACTGTTGCAAACTTGCAATGTAATGCAACCTTTTATCTGAATCAAGAACCACCGCTGCCGCCAATATTATGCCCTGCTTTTCTACAGGATTAACTTGGGTAATGTGAGTTCTAACTGACTGGGTATAGAAGGATGCATGCACAAAACAAGGTATGAGGAATAGAGAACACAAAAGAAACACACGGTAACAAGACACACGATCACGTTTATTGATTTGCACACTTCTGAATACTCGTACAAGACAAATGATAGAATTGAACAACACTAGCATAAGTGGATCTGGATGGAGCCTAGTCTCCCACTTCCAACGTTCAGGTATTAATCTTCTGATCACTGGCTTTATTCACAAGTTATTATACTGGAGACCATCAATGTTACTTATAGATTCAAATTCACTGTTAGATTTATTACTGGTAGCTCTGGTGCACAAGTAGTAGTTCACAGACTAGATTAGACACGCGTATTTTAGAGCACGGGAATTCTAGTAACCTCAGGGGGTACTGATCTAAGTTTTATATTCTTATGGCAGAAACACATAGAACGCAAATCAGTGGGCGAACATTAGATATCACTAGGGTTTCACTTCTAGGTAATAATATCTGGATATATGGGTAATTACAAGAGTTAATATCGCCTGTTAATTAATAAACACTGATACGCTTAGCACTTCCTAATGGAATGGTTATATATGAATTATACTGGGGCAAAGATATAGCCACTTCATAGAAATATTAATAAGTGAGTCTCTAAATAGTACTGTAACACTGTAGCACTAATAGAGTGAATCTTGGGTAGTATTTGACTGGTCTGATCCTGGTTATCTTGCATCCGTGATGTTGGGGGCTAACGACTGGTTCCACGGCCGTCCAGGTGGTCCATATGTAGGCAGTTCTCAAGTACGTGGACAGGTCCTTCTATCTAGATCTGCCACGGAGTCTGCCGGCTCTGGAACTCAATTCTCAGCAATCAACAATGATAGAGCTCGAGGTCAACTCTGGTGACCAACCCTGGTTGGTGTCTATCTTTCAACTGATTTTACTGGGGGCTGGAGCTTGGTTTATAGGCTCGGTTTTGGACCCTGTAGGCCATAGGGATCTCGAGTTTTGATGGACTTATTTGAGCTCTCAATTGATACGGGAACTAGGTAAGGTGGTGATTACTGTTGTGGCACATGGCTATATGGAGCCTTCATAATGTGATATAACTGAGCCTTAGTAAGAGGTACTATTTTGGCTATACTGGAAGTATTTAGGGGAGAGAGACTGGATCTACTTTGCGAGGAGGACTGGGACAGCTGTGATAGGAGCGTCTCTCTTAGATTGTTCAGTCTTCGTCCTATGGTATAGCTGAGGTGCTAATTTGGTTATCAGAGTATGCAAGAAAGGTTAATGAGTTATTGTGGGTTAATAGAGGTTAGTAAAGGTGTTAGTCATTCATGGTTAGTTCATTGATAGGAAGAAGTCCTGTGCTACCCGGCAATGACCCGGAAGTCAAAACAGGGGTCATTTATACCTCCGCAGGGGTCGGGGTCTCCCTCCTCGGGTAGGTAAAAAGGGGGAGGTGCGCGTCCTCTCTCTGTGTTGGTCGTCCGGGCAGCTGTGGCTGGGGGCTTGCCATATTACAAGTGTTTGTAATAACCCTCTGTTTATGAGACAGATGTGGGTGTTCGTAATACTAAAACCGAAGGTGCCTTGACCAGCTGGTTTAATTGGTTGGGTTGTAAATTGCATAGTTTGTTGGAGGTGGGGGAGACTGGGTTGCTAACTCTGCCACATTTATCTGGAAGTATGGCAATAGAAGTTAGTCACTGGCGAGGCGGCTAGCCTCGCACTGACGATCATTTGGTACAGGGTTGTGAATGGGTTGTGAGGGAATAGATGGCATGCAAAGGGTTAGTAAAGTTCTAATGGTGTTCCTTCCTACTGGGGAAAGGTAGGCTGGATTGGAGTATATATACAAAAGGTTTGAGAATGTTAGTAACGGAAAAGTTAAGGATATTCAGGGGGTGTGGTGGAGAGGCTAGGTTAGGAGGGAGTGGAGGAGCGTGGGGGGTTAACGAGAGGGAGAGGGTTAAGGAGGGCTACGTGGAAGTTTGACCCTAAGGTCTCTGGGCGTAGGGGTGGCATTAGGCTACAGTTGGTATCTTAGCCTGGGGGTTAATGACAGGGAAGGTATGTTAGCCAAACGCTACCGGGGGATGAGCAACATGTGGTGGTATGTGAGTCTGGAAAGGATAGAATCATGTGGACTGTGGGGCTGTGGGGAAGAGGAGGTTAACTGTAGGTGTGTGCTTGACTGTGGATAAAAGTAGAGAAAAACATGGTGTATTATTATTCGTCAATACGAGGGGTTATGGACACTATTATTTGACACGATTTCTTGCTGATTTAGTTGTCCCTGGGAACTGCGTTTTCTATGAAATATAGACCAAAGAAAGCGGCAGTTCGTAGGGGTACTTCGTTATTGTTTCGTGGTAGATATGTGTCGAGACAATGGTAAAAAAAGGTTATCTATACAATCTCTGGTTTGGGTAAGAATTAGAGTTACTGCATGGTGGCTAACATCTTCAGTCATTATCTCTGTCTAGGTCTTACAGGGATAATGGTTATATATACAATGGTGTACCCGTGGGTATCATAGTTTCTTATCAATTATGACATGGGGGTTAACATATTACTTCTCAGATGGAAGAACATACATAGATTTATGGGGGCGGTTGGTCTTCAGAAACTTAGTCTGGCAAGACAAGGTATTTTAGGGGGTTAACATATTACTTCTCGGATGGAAGAACATACATAGATTTATGGGGCGGTTGGTCTTCAGAAACTTAGTCTGGCAAGACAGGGGTTAACATATTACTTCTCGGATGGAAGAACATACATAGATTTATGGGGGCGGTTGGTCTTCAGAAACTTAGTCTGGCAAGACAAGGTATTTTTAGGGGTTTAACATATTACTTCTCGGATGGAAGACATACATAGATTTATGCCTGTCAGAACTGGTTGGCATTGGCTCAACCTAGGGACAGGGCATGGGTGTATTAAATTAAGGTGTATTCATGTTCATCATCATGTAGGTAGAGTCTGGTGGGTAAGAGGTGTAGGACACGAGGGGTAGTGGATACGCGAGGTGGGGGAGGGTTGTGAATTGTAAAGGGGGTGGTTTGAGGCTAGGCATCGCGCCAATCGTGACCCAGGATAGTGACCCTTAATGCGCTGGACATAGGGGTGGCATTTCCCTACGATCGAACAGGTAGGGTGGTGTGTGCAGCGGGGCGTGAAGGATAAGCGGACAGGATGACCCAAAACAGAGTACCACTGAGTATAGGGTCACGAAGCAAAATAGAGTAGTGTGGATTGTGGATACGAAGGAGGTGATTGGAAGACGTATAACAATTGTGGAAAAGTAAATGGAAGAGATGAACACGATGGCAGATAAAAGATAATTAACCTAAGGATTGAATACATGCATGAATGACGACATTATAGCCGTCGTCCTAATAAGATGATGAAACCGGGTTGGTATGCACGTGGCACAATACGACACAAGGATGGTGCCGCTATGTCGTATCAATACTGGTGGCATCTCCGGTTAATATTATATATACACTTAGTTACTAGAAGAACAAGGCAAGGGGGGGGCGAATGAGCACGGGGATACAATTATATCTATACTCGTCATGGAGAGAGAGATACGATGTAGCTTTCCTGCATCTTTCCTGATAATCGTCTGCAGATCGGTCATAGTGAGTTTATCCGAATTAACAGGCCTAAATCAATACAATAACTGGCATAGGGTTATCGGGTGTATAGAGTCGTGGTTAAAGGTTGGGAATCTATAGTTAATGGATAAAACAACGGGAGGTTAGAGACATAGAATTGCTAGAATTGGGGGGGACTCTGATTGTTATATAACTAAATACAGGGCTGACGTAATCACGATCTGATTTGGTGTGAAATGGAAGCTAAGGTGTCTTAGATCGCCTCGAACCTACACAATGAAAGTATTATAGCCTGTATGGTGGTTACCTAATTAAATACATACTTAGGTGGTACATCAAGAATATCAGTGAGTAAAGTATTGTGGTTTGTATATTAGAAGACTGTGATTGAGAGACGTATAATATGTGGAATGAATTGAGAGGGAGAGAGAGACCAAATCGGGAATGGAAAAGGGGCCTGGGATCTCGTTGGGGATGGGAGTTTCGCTCTCAGGATTTTCGTTCCTGTGGCTCGTTAGGGTTGGAGGTTTCGCTCTCAGGTTTTTCGTTCCTGTGGTATTTTACTTCCGTCGCCTTTATATTAGGTACGACCTCGTACCTCAAGGCTGGAGTACGTAGGTTTGTTTAGGGGGGCCAGGTCAGGTCGGTGAGGGGGTTAGGTTGGAGGGAAATGGCAGCCTGTAGCTGAGGACGAAGATTACTGTCATCCCGACTAGCAACAGACTGTTCAGAAAAGAGAGACAAAAACTTAAAACATTTTATCCTGGAATGTGAATAATATAATGAAATTAGGAAAAAAAATAACAAGATTACTCAGGCCATATCTCTAAGAAACTGAAAACTAATAGGAGAGTTACTATTCAAGAAAAAAGGGAACGAGGGAAGAAAATACATAGATGTTGGAAAATGAGAGAAAAGATGATAAAAGAACTTGACGAAAGAACAGATAATTAAGAACACAGGAAAATTAAGAAGAGCTAAAGTGTTTAACAATGTATAAAACAAATATAAAAGATAGTCAGAAAAGTGTAGGTTAACAAGAAAGGTAGTATGACTAAGGAAAAAAATATAATATATACAGTATATGGAAAACATGTAAATTTATAGAATCATGCCCAATCGCTTAGGAATTGAGAACAATACAAAACAAAATCCCATGAAAAATCCAGTACAATAACATCCTCATCATCATCAAGGGGGGGGGGGGGTTATTTAGGGTTGCCGTTAGTCTTGGTGAAGGTCTGGTTTTTATTCTGATAACATTGTTATTCGTCCCTCCCGACACACTGTTCCGGCACAAAATTGTGTTGAACACAAAATTGATAAGGCAACCAATCTTGTCGGCGTTGTATATAGAAGACCGAATTCAGTTATAAATACTTTTATTTATTCTCTGTCAGAAATTCTAAATACAATTAAATAATCTCAAAAGACTTGCTATATAATGGGTAATTTTAACATTGATTTGCTTAAATATAATAATAATCGAGTTGTTCAGGAATGTGTTATGTTATATAGTCATTGTTTATATCATTGTATAAATAAACCGACGAGAGTTGGAGCTTCGAGTGCTTCGTTGATTGATCATATTTGGTGCAACGATATTAAAGCAGAGATATATAGTGGTATCCTATTGTAAGACATATCGGATCACTTCGCGTCATTTATAAATGTTAAGTCAATGAATCATAAGGGAAACAACGAAGTTAACCTCAGATTTAGAAATTATAAACATACCAATGATGAAAATTTGTGTTCGGCTGTGGACGAAGCCATAACAAATTGTCAGTTAATCAATGATGTAAACAAAGATTATGATTCCTTCTTAAAATGTACTCAATATGTAGTGGACATGTGTTTTCCTTGGAGGAATATAGTGATCAAACAAAAAGCAGCCTTAAATCCATGGGTTACTACTGAGTTGAAAGTATATATAAACAATAGACACAAATTATATAAAAAATGTATAAAAAAGCCTTTGACATTTGGCGATGAGTATCGTGCATACAGGAACATGTTTAATCAAAAATTAGAATCCGCAAAAAAATTATATTATGAAAATAAATTAAATATGGTAAAGAGCGATAGTAAAGAGACTTGGAAGGTGTTGAACGAAATATTATGCCGTATAACTAACTGTAAAAATAATATTAAATCTATAACTATAAACAACGACATTGAGTCAGATGTCCAAAAGATATCTAATCATATGAACAAATATTTCTCTTCTATAGGGAAAGAACTAGCAAATAAATTACCGACCTGTGACCGTTCCCCTTTGCAATATTTAAAAGGCCAATATCCGAGTTTTAATTTGTCACCCGTCTCAACTAACGACACAATAAAAACTGTTAATGAATTAACAATACAAGTCCTGGATATGACAATATTCATATAAAAAATTATTAAGGAAATTATACATATATTAGCACCTAAATTAGCACAAATAATTAATGTATCCTTTCGCAACAGAGTTTTCCCTACTGGATTAAAGTTAGCTAAAATAATACCTATCTTTAACCCCTCATTGGCGGAACCCGGCTATAGTCGGACAAGAGAACCCCAACCTAAAGAGCGGGGCCCGGCTATAGTAGCATGCAATTTTGAGCACGTAATGTGCTCTGAGAGAGAGCCGAGCGGTGGGAGGAGCATAGGTTCCCTCTGACCGGTCGGCACGGCTTCCGCGCGACAACTGAGGCCCCCTCCACACTCATCCTTACTCACTACCTCACTACACAGGGAATTATGTAAGGAAATTACCGTATTTTAGGGATTTTGCCTTCGTCTTGCACGATTGTTGCAAGAGAACCTGTGGTCGTAGAAGGATGGTTCTGGTGTCATTGGAAAGCTCAATTATCGCCCTTTCATGGATACATAATTGTATTACGCTCTGGCTCTTGTTTATGCATGAAAAAGAGCACGGAAATAAGCTCGTTAAGGGTAAAACCCCCCGCTTGGCAGGTAGTAGAAGTTACCGCCTAGGCCGCTCGTAAGGTGTTAAAGGAGGCGACCCTCTCCTGGTCTCAAATTATAGCCCTATATCAATCTTGCCTACATTCGGTAAAATGATTGAACGACTAGTCTTTGAACGCTTAACAGCTTTCCTGGGAGAACACAATATTTTGGTGGATGAACAGTATGGGTTTCGGAAGGGCGCTTCACCACAAGCTGCTATTATAAGGATGATTAACGAAATGCCAAAAGTAAGGGAATGTTAGTGGCATGAATGATGGCACAAAAGAGAGAGAGGTTCTGGAAGTGCTAGTGAATGCCAGGCTGGATGTATGTGGAATGACAGAGACCAAATGGAAAGGTTCAGATGTGAGAGAGTGGGAGTGAAGAATGGGTGTGTGTGTTGGAGTACAAAGGAGTACAAAGGAAATCAAGCAAGAACAGATCTAGTGACCCTTCTAGGCTGCTTGTCCTCCAAAACACTGAGGATCAGGTGTCCAAAAAGTGGTTTAGAGTGGGTAAGGGAACATTGGAAAGGGAACTATTGTCCGTGGCAGGATTAGGAAGTTAGTAGGGGACAGATGGGTTAGTAACTGAGGGGAGGATAAAATAAAGTTATTCATTTACAAACGCAGTCAGTCGCGGGTTTGATGCGAGATATTTGTCTAAGCGGAGTTTAAATGAATCAACGGTGCTGCACTCTATAACGTCTTGGGGAAGCCCATTCCACAAGTTGACAACTCGATTGAAGAAGAAATTCTTAGATTCGTGTGAGTTAAAAGATTTACCAATAATTTTGCAACCGTTTCCCTGCGTGTAATTAGATTGGTCGATAGTGAAGTACTTACTACAGTTCATATTGTCGATGCCTTTGATGATTTTGAACACTTGAATTAAGTCACCTCCTAATCTGCACTGGGTTAAAGGAAATAGATTTAATTCTCTAGGACGCTCTTTGTATGGTTTGTTCTTTAGGCTAGGTATCATTTTGGTAACTCTACGTTGAACTCGTTCTAGCTTGTTTATATCTTTTTGGTAATAAGGACACCAGGATTGAACGCAGTATTCCAGAAGAGGGCGGACTAAGGAATTGTAAAGGGTTAGGATAACTTCTTTGGATTTATGCTCAAATGATTGCCTATAAAGCCAATTATTTTGTTTGCCGTCTTAACAACTTCTGAACATTGTTGACTCGGATTTAGGTTACTCGATATTGTTACTCCCAGATCGGTTTCTCTGTTTACATTCTTAAGCTGAGTGCAATTCATCAAATAGTTTGCTTTCTCATTTAGGTATCCGATATGTAGTACTTTACATTTATCCGCATTGAAACTCATTTGCCAAATTTGGGCCCAACATGACAATTTATCTAGATTGTGTTGCATATCGTCAACTTGTTCTATTGAGAGTACGCTATTTGCAATTTTTGTATCGCCAGCAAATTTTGAGATTGTACAGGTGAGACCCTCATCTACAGTATGTCATTGATGTAAATTAAAAAGAGAATTGGTCCTAGTACTGATCCCTGGGGTACCCCGCTACTTACATTGGTCCATTTAGATGCCTTACCGTTTATGACTACTCTTTGCTTTCTGTCGCGGAGCCAATTTTCTATCCATTTCAACACACCGTCTTGTATTCCATGCGCTTTTAGTTTTAGCAGTAAACGTTTGTGGGGGAACTTTGTCAAAGGCCTTTTGAAAATCAAGATATATAATATCTACAGCTTTACTCTCATCGTAGAGGTTGAGGATATCGTGGAAGAAGTCTAAGAGGTTTGTTAAACAGGAACGTTTTTTACGAAAGCCGTGTTGAGTATCTTTAAATATGTTATTTTCCTCTAAGTGATTTACGAGTCTGTCTCTTATGACCGTTTCTAGCATTTTACATACAACTGAGGGAAAGCTAATTGGACGATAGTTACTGGGTAGGGATTTGCTGCCTTTTTTTGAATATCGGTGTTACGTTGGCTAGCTTTCACTGATCAGGCATAGTTCCAGACTGCAAGGATTTATTGAATAGTAATGTCAGTGGTTTGGAGAGCTCATCCTTAGCTTTCGTTAGAACTCTAGGCGAGATTGTATCAGGTCCAGGCGTTTTATTTACCTTGAGTTTATCTAAACAGTTCAATACTTCTCTCTCTGTAACGGTGATATTGCTTAGAACATCTGAATTATCAATCTGAATCGGCGATGGTGTAGGGATATCACTGAGGTCTTCTGTTGCAAAAACTGATGCAAAGAAGGTATTGAGGACATTACTCATTTGTACTTCGTCTTTGGTGTATTCTCCATGTTCATCGAGTAACGGTCCAACAGTTGAAGTAACTACGTTTTTCTTTCTGATATAACTATAGAATTATTTCGGGTTTGTTTTACTTTGATTCACAATATGTAACTCTAGGGTCTTTTTACTTTGCTTAATTAACTTTTTGGCTTTGCGTCGTAGCTCTACAAATTTCACCCGTTCTTCGTCGTTTTGTGAGGATTTTAATCTATCATTAGCACATTTTTTAGCAAGCAGACAGTTTGAAATATCTTTATTCCACCATTTGGGCTTATTATTATGGCCTGGACGCCGTATTTTCGATGGTATGCAGTCTTGCACTGCTTTTAGGTAAGTGGTTTCGAATAACTTCCAAGATGTATTTATGTCGTTATTGTTAATTAAAAAGCTCCAGTCAGTTTCTTTAAACATAGCTCTAAATTTATGTAAGTTTGCTTTCTTGAAATTAGGGACTTTTTCGATGCTACTATTTGGTTCGTTACTAGTAAACTTTAAAGTGAAAGTTATCGTACGATGGCCGCTGTTACTGAATTCATCACCAACATTCAAATTCTCTATTAATTTTTCTTTTGTTGCAAGTACAATGTCAAGAACGTTATTACCACGGGTCGGCGTTTGAACAAATTGATAAAGCGAACTCTCTTTCAAGTTCGTATACAAGTCATATCCGGAGTGTGAAGTAAGAGTATCGCCTTACTTGGTCACAGGTAAATTAAGTCGCCAAAAATTATGGTATCTTGTGAGTTACTTACATCTGCAATTTGTTCGTAAATTTCTTGGTCAGTTTGCACTGATTGAGCTGGAGGTCTGTATATTAACGCATGTATTATTTTTGTACCTTTATTATTCTTTATTAGCACAAAAGACGTGTCGACGTTCACAATTTGAGGTTTTGACAAGAGGGTAGGGTTAAGACTTATTTTGATATAAAGTAAAACGCCACCTCCATTTCGATTTATTCTGCTTTTCTCAAACATTAAATAACCGGGAAGTGAATATTCTGCTAAAAAGTCTCTATCTTCTGTATTGAGACAAGATTCTGTTATGCCAATTACATCATCATTTTCTGTAAACACCAGCTCCTCTAAATCTGAAAATGTATTGCGTATGCTACGAGTGTTTGCATAAAAAACCTTTAAATGTTTTATTTTAGAACTCACGGAACGCTCTTTAATAATATTTTTTGGTTCTTGTCGGATCTACATTTATGTTCATGGCTGTCCTCGGTCCTCGCTGTCTTCGGTCCTTATCGCTGATGGTCCTCGGTTGCCTCTGTTTTTTGCTTGGCGTTAGATGATTTATGTCACTGCTGCTTCTTCTCGGATGGCGTTTTTTGATCCATGGCTGCGGACTGCTTCGTGTAGGAGACGACCCATGCGTGCTGAACCCACAGGGTTTAGATGAGTGCCATCCTTGCGGAACAGAGTAGGCTGGTTATAGAAATTATCCCAGAGGTTGATGAATTCAACTTCTTCCTTCAGACACAAATATTTTAGTCGGCTATTAGTGCTGAAGGACTTGTCGTAGAATTTGTCAGGTGCGTCGATCTTGGGGAGAATACCTGAGATGATGATATTCCTTGACTTGTTTTTGTAGTGCTGGATCATCTTGCGATATTTCTCCATCAACTCTTCGGATCTGGTGCGCATGACATCATTTGAACCAGCATGGATGACAAAAACGGTATTTTCGTGAGTGAGTGAGTGAAGAAGCAGCGAGAGAAGGTGCGTATTTGTTTGTAAGTAACAAATGGAAGGAATGTGTAAGAGAGTATGGGTCTGTGGGTTCAAGGATTGTGTGGGTGAGAATGAAAGTAGGAATACAAACGTGGGTGATTGTGTGTGTGTATGCTCCGACAGAGGATAAAAAAGTAAGAGAGAAAGAGGAGTTCTGGGTAAATGTGGAGAAGTGCATGGATAAGTTTGACAAGAACGAAAGAATATTCCTGATTGGGGATGCGAATGGTAAGGTGGGTGATAGGAAAGTTGATGGTGTGGTGGGAGGGTGGGGGGTACCGTCAGAGGTGAATGGTAATTGTAGTGCACTTGTGGATGTACGTGTGTGGAGGAGGTTGTGGATAGCCAACACCTTCTTACGACACAGAATGATACACAGGTACACGTGGAAACGGGTGTGGACGATGAAGGATAAGACAGTGGTGGAACGAAAGTCATTGATTGATTATGTATGTGTGGATGAACGAATGAAGAAATATGTGATGGATGCTAGGGTGTATAGGGGTATTGGAGAGGGTCTGTCTGATCATTATGTAGTAGTAGCTAAGGTAAGGATACAAAAGAAGTGGGTGAGGAGAGTTGGAGGAAGGCGAGAGGAAGGTGGAATGGTGAGGAGGGTGGAGATGTTACAGGAGGAGGAGGTCAGGGACGAGTACAGGAGAGCAGTAGAAAGACGACTAGGTGGGTTCGACCTGGAAGTTATGGAGGAAGTGGAGTAGATGAGCAAGGTGTTTAAGGAAGATATCTGTGCAGCATGTGAGGAGGTGTGTGGAGTGAGGAGAAGAGGGAGGGGAGTGAAAGGTACAGCATGATGGACAGAAGAGGTAAAAATAGCTGTGGAAGAAAAGAAGAAAGCATATAGAGAGTGATTGGGTAGTAGAGGGAATGAAGATTTCGAGAGACAGAAACGAGCGAGGTATGTGGAGAGAAAGAGGGTGCTGAAGAGAGTAGTGAAAGAAAGTAAGAGAAGAGTAGATGAGGAATTTGGTAGGAATCTGAGTGTAAAATGGAGGGAGAGTAAGAAACTGTTCTGGAAAGAAGTCAAGAAAGTTAGGGAAGGTAGCAAGGAAAACAGTAAGGGTGTGAACGATAAGAATGGGAGAATGCTAGCCCAAAAGCAAGAGAGAGTCGAAAGATGGATGGAGTACTTCAATGAGTTGCTAAATGTAAGGAATGAAGAGCGAGCAAACATAGTTGGATATGGTATGGGAGGGAGAAGAAGAGAAGTAGTGGAGGAGCAGGTGGGGATCAGGAGGTTAGAAGTGTGGGAAGCCATGAAAAGAGTGAAGTTGGGGAAAGCACCAGGAACAGATGGAGTGTGTGGGGAAATGTTGAGGTATGGTGGTGAGATAGTGGTCGAATGGGTATGGAAAATGTGCAAACTAGCATGGGAGAAGGGGAGTGCACCCGATGACTGGAAGACTGGCATAATAGTCCCCCTATATAAGGGCAAAGGGGAAAGAGGAGTGTGTGGTAACCACCGAGGAATATGTCTTCTAAGCGTAGTAGGGAAGGTATACAGTAGGGTGGTGATTGAGAGAGTGAGAGTGAGAGTGAGAACGGAGAAATGGATAGGCGACGAGCAGGGAGGTTTTAGGAAGGGAAGAGGATGTGTAGATCAGATTTTTACCCTGAATTGTGTTGTGGAGAAATATCTGGAGAAGAAACAAAAGGTGTATGTTGCCTTTATGGACTTGGAGAAGGCCTATGCCAGAGTGGATAGAGAAGGTTAGTGGAAAGTACTTAGAATATACTGAGTAGATGGCAAGTGGCTGAAAGCAGTGAAGAGCATGTATGAGGGTGCAAAGGCGGCAGTACGTGTGGAGAGTGAGCAGAGTGAGTTCTTTGACCAGAATGTTGGTTTGAAACCGGGGTGTGTGATGTCCCTGTGGTTGTTTACTGTATACAGTATATGGATGGAGTCATACAAGAAATACTATCAAGAGCAGTGGATGTTGGTGTATCGCTGAAAAGGGAGGGAAATGAGTGGAAGCTACCTAGACTGCTGTTTGCGGATGATACAGTTCTGATGAGTGATAATGAATGGGAGTTGCAGGGTCTGGTAAATGAGTTTGGAACAGTGTGCGAAAAACGGAATCAGTAGGTAAATGCGGGGAAGAGCAAGGTCATGGTCTTCGAAAGGGGTAAAGTCACAGAGTGTGAGGTGAAGCTGAACGGTCAGGCTATGGAGATCGTCAGCTCTTTTAAGTATCTGGGCAGTGTGTTGAGTAAAGATGGGACTGTGGATGAGGAGGTGCGGGAGAGGGTGCAACAGGGGAAGAGGGTTGTAGGAACGTTGAAAGCAGCAACAAGAAGTAGGGTGGTCAGTATGGAAGTGAAGAAGTCCTTGCATGACAATGTGGTAATCCCGACACTAACTTACGGAAGCGAAGCATGGACGTTCGGGAAGAGGCTCAAACCAAGAGTGAGAGCGGTGGAAATGAGTTACTTGAGAAGTGCGTGCGGAGTTACATGGAGGGATAGACAGACGAATGAGGAAGTAAGAAGGAGGTGTGGTGTGGAGGTAGAGGTGCTGGAAAGTGTGAAATGGAACAACTTGAGATGGTTCGGCCATATGGAATGTATGGAAAGTGAGAGATTGACTAAGAGGGAGTACGAGAGAGGTGGAAGGATAGAGAGGGAGAGGTGCACCGAAGGAGAGGTGGAAGGATGGAGTGAGGAAGCATATGAATGAAGAAGGTGCTGGTTGGGAGGAGGGGCATCGACTGACTGGGGACAGAGGTGCATGAGGGCGGTTCGTTCGTGGCCACACCTTCGGGGATCACGGCGTCAGGCAATAGATAGATAGATAGAATGATAAAAGTCAAACAACTATCGTGGTATTTCTGGACCTAAGGAAGGCCTTTGATACATTTGATCATGGAATTTTAATGGAAAAATTGTTACATTACGGGGTCAGAGATGTGTCATATAAATGGTTTAAAAGTTATTTGTCAAATCGTCTGCAGTATACAGAATTGAGTGGAGTGAAATCAAATCTAGAAAGTAATTCAATAGGTGTTCCACAAGGTTCGAATCTTGGTCCATTACTCTTTCTAATCTATATTTATGACTTAGTGAACAGTTCTAATCTGCTCAAATTTGTTTTATTTGCGGATGATACAAATATTCACTATTTTGGGTCGAACTTAAATACGCTCATTGACTCGACCAATAGCGAACTGCACAAAATATCACAGTGGTTATTAACAAATAAATTGCCTCTCAATGTTAGTAAGACACATTATATTGTATTTGCTGGTAACAAATATATCCCAAATGACATAAATATTTCACTAGGAAATGAACAAAATACAAAAATGTAACTTAACCAAATGTCTTGGTGTATTTGTTGATGATAAACTTAATTGGACAGAACATTATATAATACATAAATGAAAAACATTCTAAATCCTTAGGCATTATATATAAGGTAAAACCTCTGCTTACCGAAGAAGCATTACTGTGTTTGTATAACAGTTTAATTTATCCATATTATCAGTATTGTAATGTTGTTTGGGGTTCAGCCACATAAACAAATGTATAACCATTATTCAAAGAAAGCCATGAGAATAATACCCTAAAGTGGGATATTTAGACCATACAACTCCTGTATTCAAAGAATTGAGAGTGTTAAAACTATGTGATATTCATCACATAGCATCTCTTAAATTTGTTTTCAATCAGCTTGATTGTGTTCAGAATCAATATTTCCATCACGTAGACAGTATACATAGTCACAACACAGGAAACAAAAACCTTCTCAGACCCCCCAAGCCAAATACTAACCTTGGTAAAAAATGTATTACTTTCTCGGGAAGTATCTTCTGGAATAGACTACCAGAAGAAATAAATGTAGCTAACAGTCTTAGAATTTAAACGGAAATGTAAAAATCACTTACTAAGCAGCTATTAAGTTTGTAAACGCCAACTGAGTATCTACATTGTAAGCACACTACATATACAGGACACTGCTGGTAATTTCCTAAACGTATTTTGAAGGAGCCCATAACAAAAAAATGTTCACATTTCATGGGCTTAGCCTTGATAATGAATTATGAAGATATTGTAATATACTGTATATGTTTTTAGGCTAAATAAAGTTATTATTATTATTATATTATTATTATTAACATTCGACTTGCTCTTCTTTTATTTCCCTAACTTGTCTTTTCTTCATTATTTGCTTTGCCTCAAGCCGTATTTTCCCTTATTTTTGTTTTGTGGATGTGTTATTCTATTTACCTCTATCTTTTATTATTTTGATACACATGTCAATCTAAGAATTTTTTGTTCATCATTATCATGCTCATTTTGTTATTGCCTATCTATTATCCACTGTTGGTATTTCTTTCCCTATGGTACAGCTGTGGTCAGGAATACTTGAACACCTAATTATATGTGCAAAATGGTAAATATTAACTAGTGAAAACCAATATTTGAATGTATGTGACTCAAACAGTGTCTCAAAATAGTTAGCAGTGTTATATAATACCTTAACACTTCAATGTGTGTTTTGTTTCCACTGGGTTTAATGTGTTCAAGTAGGATCCTACAAGGTATCTTTTTATGTTTTCATGTTTGTTTTGCATTTGTTGAACGTATTCTTAATTTTCCTGGAGAGACAAAATACTATTGGAGATCACCGTGCGAGAGTTGTTACGCTGCATTGAGAGAGAGAGAGAGAGAGAGAGAGAGAGAGAGAGAGAGAGAGAGAGAGAGAGAGAGAGAGAGAGAGAGAGAGGCGTGGGGGGAGGGGAGACTACTCTAGCATATCTGGCAAAGACAAATTAAATATTACTCCTGGGTGCCTGAAGATGTAGACACTATCAGTCATACATTGTTGTCCATCTACAATTTATTCTGCCCGACTCTGCACAGTAGTATAATATATATATATATATATATATATATATATATATATATTAGCATTTGTTATCATATTTGAATTGGTTGGCATGTGTTTTTTGTTTATATATATATATATATTTTTATTTTTATAATTAGAAAAGAGTTATACTTGTTGTGCATAAGTGAATGGCTCTCATCCAACCTCTCCCTTCTTTAAATAGCTATACATAACTATAAAATGTACACTAATATTTATTAACCCACTGGACCCACGCAAGCAATTTAATATAAATGTACAACCCAGGACCAGCCACTTGTTATTTATTTTTTCCTGAAAACACATGGGATGGGTTTGTAATGAAGGAAAAACACAAAACAAACGCTCACCTACTGTGTAGGTCATTAAGGGGTCCTGGGGATCGGCGGAAAGTCACAATTAACATGGGGCGAGGGGTAGGCAAAATATTGGAGAATCACTGCCGCGCGCGACCACATGCATGCGGCTGAACTTGGAGGGTTGTCAACCATCGGTGTTGTTCCTTGGGATCCTAAAATAATTATCATACAAATCTGAACCCTCTAAGTGCCATAGGACAAGAGTAATTAAGGCCGACGCAACTGTTGCGTAGCTGGGACTGTGCGTTATATATATAGCGGATGCATAACGTGCGTCGCTTGGGTCCAGTGAGTTAACTCTAATTCACTTGTTGCTTACTGGTTATCAAAGATTACACATAAATATTGTTGATGATATACTGAATGACACAAACAAGTATATCTTATTATCCTCAGAATTATGTGTATCATATTAAATCAAATTAACCTTTCCACCACCACCACAATTATCATTATCATCACTACAATAATCATCAAACTGTGTAGTTTATCTATATCTTGCCCATAATTATCATCATCATCTCTACCCTCACCTAAGTTATTAACCCCTATTGTACCATAGGATACAGAAATAAAAGTTGCCCCCCCAGTCCCAAGCAATGTGGCCAAAATGGCAAGATAGAACAACCTTCCACCTCAAGAGATGAAGGAAGACTGGCTCCCCCAGCCTTCAGAGGGTCTTATATAAGCTGAGAAGTGTTGCCATATCGAGAGTAGTGCTCAAACTGTCATGGTACCAGACACAGCCTGATACAGGCAGTTACAAGAAAATTAATTACTGACGGCTACTGGCCATCGCTGGGACTGGGAAGTGACTTATCTACTGACGGCTATTAGCCGTCGCTGGGATTGGACGGGTTAACTGTGTGTATTAACCCATTCTCTGCGGGCATATTTTAGCCATATTAGGGCTCATTCAGGCACTCATGATTTATTAGTCAAGTGTCAGAATGAAATTAAATATATTCAACCGAAAACTAAAAGAAAAGAGCTTAAAAATTACACCAAAATGAGCTTCGTAGCTCGCGGTGTTTACCCACAGCGCTTCCATAGACATTCTCTAAAATGAGCAATTCTCGCTAATGTCTCGCTACATTTGCCTTTGGCAGCACTGTATATCTAGCGAGACTCTGACTCAGAACCTTCAGTGCCACGGCCGCCTAGCTGGGAGAAGGACGTTTGGCCTGTGGCGCTCCCGCTCCCGCTCCCTTGCACTCAATTTTACAGGCTTTAAGAGGCTTTAAAAGCCTGTAGATTGCTGTAAGTTGCCATGGCGTTCGGGAACGTCTCCCGCAGGGAAAGGGTTAACGTCTATTTTTTTACAACACCATGACCTAAAACAACGGAACCCGAGAACGTTAACCCCTTAACCCTGTCAGTGCCAGTGACTTTTTGTTTATTTGATGTCTGCTACATTTAGACGATTTTATGATACTTGGGAGGATATATAGTTAATCAAAATATTAATTGAAATAGGCTGTAGCCTTTTTATTGGTAGAAGCCTTTCCTAAGCTGAATAAAATTGTATAATAGTTGCCAGAATATAATGAAAAGGATGTCACCGTACTGAATAGGTAAATATTACCCCTCAAAATATAACTCCATATTATGGTGATCCTACCAAAACCTTCCTAAGGCTGAAGGCAACCATCTGGTTTTGGAGTGACATATGGGTTATATACGAACGCTGTAAGTGAACAGATAACAATCTAATGGGTCGTGGAGCAAGAATATTGGGGAGTAGACCAAACTTGATCTGTTGGTTATAGCTGATCTAGGGGAGGTGAAAAGGGGGGAGTGAGAGAGAGATTTACAAAGATACACAGACTGCATAGACCTTTCGGTCCCTATTAGGCAGTCTGGACTTAATGATAACATATACTTTGCTACATAGTAGAAGGTAAGGATAACTAAGCAGAATAGAGAGAAAGAGTTACACAGATACTCAAACCACACAGACCTTGCGGTCCCAACTAGGTGGTCCAGCCTTAATACTACTAGACAGGGACAGTTTATAGTGGAAGAATATGGCTGTAAATTAGAAGGGTCTCTCCCCACCCTCCGGCTAAAAAGCCGTACCGGAAAATAGGATGAAGTGTAATCTTATGGGTCAGGAAATGCCCACAAGGAAAATGTGTATATAGTATGGGAAGAAATTAGTTTGAAAAGGAAATTACACATGCCTTCTGACTAATTCATATTAATCAAATCTTCATTAGATGATCGTCCAATCTTTTCTTAAACGTATCAATATAATTACTGTCGACCACCTCGCTTGGTAAACTATTCCACTCTTTAAAGGTGAATTACACAAAGATGAAAAAAGTGAGATAAGTTATTCAGCAAAACGTTAAAGGCTCTAGTAATTATACACCATTATTGGGAATATCCTTAAATTTGCCCCTAACATATAAAATAAATTGGGTTAAGTTAAAGCTAAATTTCTGTTGCCTGACAACTATCAGAATCTATGACGTCATCACAATACTGGAAGGCGCGAAATTTGCGAGACGGTCAACTATCAGACGCCGCCAGATATAAAATTGTTGAATATTTGTTTTCTTTACTGACTTAAATTTACGTTATTATACACGAACCTGAGCATCCTTAATATTATGTTTTGATGCATACAAAATATACATCTTCGATGGTATGTAGCTTATGTAATTCACCTTTAATCACATTGTATGTGAAGAAATGTCGCATCTAAGGATGCCATTTTTCTAATAAATTTAATTCCATTACCTCGGGTTGCAGCATTATTATTATAATAATAATGCTGCAACCTGAGGTAATTATTAATCCTGAACAGTGCACTGATATCTACTCTGTTAAAGCTCTTAAGTATCTTAAAACACTCGATAAGTTGGCCTCGCAACCTCATTTTCTTTACCGAGAACAATTTAATTGATTTAATATTTCATAATGTGGCTTGTTTTTCAGAGATGGCATTGTTTTAGTTGCTCTACGCTGCAAAAATTTGAGTCTTTTAATGTCCTTATAGAGATATGGGGACCAAAACTGAACGCCATATTCATGACGGGGTCTAACAATGCTGTTTTTCCTTGCTTAGGTAAGTGTCCGGCAAAATAATGCTTTTGTTTTTCTAGGTAAAATTTCTTTTGATAAATCCCAAATCTTTGTTAGCTATATTTGCCGCAGCCGCACATTGCTCTGAGGATTTTTCTGATATTCTGATATTATAACCCCGAGATCTTTAACCTTAGAGTTTGCTATTATTGGTTGGCCTTTCATTTGATAATCATACTTTTTGTTTTTTGAACCAACTTGCAAAATTTGACATTTGTCAACATTAAAGGGCATTTGACACTTTTCTGACCAATCCACTATTTTGCTTAAGTCGGACTGTAGGCTATTTCTGTCTTCCTCATTGAAGACTATGTTCCCTATCTTTGTATCGTACCAAATTTGGAGATAAAGTTATTCAGACCTACATCAATATCATGTATATAATATATGCTAAATAAAATCAGACCAAGGACCGATCCTTGAGGCACACCGCTGGTAACAGGCACCCAATCTGATTCTATATCATTAATACCGACTCTCTGCTTTCTGTTTGCAAGCCAGCTTTTAATCCATTGATATATATTACCCTTTATTTCTAGCATTTCTAATTTATCTAATAATTTATTGTGAGGTACCTTGTCAATCGCCTTTTGAAAATATAGGTAGACTATGTCAAGCGCCTTAGTTGAGTCATTAAGAGTAAACAATTTATAAAATTTGAGTAGGTTTGTTAGGTACGGTACGATTCTCTGGTCCTAAATCCGTGCTGGCTGTTTCATATTAATTCATTATATTCAAGATACTCAACTATTTTATCTGTTAAAATGGTTTCAAAATTGTTTCTATTACTGACGTTAAGCTTATTGGTTCGATCACCCTTTTTGTGAATGGGTGTAATATTGGTTGTTTTCCAAAGAGAGAGAGAGAGCGAGGTTTAGTAATGGAGTTACAACAGTGAGAGTGAAGTGGAGAGAGTAAGGCGAGCTTAGAAAGAGCTAAACAAATAACAGTACATATTGGTAGAGAAATGAAAGACGTGAAGGAGATGAAGAAGGACATAGAAAACACGAAGCAGAGAAGGGTAGTAGCAAGGAATATATGGTAGGTAGTTGAAGTATGTATGTATATACTCAGGCACATACCCCATTGCTGGGGGTGGCCGACACGAGACAGAGCCCGAACAGAAACAATATTTATAGTTCCTATTATCAGGGTTCGGGACCAATTTAGCGTTCCCTCGCCCTTTCTTCTGTCTCGTTGAGTAGGAGAATTTTACAAGGGAAGAAGGATTCCTATCCTCTTGCTAAATAACGATATAGAAGGACAGAGAGATAACGGGGTGGGGGGGGGGGGGGGGGAGATAACTACTATTCGTACACAAACAGTTTACACAAGAAATATACAGAACATATGGTTAACATAGGAACACAAATATACAACATATTGGATGTAGTGAGAGTATGATTGTGGTCAACATTGAAGGGAATATTATTGCATAATTATAATACGTAAATATTTGAGAGAGGTGAAGTAGGATCGACACATTATTTATCCGAAACGAATAGATACAGTATATGTCCAGCGAACAGACCATTACAGATGGATGGTCATTAGGTAAACAATGATGTCAATAACGGGGAAGGTAAGCGGCCATAAAGAGGATATTGGAATGGTAAAAGTCGAATGTACACACACTCTCTCTCTCTCTGTCTCTCTCATAACTGAATATACTGCCCCTCTCTCCTCTCTTTTCCATGTACACACACTCTCTCTCTCTCTCTCTCATAACTGAATATACTGCCCCTCTCTCCTCTCTTTTCCATGTACACACTCTCTCTCTCTCTCTCTGTCTCTCTCATAACTGAATATACTGCACCTCTCTCCTCTCTTTTCCATGTACACACACTCTCTCTCTCTCTGTCTCTCTCATAACTGAATATACTGCCCCTCTCTCCTCTCTTTTCCATGTACACACACTCTCTCTCTCTCTCTGTTTCTCTCATAACTGAATATACTGCCCCTCTCTCCTCTCTTTTCCATGTACACACACTCTCTCTCATAACTTAATATACTGCCCCTCTCTCCTCTCTTTTCCATGTACACACACTCTCTCTCTCTCTCTGTCTCTCTCATAACTGAATATACTGCCCCTCTCTCCTCTCTTTTCCATGTACACACACTCTCTCTCTCTCTCTGTCTCTCTCATAACTGAATATACTGGCCCTCTCTCCTCTCTTTTCCATGTACACACACTCTCTCTCTCTCTCTCTGTCTCTCTCATAACTGAATATACTGCCCCTCTCCTCTCTTTTCCATGTACACACTCTCTCTCTCTCTGTCTCTCTCATAACTGAATATACTGCCCCTCTCTCCTCTCTTTTCCATGTACACACACTCTCTCTCTCTCTCTGTCTCTCTCATAACTGAATATACTGCCCCTCTCTCCTCTCTTTTCCATGTACACACTCTCTCTCTCTCTGTCTCTCTCATAACTGAATATACTGCCCCTCTCTCCTCTCTTTTCCATGTACACACTCTCTCTCTCTCTCTGTCTCTCTCATAACTGAATATACTGCCCCTCTCTCCTCTCTTTTCCATGTACACACACTCTCTCTCTGTCTGTCTCTCTCATAACTGAATATACTGCCCCTCTCTCCTCTCTTTTCCATGTACACACACTCTCTCTCTCTCTGTCTCTCTCATAACTGAATATACTGCCCCTCTCTCCTCTCTTTTCCATGTACACACACTCTCTCTCTCTCTCTCTCTGTCTCTCTCATAACTGAATATACTGCCCCTCTCTCCTCTCTTTTCCATGTACACACACTCTCTCTCTCTCTCTGTCTCTCTCATAACTGAATATACTGCCCCTCTCTCCTCTCTTTTCCATGTACACACACTCTCTCTCTCTCTCTCTCATAACTGAATATACTGCCCCTCTCTCCTCTCTTTTCCATGTACACACACTCTCTCTCTCTCTCTCTGTCTCTCTCATAACTGAATATACTGCCCCTCTCTCCTCTCTTTTCCATGTACACACACTCTCTCTCTCTCTCTCTGTCTCTCTCATAACTGAATATACTGCCGCTCTCTCCTCTCTTTTCCATGTACACACACTCTCTCTCTCTCTGTCTCTCTCATAACTGAATATACTGCCCCTCTCTCCTCTCTTTTCCATGTACACACACTCTCTCTCTCTCTGTCTCTCTCATAACTGAATATACTGCCCCTCTCTCCTCTCTTTTCCATGTACACACACTCTCTCTCATAACTTAATATACTGCCCCTCTCTCCTCTCTTTTCCATGTACACACACTCTCTCTCTCTCTGTCTCTCTCATAACTGAATATACTGCCCCTCTCTCCTCTCTTTTCCATGTACACACACTCTCTCTCTCTGTCTCTCTCATAACTGAATATACTGCCCCTCTCTCCTCTCTTTTCCATGTACACACACTCTCTCTCTCTCTCTGTCTCTCTCATAACTGAATATACTGCCCCTCTCTCCTCTCTTTTCCATGTACACACACTCTCTCTCTCTCTCTGTCTCTCTCATAACTGAATATACTGCCCCTCTCTCCTCTCTTTTCCATGTACACACACTCTCTCTCTCTCTCTGTCTCTCTCATAACTGAATATACTGCCCCTCTCTCCTCTCTTTTCCATGCCCCATTCCTTCTGTCACTCACGTATTGACTATGTCTTCTCTCTGACCCACTTGTTTTCATTATACACGTCTATACTTTTATCCGGGCTCGTTTGACTTCTTTAACGTCTCGCTCGTCTAGATAGCAGAATTGAATATTTAGTACGTCCAATGAAGTACAGTTTAGAAGCACCACATCAAATTAACTGGATACAATTACTATTAGGATAAAAATATATACTGCAAACCAAATTTGGTCATAAGTCTTGCATTTCCAAATTTGCTTTAACTAATGTTGAATATTTATTTCAATAACTGCTATATACTATACACTATTTGCGTCTTGTTTTTGGTAAATATGTTAGTCCCTTTGTATATTAGATATCCTTTACAAAGTGTGTATTCTTCTAAGTTAATACAACACCGGTGGTCCGGTTTCATATCCTCTATATATATTAATTTTCCTCTGCCTACCAATTCTCTGCATCTGCCCCCTTTGTTTTGGTCTCCTCTCTCCCCCTTCCCTCCACTTCCACAATCTGGTCTCCTCTCTCCCCCTTCCCTCCACTTCCACAATCTAGTCTCCTCTCTCCCCCTTCCCTCCACTTCCACAATCTGGTCTCCTCTCTCCCCCTTCCCTCCACTTCCTCAATCTGGTCTCCTCTCTCACCCTTCCCTTCACTTCCACAATCTGGTCTCCTCTCTCCCCCTTCCCTTCACTTCCACAATCTGGTCTCCTCTCTCCCACTTCCCTCCCCTTCCACAATCTGGTCTCCTCTCTCCTCCTTCCCTCCACTTCCACAATCTGGTCTCCTCTCTTCCCCTTCCCTCCACTTCCACAATCTGGTCTCCTCTCTCCTCCTTCCCTCCACATCCACAATCTGGCCTCCTCTCTTCCCCTTCCCTCCACTTCCACAATCTGGCCTCCTCTCTCCCCCTTCCCTCCACTTCCACAATCTGGCCTCCTCTCTCCCCCTTCCCTCCACTCCATCCAACGCCAAGAAAAAAACAGAGGCAACCGAGGACCACCAGCGATAACGACCGAAGACAGCGAGGACCGAGGACAGCCATGAACATAAATGTAGATCCGACACGAACCAAAAATATTATTAAAGAGCATTCCGTGAGTTCTAAAATAACAAATTTAAAGGTTTTCTATGCAAACGCTCGTAGCATACGCAATACATTTTCAGATTTAGAGGAGCTAGTGTTTACAGAAAATTATGATGTGATTGGTATAACAGAATCTTGGCTCAATACAGAAGATAGAGACTTTTTTAGCAGAGTATTCACTTCTCGGTTATGTAATGTTTGAGAAAAGCCGAATAAATCGAAATGGAGGTGGCGTTTTACTTTATATCAAAGAAAGTCTTAACCCTACCCTCTTGTCAAAACCCCAAATTGTGAACGTCGACGCATCTTTTGTGCTAATAAAGAATAATATAGGTACAAAAATAATACTTGCATTAATATACAGACCTCCAGCTCAATCAGTGCAAACTGACCGAGAAATTTACGAACAAATTGCAGATGTAAGTAACTCACAAGATACCGTAATTTTTGGCTACTTTAATTTACCTGTGACCAAGTGGGGCGATACTCTTACTTCACACTCCGGACATGACTTGTATACGAACTTGCAAGAGAGTTCGCTTTATCAATTTATTCGAACACCGACCCGTGGTAATAACGTTCTTGACATTGTACTTGCAACAAAAGAAGAATTAATAGAGAATTTGAATGTTGGTGATGAATTCAGTAACAGCAACCATCGTACGATAACTTTCACTTTAAAGTTTACTAGTAACGAACCAAATAGTAGCATCGAAAAAGTCCCTAATTTCAAGAAAGCAAACTTCCATAAACTTAGAGCTATGTTTAAAGAAACTGACTGGAGCTTTTTAATTAACAATAACGAAATAAATACATCATGGAAGTTATTCGAAACCATTTACCTAAATGCAGTGCAAGACTGCATACCATCGAAAATATGGTGTCCAGGCCATAATAATAAGCCCAAATGATGGAATAAAGATATTTCAAACTGTCTGCTTGCTAAAAAATTGGCTAATGATAGATTAAAATCCTCACAAAATGACGAAGAACGGGTGAAATTTGTAGAGCTACGACGCAAAGCCAAAAAGTTCATTAAGCAAAGTAAAAAGACCTTAGAGTTACATATTGCGAATCAAAGTAAAACAAACCCGAAAGAATTCTATAGTTATATCAGAAAGAAAAAAGTAGTTACTTCAACTGTTGGACCGTTAGTCGATGAAAATGGAGAGTAAACCAAAGACGAAGTACAAATGAGTAATGCCCTCAATACCTTCTTTGCATTAGTTTTTACAACAGAAGACCTCAGTGATATCCCTACACCATCGCCGATTCAGATTGATAATTCGGATATTCTAAGCAATATCACCGTTACAGAGAGAGAAGTATTGAATTGTTTAGATAAACTCAAGGTAAATAAAACGCCTGGACCTGATACAATCTCGCCTAGAGTTCTAAAGGAAGCTAAGGATGAGCTCTCCAAACCACTGACATTACTATTCAATAAATCCTTGCAGTCTGGAACTATGCCTGATCAGTGGAAGCTAGCCAACGTAAGACCGATATTAAAAAAAGGCAGCAAATCCCTACCCAGTAACTATCGTCCAATTAGCTTAACCTCAGTTGTATGTAAAATGCTAGAAACGGTCATACGAGACAGACTCGTAAATCATTTAGAGGAAAATAACATACTTAAAGATACTCAACACGGCTTTCGTAAAAAACCTTCCTGTTTAACAAACCTCTTAGACTTCTTCAACGATATCCTCAACCTCTACGATGAGAGTAAAGCTGTAGATATTATATACCTTGATTTTCAAAAGGCCTTTGACAAAGTTCCCCACAAACGTTTACTGCTAAAACTAAAAGCGCATGGAATACAAGACGGTGTGTTGAAATGGATAGAAAATTGGCTTAGCGACAGAAAGCAAAGAGTAGTCATAAACGGTAAGGCATCTAAATGGACCAATGTAAGTAGCGGGGTATCCCAGGGATCGGTACTAGGACCAATTCTCTTTCTAATTTACATCAACGACCTAGATGAGGGTGTCACCTGTACAATCTCAAAATTTGCTGACGATACAAAAGTTGCAAATAGCGTACTCTCAAAAGAACAAGTTGACGATATGCAACACAATCTAGATCAATTGTCATGTTGGGCCCAAATTTGGCAAATAAGTTTCAATGCAGATAAATGAAAAGTACTACATATCGGATAACTAAATGAGAAAGCAAACTATTCGATGAATGGCACTCAGCTTAACACGAGATTAGCGGGCTAGCGGTTTATTTATATGTACCGCCCAGCGGGGTGTTTTTAGCCAAAATAGGGCTGTTTACGTGATCATTTTCATGCCTAAATAAGACCCAGAGCGTAAAACAAGTATCTACCCCTGAAAGGGCATAAACAGAGCTTTCCAATGACACCATAACGATCCTTTTATGATGGCTAGTTTTCTTGCAACAACCGCGCAACGCGAGTGCCAAAAGCATGTAATTCGGCACTTTCCCCATACAATTCCGTATATAGCGAGTGAGAGAGGGAGGGAGGAGGTGGGATTCATGTCAGTAGGTTCGCCGCGGTGGTCTGGAGCAGTCATACGCTCGCTACTCTCCTGCCACCACTTGTCTCTCTCTCTCAGCAACATTACGTGCTGAAATTGCCACACGACCTATGTCGAGCGCCGCCAGATAGTCCAGATTTATTATACTCGACTTATGTTGCGCGCCGACACTTAGGGGTTAAGAATGTAAAGAGAGAAACCGATCTGGGAGTAACAATATCGAGTAACCTAAAACCGAGTCAACAATGTTCAGAAGTTGTTAAGAAGGCAAACAAAATAATTGGCTTTATAGGCAGGTCATTTGAGCATAAACCCAAAGAAGTTATCCTAACCCTTTACAATTCCTTAGTCCGCCCTCTTCTGAAATACTGCGTTCAATCTTGGTGCCCTTATTACCAGAAAGATATAAACAAGCTAGAACGAGTTCAATGTAGAGTTACCAAAATTATACCTAGCCTAAAAAACAAACCATACGAAGAGCGTCTTAGAGAATTAAATCTATTTCCTTTAACCCAGCGCAGATTAAGAGGTGACTTAATTCAAGTGTTCAAAATCATCAAAGGCATCGACAATATGAACTGTAGTAAGTACTTCACTATCGACCAAGCTAAATACACGCGGGGAAACGGTTGCAAAATTATTGGTAAATCTTTTTACTCACACGAATCTAAGAATTTCTTCTTCAATCGAGTTGTCAACTTGTGGAATGGGCTTCCCCGAAGCGTTATAGACTGCATCACCGTTGATTCATTTAAACTCCGCCTAGACAAATATCTCGCATCAAACCCGCGACTGACTTCGTTCGTAAATTAATAACTTTATTTTATCCCCCCCTCAGTTACTAACCCATCTGTCCCCTACTAGCTTCCTAATCCTGCCACGGACATTAGTTCCAGGGCAGTAGTTCCCTTTCCAATGTTCCCTTACCCACTCTAAACCACTGTTTGGACACTTGATCCTCAGTGTTTTGGAGGACAAGCAACCTAGAAGGGTCACTAGATATGTTGTTGCTTGATTTCCTTTGTACTCCTTTGTACTTTGTACTCCTTTGTACACTTCCACAATCTGGTCTCCTCTCTCCTCCTTCCCTCCACTTCCACAATCTGGCCTCCTCTCCCCCCCTTCCCTCCACTTCTGTAAGGTCAACACAAAATACCACTTTGTCCTTTTATCTTGTCCTTCATTTTTTACTTTGCTCTTTCTTTTTTCACCACCGTTCCTTTGCATATTTTGTTTTGTTACTTATTATAATATGCACTGTTTTCTTATAATTATTATCCTCTTTGTTTTTTCCTTCGTGTTATTGCGTATTTGTTAAATTATAAATGTTTGTTTTTATATATATATTTGTTTTATTCGGTCATTCATCACTTCAATATATATTGCTTAGCATTTCTCCAATCATCCTTTACCTCATAATATAGTTTTAGTTACTGACTGTTTTATTAAACTTGTTGTCTTCTTTGATGTTTATGACTGTATGTCACAAAACACGACATGTTAGGTGACAATAATCATTCACAATGAAACTTGCAACCCCATTGAATGTTAGTTGAGCTACTCAGCTGATAAGCATCGTTGTACTAGTGATTTAGACTTGCTCACATTGGTAATGATGCGGTTCATACGATTCATAATATCGTGTATGGACTACCTGAGTGTCCCAGTTTTACCTGTCCCAGATTATCATGATTGGTCTCAATGCGTTTATATGGAACGTTGATCATTCATTTATGTCAGGGTGTTTTCTAGCATCAGGGTAACTTGTGTATTGTTCTAACCCTATTTCGGCCACGTAATGTTATGGGTATGGAAACCATTAGCTGGAATGCTGTTTACTCACACCCAGTGATAGATTAGACATTACCAATCAACGTGTAACAATACCGTAGTACGACATACATCTTCCACTGATACCAATCTTCGTATGTTATCCCATGAATCTCACCAAGACTATCCTATAGCTCCTTCCCTTTCCTACTGTCACCTTCCCTGTTTCCTTTCGCCTCACTGTAAAGCCTACCTAACTACACTCTCCCTTTTTTATCATAATGTTGTTTCTACTGTGTTGTGTTTCCTCACGTTCTCAGCCTGACCCCCAGTTTCTCTTAACTGGGCAGTTCATTATTTTAAAGTTGCCTCCTATCCCAAAATTCACTTAACCAAGCTACCCCTTTTGTATCCTGCCTTATAATTCGGGTTGTGATCCCAAAAGGTTTATATAAACTCTGACATTTATGGTAAGTGAGCGGTAAGTCAATGACCACTATAGAGGCCAGGTGATATTCACCATAATGGAAGAGCCTACTATTTGTTTTAATAAACACAGCAAGGTGACCCCCAGACGAGGTTTCTCCTCTTACTATTTATAAACCTGCTTCTCCTTTGTCACATATTCTGCTCTTCTGTTGTTCTTCTATCGTTAGCTTGCCATATTTAACAAACACAACAAATAACCTACATAACAAACTTTCTTCTACTCGATCTTCTTTAAGAAACTCAAGGTAATACTTTTTTATCCTTTGCAACTTGTTTAACCGGTGAAGTTTTGTTGACAGTAATGCTCTAACTTTTGGAGATGAATGAGACGAGAGAACCATAAGAGGAGCAAAAACAGAAGCTTGTTGGTGTAGCCTAAATACACCTTCGCGTGTTTGTAGAAGAGAGAGAGGAGAGAGAGAAAGTACAAAGGAAATCAAGCTACAACAGGTCTAGTGACCTTTCTAGGCTGCTTGTCCTCCAAAACACTGAGGATCAAGTGTCCAAACAGTTGTTTAGAGTGGGTAAGGGAACATTGGAAAGGGAACTACTGCCCTGGAACTAATGTCCGTGGCAGGATTAGGAAGTTAGTAGGGGACAGATGGGTTAGTAACTGAGGGGTGGATAAAATAAAGTTATTCATTTACAAACGCAGTCAGTCGGGGGTTTGATGCGAGATATTTGTCTATGCGAATTTTAAATGAATCAACGGTGGGTGCTGCAGTCTATAACGTCTCGGGGAAGCCCATTCCACAAGATGACAACTCGATTGAAGAAGAAATTCTTAGATTCGTGTGAGTTAAAAGATTTACCAATAATTTTGCAACCGTTTCCCCGCGTGTAATTAGATTGATCGATAGTGAAGTATTTACTACAATTCATATTGTCCATGCCTTTGATGATTTTGAACAGTTGAATTTAGTCACCTCTTAATCTGCGCTGGGTTAAAGGAAATGTATTGAATTATCTAAGATGCTCCTCGCTCCTCTTATGGTTTGTTCTTTATGCTATGTATCATTTTGGTAACTCTACGTTGAACTCGTTCTAGCTTGTCGATATCTTTTTGGTAATAAGGGCACCAGGATTGAAGGCAGTATTCCAGAAGAGGGCGGACTAAGGAATTGTAAAGGGTTAGGATAACTTCTTTGGATTTATGCTCAAATGAATTATGCCCTGCCTATAAAGCCAATTATTTTGTTTGCCGCCTTAACTTCTGAACATTGTCGGACTCGGTTTTAGGTTACTCGATATTGTTACTCCCAGAATGGTTTTTCTGTTTATATTCTTAAGCTGAGTGCCATTCACCAAATAGTTTGCTTTCTCATTTTGGTATTCGACATGTAGTACTTTACATGTATCCGCATTGAAACTCATTTGCCAAATGTGGGCCCAACATGACACCTTATCTAGATTGTGTTGCATATCGTCAACTTGTTCTTTTGATAGCACGCTATTTGCAATGTTTGTATCGTCAGCAAATTATGAGATTGTACAGGTGAGACCCTCATCTATGTCGTTGATGTAAGAGAGAGAAAGAGAGAGAGAGCATAGGGGGGGGGGGGGCTATGTCTGCTAAACAAGCCAAACAACACACATAGCAAACACACCCACAAATGTCCAGGCGTGTGTAGTCAACTCAAACTACAGTATCTTAGTATCAGGGGACCCCTATTTCTCACCATGAGTATCACTTTGTATGTTTCATTTGTTTTTTGTTTTTTGCAAGAATGGTGCACATAATGGGGGTAAGGTTGTGTTGTATAATAACTTGAAAATGGTGCACATAATGGGGTAAGGTTGTGTTGTATAATAACTTGAAAAAGGTGCACATACATTAGACGTGGACGAATATATACATTCCTAGCAGTAAAGAGAAACAGTGTATATGTGTTACTCAGTTACTGTGTTGTGTGTATTAGACGTGGACGAATATATACATTCCTAGTAGTAAAGAGAAACAGTGTATGTGTGTGTGTGTGTTGTGTGTGTGTGTGTGTGTGTATACTAGAGACCATATCCAGAGAACATTGCACTACCTACGAAAATATCAATGAATTCCGGATTGGTCATTAACTCAAATATTGATATTGGAGAGAGAGAGAGAGAGTATCCATTGCAAATTTGAAATCTGACAAGAATAATAGAAACAGTAAAGCCCTTTCAAATCCGATAAGAAATAAAGACACAAATTCCTGCAGCCAATCCTCATTGTTTTGAGTCTTGAAAACAAACTAATGAAATGTGTGCCGATAAAGGTGACTTTTTCAGTAGGATATTTATCTATCTATAGCTATCTATCTATCTATCTGCCTGTTTGTCTCTGTTTGTCTGTCTATTTTTTTATCTCTATCTATATATCTATATATACAGTATGTATATATACTTTTCACTTGATAACATGCGTTGGATTTAATGTTATAATTACTTAACTTTTAACTTAATTCAGTTTATACATGTACCATATGAATGCCTGCTCAAATCCTGTGTTCTGTAATCTTCATTAAAATGTAACCGTCAGTGTGTTTTCACACATTTCGCTTGTTTTGAGGGAATTATAGCAATAATATACTTAGGCAACTAAAACATGCCTTAGTAATGCAGACATAAAGTAAAGAAAACATTAAGTGTTCGAAGACAGCAATACAATAGTAACAATAAAACTTGTCTGGACAAAAAAAAAAAAAATTCCTTTTACCAGAACTGCCAGGCAGCTGAGAAATGACAGAAGAACATACATTTTAGGACGTGGCATTTAACTTTTTTTGGAGATTTAGATTGGGTCCAATAGCACAACGTTTCAGGGGAAATCAAACACATATCTTTGTTGACAAAGAAATGAAAACGTAGAGGGATTTACGTGAAATTGATGTTGTATGCATCTATTTATGTATACAGTATTTATGTATACAGTATTTATGTATACAGTATTTATGTATACAGTATTTATGTATACAGTATTTATGTATACAGTATTTATGTATACAGTATTTATGTATACAGTATTTATGTATACAGTATTTATGTATACAGTATTTATGTATACAGTATTTATGTATACAGTATTTATGTATACAGTATTTATGTATACAGTATTTATGTATACAGTATTTATGTATACACTTTATGTATACAGTATTTATGTATACAGTATTTATGTATACAGTATTTCATTACCTATATAACTCTTCTGCCTCTTACCGTTAGGGGTTGCCATTTTGAGCTCTGTGGTTTCATGTATTCTGTCCGACTCTCCAGGCTTTCATTATTTTCCTGCCAACCTCTCTTTATTTTTATTTTTTGTAATTCCTCCTTTTTCTTCTTCTTCTCATCCTTCCTTCCACTTTTCAATTTAGTCCTTTGCCTCCTTCTATTGTCTTTATCTCTCGTCCTTCTTCTTATCTTCCTGCCACTGTGTGTACCTCCTCCTCTTTCCCTGTTCTCTCCAGTCTGTCTATGTTGTTTCTTTTAGTCCAGGTCTCTCTCTCTCACCAGTCCGTCTGTGTTGTTTCCTTCAGTCCAGGTCTCCCATATTGTCGGAGTCTTCCCACAATAAGCTTGGGCATCAATGTCTGTCATTATAAACCAGAAATAGCCCTCAGTTGCATCGTGAACTAATATTTTTTGACATATATTAATCAGGTTGTAATTGTTTGTGAATTAATTAACCTAGAATTGAGCTCTCTAATAACAATTACTTTGTCGTTTTACTTTCCCCATGGAAGGACCCGCGAAAGAATGACATATATAAATGATTCGAGGATAATTATTATATATTGTAGTTTGTATAGACAATCGTGTTGTGGCCTCCTCTAGTGAGTTATATTTACTGTTGAGACCTATGGAGAGATTATTTCACTCATCTGTATGTGGGTCTCTTAAATTATATGTCACATCAGTATGTGTGTGCGTGTGTGTTTGTAAATAGAAGTATGCAAATTAATTACAGCAATTTAATTATAAGAGGAATGCTAATTAGTCAAAATAATTGAGAACATTAAAACCAAGGCACGTTCTGTTAGCATTTGCCACCTCTCTCATTGTCTTATATGATGAAACGAGCAAAACATAATATGAAAAGAAGCCTGGAAAACTGGAGAACAATGTGAGAAGTGGGCAAACAGAGGCTTAGAGAGAGAGAGAGAGAGATTAATTGTAAACTAGATATACAGTACGTACACACAATATATTAAGGTGTGTATTGTCCTCTGTCAACAGTATTTTCTTCCGGTATATTGGTATGTCTTTGACCATAATGTATTTTGGTAGGTTTGTGGACTTCCTTCTCATTATACAATGTATTCATCCATCACTCCATCCTCATATTCAATCCATTTGAGACACCATGTTTTTGTTAGATAATCCTACCTTACTTCCTTTCTATCCAAATAAACACGTATCTCATATTCAACAAATTAACGTATGTTATATTGGTATAATTCATCATAATTCAACATTATCCAAATGTCCTTATGTATCCATCATTCAAACTATTTACTTATTTATCGATCTATCTATCTATCTATCGCCTGACGCCGTGATCCCCGAAGGGGTGGCCTCGAACGAACTACCATCATGCACCTCTGTCCCCAGTCAGTCGACGCCCCTCCTCCCAACCAGAACTGCCTTCATCCATATATTTCCTCACTCCATCCTTCCACCTCTCTTTTGGTTTACCTCTCCCTCTCTGTCATTCCACCTCGCGCTCGTACACCCTCTTATGCCCCTTTCCCACATGTGCGATTTCTTACGATTTTCACCAGCGACACCCATTTTCGTGACATGTCGGACAAGAAACGTATACCCTCGCATAATAATCGTATGCTTCGGCCGGCCTCGCGTGGACCCTCGCGGGTCGTCGCAAATGTTCGGTTTGTTTAAAATTTGGGACGAGGACTCACGAGGGTTCGTTGCCCTCACAAGCATTGTCGATCATTGCAGAATGATCCGCGAGGCCCTCGGGGATCATCGACGACGTTGGCGAGGGTGTCGCACGAAAAAAAACGTCAAAATGTTCCAAAACGTCGCACGATGGCCCGCCGATGATCCCAGATGTTCCTAGAACATCGCCGATGCCCAATAATCACCTGCGATTTCCTCGTCGATTAATCGCCGCCGTGCGGATTAATACTCGCCGAGGGTGTACCCGCCAGGGGTACACTCTGCACGAGGCAGCAGAAGGCATACGAAGGGCCTACGCCGCCGACGCTCACGACATACCTCGACGAGGTCAAGAGGATGTTCGACGAGAGGTGTGTAATAAAAAGGGATTATCACCCTGTACCTCAATTTTAGTTTTGAGGTGGGGTGAGGTCAGGTCAGGTCAGGTCTTCATTGTATCCATTGTACGTCTGTCAGAGGTGAGGTCAGGTCAGGGGGTATATAGGCCGTGTTACAGCTCCGAAAAGGTAATTCCACAGTTTCCAGTCAACAATCGACACACCACTCTCCAAACTACCAACACTCTCCATTTTAACATGGCTCTCAAGGCACAACCAACGCTGAAGAAGGTGGCGAAGAAGGTGGACAAGAAGAAGGTGAACAAGAACAAGGCGACCACGACAACTGTTGAGAGAGAGACGCCCGTCATCCAAGCCCATGATGTTCTGCTTGCCATGCCGGGTGCTAAAGGAGAGGGGGCGTCAATGGACGTGGATAGGCCCCAGGAAAATCCGCCGAGCCAGCAACCTTTTTCCACACAGGAAGAATTGGTGGTTGAGGTCCACAGGAGCCAAGATGACAGCGACCAGATCAACATTACCCCGGAGGAGAACTCGTCCTCCGACAGTGACGACGGTGCTGCCAAATACGGAGTCATAACTGCCACCATGGAGAACGACCTGGCAGATTGGATCCAGAATCACCCAGCCCTATGGGCCAAGTCAGATGCTCGTTACCACGACAAAAACTACAAGGTGCGCATTTTCGAAAAGAAAGGGAAGCAATTGAATTTACCAGGTAAGTGGCTGAGTTATTTGTAAATATTATTATATAATAGTGTGTGGGATGAACGTGGTGCTATGAACACATTTACTCAATAATCTAACAACATGACAAGTGAAAAATTTGATATTTCTGTCGATTTCTAGCACTTGCTCCCTTTTTTTTTTGTTAAATAATCTCCCCTCAAACTCACCAAATATCGACATATTCTCTTGATGTTTTAAATGCACTCTCTCTCGTTTCCTTTTCAGCAGCTCATGTGTCCAAATTTTATGGAAACATGAGGACACGGTACGGGAAACTCCTCAACCTCACCAAGAAGAGCGGGTCCAAAGCCAAAACCGGACAATGAGGGATTAGTGGATTTGGGACACATTTTCCTTCCTTAAGGAAAATGTTTCCCAAAAGGAACCAAGGATCAGCAGCAAGAAGGTACGAACAATTATATATGAAAACATTTGCTATATATAGTAACGTATATTTACATTCTCATACTAACTTTCGGTTGTGTGTGAGATTATTACTATGTTTGACTTTATAATGCTTGACAAGTTCGATATGGTATTTATTGTATTTTACTTTCAGATCCAGAAAATATCGCAGCCACAGCAGAACGTGGAGGAGGAGGACGAGGATGAGGTGGTCGTCGTGGAGGAGGACGAATCACAGCTGGATAACGCGATGGGCCAGCCATGGGAAGAGCTGTCAAACTCTCCTGTGATGCCCTCAACACACAGAAGGAGTGTGGGGGCAAAACGTGGACGTCTGGCGGCACCCCCGGCCAAAGAAGATCCCCTGTATTTGAACAGAGTAAGCATTTAATCGTAATATATATATATATTATAATATATATATATCTATATGTATAGAGTTAAATATATTTATGCCTTTTTACTCATACTTTATAAGTTCTTTAAACAGAAAACAGAAATCATGTATCCATCATCACACTTCATCATGGTCATTAAATATATTTTAATTAATATTGTTGTGGCATTAATGTATATTTTTTTACTTATTCAGTCTTGCAACTCAATCCCACCCCTACTCTGTGCAACTCTCCAACCCAAGAGTGAAACGTTACTCTCAAACTTTCTTCTACTCAACATCTGAGCTCTGGAACTCTCTCCCAGAATCAGTCTTTCCCTCTTCCTATGACTTAAATTGCTTCAAACTCCGTGTGTCCAGGCATTTTGACTCGAACGTCCCTTGATTTTGGCCCTGTCACTCTTTCAACTATGGGGGAGGCACTCGCTATAGGCAGTTATGCCTTTTGCCTCCCTCAATCACATAGAAAAAAAAAAAAAAAAAAAAAAAAAAACCTACAGTAATCTATTGCTCATAGGAGACACCTTAAGTCTACCTACATCGAGTAAGAGGTTAACCCTTATCATAAATATAGGATCGTAACTCAAAACGTCCTAATACTCCTGTCTGGAGTTAATCATATGAATACATTTGACTACCCATAAAATATTACGTACCACGTATAGTAATATAATAATACTTTTTATATTTAAAAAGTTAGTCAACTATTGGCATTCAGGTATATAATTAATATTTACTATCATTGACTAACATTTGTCTGGTTTTCATTTTGTGTCTAGGAAATATATGACAATCATTATCTTGCTTATATATATTTTTGTTTTCATAGGTAAATAATATATTAATAATCTCTGTCAAGGTAACATTCGTCTTTATCATTAGTAAACATTATTCATTGATTTATACTTTTATGAGTTTGATTGTGTGTAGCACACACACACACACACACACACACACACACACACACATGCTCAGTGTGGCGTACGTGACAATCGACATTGGTATGTCAGTCGTACAAACATACACACATTGTATTTTATATTTCCTTAATCTCACCACCACACCAAAGCCTACCAATGAAATTATTCTAATTATTATATGATCCACCGGGAATCGAACCAGGGTTAGCGCACGGCTTGAATGAACTCGTCCATCGCTTTATAAATACATTTCATCATTGTGAACTTGTTCGAGTATTTGATTATGCTATTATTTTCGTAGGTATATATATTAATAGTTTCTTATATTCACAAAGTATCAAGTATTAACATTCAAGTCATTCAATATTATTTAATATTCTTTTATAACAATTTGTATGTACTTTATTTTGTGTATTAAATATTAATATTATTTATTATTCATTTATTAAGTTTTTCTTATGATCTAAATTTTGTGTATAAGAAATATATAAGATTTGTTTTCTTTGTTAAAATGTTTTATTATAGATATTGTACCGCCAATGTCTCATAAATAAGTTTATTTATTGTATCCAGGTATTTGCTGAATCAATGTACATTTTTACTTTAGAGGAACAACAATTTAGATAAATTTTTAACAAAGAAGCTAACTAAATTTTAAAGTATACTTTACCATCAATGAAACAGGGAAGAGGGGAAAATAATAGAAAATTTTAGTTTTTTGTTAATACCTTTATTTACATAAAAACTAAAATATAATTAATTCATTTAATGTGGGCGATCATGCTGGTTGACGCGGCAGGGGTATGAATCATCGTGTCCATCGTTGTGACCGGTGACATGACCACTCGTGGTTGCCCTGGCGACAAAATTGGGAAGAGCCCAGGTGAAGGTGAAGGTGTTGTCCCTGGCATCAACGTGGTTGGGGTAGATAGACGTGGAGGTTGGCAATGGTAGGGTACTGTGTAGAGTTGAGGAGGTTGTCCCGGAAGAAGTGGAGTAGCAGGTGGATGAAGGAGGTGACCCGGCAGTTGTGTCGGCGCCCGCGGGTCTCCCGGATGATACGCCAGTGGTAGCTGGTAGTGGACAGGCGGATAATTTAATGGGGCCACGTAGGTATTGGTCGTTGACACAATTGGCAAAGGTGTCACCGTTACTGGTGTGTCCGCCAGGCTCGTGACCACAGGAACTATGGTTGTAGGTGCCGCCACAACTCCAGGTCTTGATGCCTGGATTGCCTGTAGTGCCTGCCGATCAAAGTTGCACATCAACTCATCCACCATCAGAGGGTCTATCCTCATGAGCTTACACTCCAGGGCATCACAGTAGCTCCGTATCTGCGTGTGGAGCAATGATTTACCCTGGGCCGGCTTCTCCCGCGTGTCGATGGAGTCCTCGTATTTGCTGAAGAGCTGAATAAGTAAAAAAATATACATTAATGCCACAACAATATTAATTAAAATATATTTAATGACCATGATGAAGTGTGATGATGGATACATGATTTCTGTTTTCTGTTTAAAGAACTTATAAAGTATGAGTAAAAAGGCATAAATATATTTAACTCTATACATATAGATATATATATATTATAATATATATATATATTACGATTAAATGCTTACTCTGTTCAAATACAGGGGATCTTCTTTGGCCGGGGGTGCCGCCAGACGTCCACGTTTTGCCCCCACACTCCTTCTGTGTGTTGAGGGCATCACAGGAGAGTTTGACAGCTCTTCCCATGGCTGGCCCATCGCGTCATCCAGCTGTGATTCGTCCTCCTCCACGACGACCACCTCATCCTAGTCCTCCTCCTCCACGTTCTGCTGTGGCTGCGATATTTTCTGGATCTGAAAGTAAAATACAATAAATACCATATCGAACTTGTCAAGCATTATAAAGTCAAACATAGTAATAATCTCACACACAACCGAAAGTTAGTATGAGAATGTAAATATACGTTACTATATATAGCAAATGTTTTCATATATAATTGTTCGTACTTTCTTGCTGCTGATCCTTGGTTCCTTTTGGGAAACATTTTCCTTAAGGAAGGAAAATGTGTCCCAAATCCACTAATCCCTCATTGTCCGGTTTTGGCTTTGGACCCGCTCTTCTTGGTGAGGTTGAGGAGTTTCCCGTACCGTGTCCTCATGTTTCCATAAAATTTGGACACATGAGCTGCTGAAAAGGAAACGAGAGAGAGTGCATTTAAAATATCAAGAGAATATGTCGATATTTGGTGAGATTGAGGGGAGATTATTTAACAAAAAAAAAAGGGAGCAAGTGCTAGAAATCGACAGAAATATCAAATTTTTCACTTGTCATGTTGTTAGATTATTGAGTAAATGTGTTCATAGCACCACGTTCATCCCACACACTATTATATAATAATATTTACAAATAACTCAGCCACTTACCTGGTAAATTCAATTGCTTCCCTTTCTTTTCGAAAATGCGCACCTTGTAGTTTTTGTCGTGGTAACGAGCATCTGACTTGGCCCATAGGGCTGGGTGATTCTGGATCCAATCTGCCAGGTCGTTCTCCATGGTGGCAGTTATGACTCCGTATTTGGCAGCACCGTCGTCACTGTCGGAGGACGAGTTCTCCTCCGGGGTAATGTTGATCTGGTCGCTGTCATCTTGGCTCCTGTGGACCTCAACCACCAATTCTTCCTGTGTGGAAAAAGGTTGCTGGCTCGGCGGGATTTTCCTGGGGCCTATCCACGTCCATTGAAGCCCCCTCCTTTAGCACCCGGCATGGCAAGCAGAACATCATGGGCTTGGATGACGGGTGTCTCTCTCTCAACAGTTGTCGTGGTCGCCTTGTTCTTGTTCACCTTCTTCTTGTCCACCTTCTTCGCCACCTTCTTCAGCGTTGGTTGTGCCTTGAGAGCCATGTTAAAATGGAGAGTGTTGGTAGTTTGGAGAGTGGTGTGTCGATTGTTGACTGGAAACTGTGGAATTACCTTTTCGGAGCTGTAACACGGCCTATATACCCCCTGACCTGACCTCACCTCTGACAGACGTACAATGGATACAATGAAGACCTGACCTGACCTGACCTCACCCCACCTCAAAACTAAAATTGAGGTACAGGGTGATAATCCCTTTTTATTACACACCTCTCGTCGAACATCCTCTTTGACCTCGTCGAGGTATGTCGTGAGCGTCGGCGGCGTAGGCCCTTCGTATGCCTTCTGCTGCCTCGTGCAGAGTGTACCCCTGGCGGGTACACCCTCGGCGAGTATTAATCCGCACGGCGGCGATTAATCGACGAGGAAATCGCAGGTGATTATTGGGCATCGGCGATGTTCTAGGAACATCTGGGATCATCGGCGGGCCATCGTGCGACGTTTTGGAACATTTTGACGTTTTTTTTCGTGCGACACCCTCGCCAACGTCGTCGATGATCCCCGAGGGCCTCGCGGATCATTCTGCAATGATCGACAATGCTTGTGAGGGCAACGAACCCTCGTGAGTCCTCGTCCCAAATTTTAAACAAACCGAACATTTGCGACGACCCGCGAGGGTCCACGCGAGGCCGGCCGAAGCATACGATTATTATGCGAGGGTATACGTTTCTTGTCCGACATGTCACGAAAATGGGTGTCGCTGGTGAAAATCGTAAGAAATCGCACATGTGGGAAAGGGGCATAAGAGGGTGTACGAGCGCGAGGTGGAATGACAGAGAGGGAGAGGTAAACCAAAAGAGAGGTGGAAGGATGGAGTGAGGAAATATATGGATGAAGGCAGTTCTGGTTGGGAGGAGGGGGGCGTCGACTGACTGGGGACAAGAGGTGCATGATGGTAGTTCGTTCGAGGCCACCCCTTCGGGGATCACGGCGTCAGGCGATAGATAGATAGATAGATCGATAAATAAGTAAATAGTTTGAATGATGGATACATAAGGACATTTGGATAATGTTGAATTATGATGAATTATACCAATATAACATACGTTAATTTGTTGAATATGAGATACGTGTTTATTTGGATAGAAAGGCAGTAAGGTAGGATTATCTAACAAAAACATGGTGTCTCAAATGGATTGAATATGAGGATGGAGTGATGGATGAATACATTGTATAATGAGAAGGAAGTCCACAAACCTACCAAAATACATTATGGTCAAAGACATACCAATATACCGGAAGAAAATACTGTTGACAGAGGACAATACACACCTTAATATATTGTGTGTACGTACTGTATATCTAGTTTACAATTAATCTCTCTCTCTCTCTCTAAGCCTCTGTTTGCCCACTTCTCACATTGTTCTCCAGTTTTCCAGGCTTCTTTTCATATTATGTTTTGCTCGTTTCATCATATAAGACAATGAGAGAGGTGGCAAATGCTAACAGAACGTGCCTTGGTTTTAATGTTCTCAATTATTTTGACTAATTAGCATTCCTCTTATAATTAAATTGCTGTAATTAATTTGCATACTTCTATTTACAAACACACACGCACACACATACTGATGTGACATATAATTTAAGAGACCCACATACAGATGAGTGAAATAATCTCTCCATAGGTCTCAACAGTAAATATAACTCACTAGAGGAGGCCACAACACGATTGTCTATACAAACTACAATATATAATAATTATCCTCGAATCATTTATATAGTCATTCTTTCGCGGGTCCTTTCCATGGGGAAAGTAAAACGACAAAGTAATTGTTATTAGAGAGCTCAATTCTAGGTTAATTAATTCACAAACAATTACAACCTGATTAATATATGTCAAAAAATATTAGTTTCACGATGCAAACTGAGGGCTATTTCTGGTTTATAATGACAGACATTGATTGCCCAAGCTTATTGTGGGAAGACTCCGACAATATGGAGACCTGGACTGAAGGAAACAACACAGACGGACTGGTGAGAGAGAGAGACCTGGACTAAAAGAAACAACATAGACAGACTGGAGAGAACAGGGAAAGAGGAGGAGGTACACACAGTGGCAGGAAGATAAGAAGAAGGACGAGAGATAAAGACAATAGAAGGAGGCAAAGGACTAAATTGAAAAGTGGAAGGAAGGATGAGAAGAAGAAGAAAAAGGAGGAATTACAAAAAATAAAAATAAAGAGAGGTTGGCAGGAAAATAATGAAAGCCTGGAGAGTCGGACAGAATACATGAAACCACAGAGCTCAAAATGGCAACCCCTAACGGTAAGAGGCAGAAGAGTTATATAGGTAATGAAATACTGTATACATAAATACTGTATACATAAATACTGTATACATAAATACTGTATACATAAATACTGTATACATAAATACTGTATACATAAATACTGTATACATAAATACTGTATACATAAATACTGTATACATAAATACTGTATACATAAATAACTGTATACATAAATACTGTATACATAAATACTGTTACATAAATACAGTATACATAAATACTGTATACATAAATAGTGTATACATAAATAGTGTATACATAAATAGTGTATACATAAAGTGTATACATAAATAGTGTATACATAAATAGTGTATACATAAATAGTGTATACATAAATAGTGTATACATAAAGTGTATACATAAATAGATGCATACAACATCAATTTCACGTAAATCCCTCTACGTTTTCATTTCTTTGTCAACAAAGATATGTGTTTGATTTCCCCTGAAACGTTGTGCTATTGGACCCAATCTAAATCTCCAAAAAATGTTAAATGCCACGTCCTAAAATGTATGTTCTTCTGTCATTTCTCAGCTGCCTGGCAGTTCTGGTAAAAGGAATTTTTTTTTTTTTTGTCCAGACAAGTTTTATTGTTACTATTGTATTGCTGTCTTCGAACACTTAATGTTTTCTTTACTTTATGTCTGCATTACTAAGGCATGTTTTAGTTGCCTAAGTATATTATTGCTATAATTCCCTCAAAACAAGCGAAATGTGTGAAAACACACTGACGGTTACATTTTAATGAAGATTACAGAACACAGGATTTGAGCAGGCATTCATATGGTACATGTATAAACTGAATTAAGTTAAAAGTTAAGTAATTATAACATTAAATCCAACGCATGTTATCAAGTGAAAAGTATATATACATACTGTATATATAGATATATAGATAGAGATAAAAAAATAGACAGACAAACAGAGACAAACAGGCAGATAGATAGATAGTATGTAGATAAATAAATATCCTACTGAAAAAAGTCACCTTTATCGG
>CM064580.1:4430011-4721797 GCA_032716605.1 Paralithodes platypus
GTGCTCATAGCCCAAGTCAATTCTGCAAACCTGATACCCTCGCCTCGTCACAAACTCAGGTCAAATTCGTCAAAAAACTTATAAGCTCTCTATGACCACCAAAAGTCTCTTTTGCTGACAGAATCCACTATGGATATAAAGACTACAAACATAAAAACTGCTAGGACGTACGAGAAGATCAATATACTGTACTTTAACGCCTTATTGGCGGGGCCTGATGTGACGCCTCCCGGCGCTGGCAGAATGGTTGCGTGGGGCATTGCAGCTCGCTAGCGCTCGCCAGGATGGGGGGATAGGCTACAGTTGTCCCAGAATGATCTGCTCTATTTTATTAGTGTCGTGTTGCCACAGACAGTCTAGAAATGGTCTTTGTTTTGGTCTGTGACCGCGCCTTATATTTTATATTCGCTATAATATAAATGTTGCTTGTGTGGGAGGCGAGCGAGAGAGGGTGAGGGGGTACACCTGGCAGCGGGGTGAGCTGTGGCGTGGCTCGCTTGGGCGCTGACGGCGTTGGCGGCCGGGTGGTCAACTAGTCCCTTCCCATCGCGGCCGCGTGTTCTTTACCAGCTCAGAGCTTGCCTGACACGCGTATCGCCTACGTCCTTTGCAATTCTGTCCCCCATACTCGCCACTTTGCATACTATTTCTCTCTCTCGACTTCTCCTTTCTCATTCTCTAATCTTTATTAAACTCAACATCCCTTCTGGTTTCAGCATAGATGTTCACCGTCGACCAGTCGTATTGTACGCGAAGCTCTCAGAGATTTCCATGTATTAGGTTAAGGAGGTATTAGGCTTTATTGAGGTTTATGAGAGACGGACTTTTCCGTATGTGTCCTCTCTCGGGAAGGTTGTAGACCGGTATATGTCTCCCTGGCAAGGTGTTGAGTGATTCTGCTTGGTTATCTAAAGCTAGACTGGGGGTAAGGTTACTGTGTCGTTGTCTCCGATGTGTGCAGTGTTAGCTAAGCTCTGCACGACATCGACAGGTACTGTGGGAGCCTAAGTTGTCTTCGGGTGGGTTTACTTTGCGAGCACAGCGCTGTGGTGTGAGAGGGCCATAGCCTATCCCTCACAACATAGTGCTGCCTCTTTGTGTTGACTTCTGAGGGATCGCCAGGATAGAACTAGGTACTAGAGACCTAGATTTATCAAGAGAGCATCCCTGTCATATAACGTAATCTTCATTATACCACCTTCGGACAACGTTAGGCTACGAGCCGCATGCTCCCCCATTGTTGCCCTGCCTTGATACCCCAGCTAGACTTTATTAACTGAGCAGACACTGGTTAGAGATAAGCCCCCATTATTATATGTATGCAACATTATTATTCACTGCACTTTTGAGCCGAGGTTGTTGTTGAGTTGCACAACCCTAGTAGGCTGTTGCGTTGTGTCACGAAGCATTTCTTTAGTTGTCGAGCATTACTACCTTTGCGCAGTCTTTATTATTCGCCTGCCTATTATTACTATATGTCCTAGTAATTATTGTGACCCGTATTCTGCATTATAATTGTTCAAGATTCTTTACGAACATCTTCCCAGCATCAGACTTATTTCAGAAGTTTCCAGTTGATGTTGCAGGACTAGCATTGCACTTTCTTTAATACAGGAGTGCCAGTTATTTGAGTATCTACCGTAACGTTAATTAATCACGTTAACTATCTTTTCTTTGTGTAACCTAATCGAGTAATCTTTTACTGTTTGAGAATAGGCTGTTTCATCGAGCGTCAGCCTAGTGTGTGTGCACCAGTTACCGAGTCATAGGATACCTCGTTGTCCAGGCACGACTCAGGGCGGTAATGGTGTTTTGTTTTCCAGTGTTTAAGGCAGGGGTTGGATCTAGTGTTACCGTTGTTGCATTTTGCTATTATCTAGTCCAATGTTGAAGAGCCCTGTGTCTTTGAGAACCTGGATCGTAACAAATGGCGACCTAGCTCAGGATCTTGTGAACTAAGAGATAATTGCAGGATTGTTGTGGTAATTTGTTTTTATTGAGGAATATAGTGGGCACGTTAATTTTGTTTTGGCAAAGTAGTATAGCACTTGAGAGTCTTCAGACATTTTTGGCAAGTGAATAGTGCTACATAAGAGTTTGGGGTACTTCTTTTCTGAATATTGTGGTGAGAAATTTTTGTGAGCATCATGTCTTATACCGGGTCAGAGGAGAATGGAGACACAGTACGTAATGTCGAGACTGAGGAACAACAGTATGATGAAAGGGTTAATCGGGTGAACTGTGAGGAGGATGCTAGAATATTTTTGCAATGGCCTGTTACTGCCGAGCGGTTGGAGGGTATGGATCGGTCCGGTCTTCAATGCCTGGCCACAGCTATCGGTCATACGGTTACTAGCAGCATGACCAAGGATAACTTGATAACGTGTGTACTGGGCAGGGTGACTGGTGAGCGAGATGGGTTGAGTGCTCAGAGCCCTTCGGCCATGCTTCCCCTACACTCGACTCCCAGCCATCCCACTGGTTTGCCGACCCCGGGTACGCTTCCACAGGTGGGTGGTGACTGGCAGGGTGGGTTGCCCTTGGGGGAACCACCGGTAATTTCAAACGTATTGTAGCACCTTCACCTCCTCAAGGGTTAACTCCAGAATTATTGCTTCAGCTCGAATTAGCTAAGATCCAGCAGCAAATAGAATTAGCCAATATAGAAGAGAGAAAAACTATCAGTCATGAGCACATAGAGCTAGCAAAAATCCAAGCTGAGTCGACTAGGTACTGTGCAGACATGGACGTAGAGAAGTCGCGAGTAGAGACAACGGGACAGCGACTTGGGGCTGGTAACCGTGTTCATGAGCAGTCTCTCTCGCACTTATTGAAACTGGTTCCGGTGTTTGATGAGAGTGGTGTAACAGAATTTTTCACACGCTTTGAGAAGAAGTGCCAGGAACACCAGTGGCCCGAGAATAAATGGGCAGCACTTGTATCCTCTAGATTAATAGGCAAGGGACTTAAAGCCTACGATGCGTTGCCTATAGAGTCTTGTATTATCTATGAGGAACTCAAGGAGGCTGTCCTGAGAGCATACGAACTACAACCAGAGACGTACAGGTTGAAGTTCCGGGGTGTTACCAAGGGTCGGGAGAGCACCTTTTTGGAGCATGCCCGGGAGCTGTCCGATGCTTTTGGGAATTGGCTGAGGTCGGAGAAAGCTACTACGTTTGACGACATTAAACAGTTTGTGCTTTTAGAGCAGTTTTCAAATGCACGGGTGGCGACCTGACGTTAAACCTTAAAGAAAAGCAACCAAAAACTCTACAGGAGGCAGCTGAGATGGCTGAGCTCCGGCTATCACTAATTCGTGGGTGCGGGTCTGCCCAGCGTAGTGAGGCAGGTAACAAGGGGCGTGACGCCCCAACCCCCCGAGTTAGTGATATACATTATGCAAACAAGTACAAGAGCCATGATACCAAGACTGACCACAAGACTAGCACCGTCCCATTTAAGAAGGGGCCGGGCCCTTCCCAGTACCAAGGGAAGCCCAAAGGGGAGTTGGAGTGTTATCATTGTCATAAAAAGGGGCACTTTGCAAGAGTCTGTCCTAGCAAACCACCTACAGCAGCTGTGTCTTTGGCCTGCAACATTGGTGTGTCTCCGAAGTCATCTGAGTTTGCCCGGGGCAGTTCGTCAGAGGCTGAGGCACAGCCAATGCAGAAGCACCTGGGAGGCTCGAACCCTGCTCAGGATGTTTTTTGCGACCATAGAGGGCGGGGTTGCGTGATGTGGGCGGGGCGCAAGCATGGAGTAGAGGTCTTGCGTGATACAGGTGCTTCCCAGACTCTGATAAATAACTTGACTGGCTACCCTATAAACGCGGCTCGGGTGGTGGTGGTGCAGGGTATTAATGCAACTCGGTCATACCCGCTGGTGCGGTTGGAGTTGGAGGTGGATGGTGTGGCACGTGAATTGGATGTCGGGATTGTGGAGAAACTGCCAGTGGAGGGCGTCGACCTTCTTCTCGGCAACGACTTTGCAATGCCCGCTTCTGAGGTTCTACCCTTAGTCGTTGCCGAGAGGCCGGCCGACGTGAGTAGGGAAGAGCAAGAGTGGGTCGAGTGGTGCCAGACACAACCCATGGCGTGTGTTGTCACCCGAGCTCGGGCAGCTAAAGTGTCACAGCCTAGTCCTCCGTCTTCAGACCAGCGGAGGAACGATCAACAGGAGGAGGCTAAAGCTGGAGTTGGTTTTAAGAGTTTTGACTCGGCGGCTCTCCTGGGTGATTCAGTATTAGCACCATTACTTAATTCTGGAGTAGCCCCTGGGCCTGTCATCGAAGTGACGAGGCTGGGCATGACGAGTCTCCACGACAGCAACGTTATGTACATCGAGAGAGACAGAGGGAGCAGCCCAGTATCGGGGAAGGCCATGCATTGCTCCGGGAGCAGTTAGATCGCTTGGCACCCTCAGATATACGTCGGTTGCAACTAGAGGACCCTGAGCTCCAAACGTGTGCTAATGGAGCTGTAGAGCTCGACGAGGACGGCGATGCACAGCCAGGAGATTTTTTTATTTAGAAGGCATCCTCTATAGGCGTTTTCAAGACCCTAAACGTAGTTGGCAAGAGGGGTCCGGAGTAGTGGACCAGTTGGTGGTGCCACGGGAGTACAGGGATAGCCTACTGAGGTTGGCGCATGACATACCACTGGCAGGACATCTAGGGGTGAGAAAAACGGTGGCGGCTTTAGAAAAATTGTTTTGGTGGCCGGGGTTGAAGGGGCAGGTGGTAACCTGGATAGCAAGGTGTCATACGTGCCAGAGGGTTGGAAAACCTAACCAAACAATTCCGAGAGCCTGTTGCACCCCATTCCTGTCAGTGGACCGCCCTTCAGTAAGGTCATCATTGATATGGTCGGACCCCTACCCCCTACTAGTGCCGGTAATCAATTTCTATTAACTATCATGCATGTGGCCACTCGTTATCCTGATGCATATCCAATGAGAAATGGCACGGCGAAAACTGTTGTCCGGAACCTGCTCTTGTATTGCTCGCGGTATGGTTACCCGCAAGAGGTGCAATCGGACCAAGGTTCTAATTTTACCTCTAATCTGTTCAAACAAACTATGATTCAGCATGGCATCAGCACTGTCGTCTCTTCTGCGTATCACCCGGAGAGTCAAGGGGTGTTGGAGAGGTGGCACGCCACGCTGAAAAGCATGCTTCGATGTTATTGTGCAGAGAACGGAAAGGATTGGGACCTTGGTCTGCCGTATGTTTTGTTCGTGGCAAGAGAAGTACCTGGAGAGAGTCTCGGTTTCAGTCCGAATGAGCTTGTTTTCGGGCATCAGGTGAGGGGCCCTCTCCACATGGTGAAGGAGATTTGGGAGGGTACCGCTAAGCCATGTTCTATGTTGAGATACGTCCTCGAGAGCAGAGAGAGAATGCTTAGAAGTCTGGAGCTGGCCGGGCGTAATTTGGTGAGTTCGCAGGCCCGTATGAAGGACAGGTACGATACTAAGGCGAAACTCCGGGAGTTTCAGGTAGGTCAAGAGGTGTTGGTCCTGTTGCCTTTGGCAGGTCATCCTCTGGCTGCCAAGTACGCTGGGCCTTATCGGGTGTGTCAAAGATCTCCGATCTAGATTACCTCGTTGCCACTCCAGACCGGAAGAAGCGTAACCAACTATGCCACATTAATTTGTAGAAGGAGTATGTGAGGCGCCCACCTGAGTCACTAGCTGTCCCTGTGTTGACCTGCTGCGGTCATGGTGGAGAAGGAGAGGGGGGCAGCAATGATCAGGTGGATGATAACTGGGATTGTCATGTCTCGGCTGATCAGTGGGCGGGGAATTCGAGCCAATGTGCGCATGATGCTCTGGCGCACCTGCCGGAGGAACAGCAGGTGGCAGTGCAGCGCCTGTTCGATTCATACCCCACTGTATTTGCCGAGCACCCAGGCCTCACTACTCAAGCGGTCTAGTCTTGCAATGTAGGAGAGCACCCCCGCTTCAAGTCGATACCTTATCGGGTGCCACCCATTAAACTCCCAGCGCTCAGGATGAGCTGGAGTATATGCTGGCGAGAGGCTTGATCGAGAAGGGGGCAGTACGGTGGACTTCTCCTGTCACTCTGCAGCCCAAACCTGATGGAAAAGTTCGGTTCTGCATTGACTTTAGGCGGTTGAACGGGTTGACCCCCACCAATGCATATCCTCTTCCCCGGGTGGATGACAGTGTGGATAAGATCGGGAAAGCAAGGTACTTGACCAAGGTAGGCCTCGTCAAAGGCTACTGGCAAGTACACTGTCTGAGCGGGCTAAGAGGTGTGCGGGTTTGTGGTGGATGGCAGTACTTACCGTTGCAACGTGATGCGATATGGTCTGAAAAATGCACCGGCCACTTTCCAGAGCTTAATGAACGACATAGTAGCAGACATCCCAAACTGTACTGTCTACCTTGATGACGTGATCATTTATGACAACGATTTCCAAAGTCACTGTGAGCACATAGAAGCCTTATTTAGTCAACTTAGTAAAGCAGGCTTGGTGGTTAATCTGGGCAAGTGTGACTTTGTGCAAGCCACGGTGCAGTATCTGGGGTTTGTGGTTGGGTTAGGGCAGGTGAGCCGGCCCCAACAGAAGATACAGGCTATCGACTTGTTCCCCAGGCCGACCACCAAGCGGCAGATCATGAGATTTTTGGGCATGATTGAGTATTACCGCTGCTTTATAAGAGGCTATTCTACTGTGTTAGCTCCTTTGACAGATCTACTAGCCAAAGATAAAAAGTTCCGCTGGGCACCTGAGTGTGAGCAGGCGTTTCGAGTAGTTAAACACCTTTTATGCACTCACCCTATCCTCAGGGCCCTGGACTTTGAACGACCATTTCAGTTGGCGACTGATGCCAGCGGAGTAGGGGCTGGTGCCGTACTTTTGCAGACAGACGAGGAAGGTCTTGAGCATCCAGTCAGTTTCTTTTCAAAGAAATTTAATTCAGCACAGAAAAACTATTCGGTTGTTGAAAAGGAACTGCTGGCAATCGTGTTAGCGCTCAGACACTTTGAGGTCTATGTTCCTGCCTATGGGCCAGTCGTGGTAGTGTATACCGACCACCACCCGCTTAAATTCCTCAATCAATTCCACAACCGGAATATGAGGCTGACCAGATGGTCGCTCATGTTGCAAGAGTACAACTTAGACATTCGCCATATTGCCGGTTGTGAGAATGTGATTGCGGACTGTTTGTCGCGGGTGGAGGATCCGGGGTAGGCTACCACAGTATGTTGGTATAGCCTCCTGTCTTGGCTTGCGGTGTATTTTTGCGCTGGTGCTTGTTGGCTCGCGTGTGTAGCATCAGCGTAGGGTCGCAGGGCAGGAGTTGTTGGCTTTGATTGGAAGAAAATTAGGCTACATCTATAGTAGCCACCAAAAACAACATTATAATTAAATATGAAAAATTAAATAAAAACTCTTTCTTTTTTATAATTAATTTTAAGATAATATTGTAGCTGAGTACTGAGTGAAGATGATTTTCCCTCAGTAGGCTGTGCTTCTTAAAGCTCGCTCTGGGAGCACAATGTTATGAATTAATGTCTTATATTTGGGAAGGGTGATAAGTTTTGTTTTTATATATAAATGTTGTTGTACTTTTTTGAGGAGACTGAGCTTGCATTCCATGACTGGCAGAGTGGTTAGGAGTGGCAGATTCTAGCGACATTCTGCCTGTTCAGATATGGGCTCATGGTTGAGTGTCCCATATCTTGGGGGGGGTGTGACGCCTCCCGGCGCTGGCAGAATGGTTGCGTGGGGCATTGCAGCTCGCTAGCGCTCGCCAGGATGGGGGGATAGGCTACAGTTGTCCTAGAATGATCTGCTCTATTTTATTAGTGTCGTGTTGCCACAGACAGTCTAGAAATGGTCTTTGTTTTGGTCTGTGACCGCGCCTTTTATTTTATATTCGCTATAATATAAATGTTGCTTGTGTGGGAGGCGAGCGAGAGAGGGTGAGGGGGTACACCTGGCAGCGGGGTGAGCTGTGGCGTGGCTCGCTTGGGCGCTGACGGCGTTGGCGGCCGGGTGGTCAACTAGTCCCTTCTCATCGCGGCCGCGTGTTCTTTATCAGCTCAGAGCTTGTCTGACACGCGTATCGCCTACGTCCTTTGCAATTCTGTCCCCATACTCGCCACTTTGCATACTATTTCTCTCTCTCGAATTCTCCTTTCTCATTCTCTAATCTTTATTAAACTCAACATCCCTTCTGGTTTCAGCATAGACGTTCACCGTCGACCAGTCGTATTGTACGCGAAGCTCTCAGAGATTTCCATGTATTAGGTTAAGGAGGTATTAGGCTTTATTGAGGTTTTTGAGAGACGGACTTTTCCGTATGTGTCCTCTCTCGGGAAGGTTGTAGACCGGTATATTTCTCCCTGGCAAGGTGTTGAGTGATTCTGCTTGGTTATCTAAAGCTAGACTGGGAGTAAGGTTACTGTTTCGTTGTCTCCGATGTGTGTAGTGTTAGCTAAGCTCTGCACGACATCGACAGGTACTGTGGGAGCCTAAGTTGTCTTCGGGTGGGTTTACTTTGCGAGCACAGTGCTGTGGTGTGAGAGGGCCATAGCCTATCCCTCACAACATAGTGCTGCCTCTTTGTGTTGACTTCTGAGGGATCGCCAGGATAGAACTAGGTACTAGAGACCTAGATTTATCAAGAGAGCATCCCCGTCATATAACGTAATCTTCATTATACCACCTTCGGACAACGTTAGGCTACGAGCCGCATGCTCGCCCATTGTTGCCCTGCCTTGATACCCCAGCTAGACTTTATTAACTGAGCAGACACTGGTTAGAGATAAGCCCCATTATTATATGTATGCAACATTATTATTCACTGCACTTTTGAGCCGAGGTTGTTGTTGAGTTGCACAACCCTAGTAGGCTGTTGCGTTGTGTCACGAAGCATTTCTTTAGTTGTCGAGCATTACTACCTTTGCGCAGTCTTTATTATTCGCCTGCCTATTATTACTATATGTCCTAGAATTTATTGTGACCCGTATTCTGCATTATAATTGTTCAAGATTCTTTATGAACATCTTCCCAGCATCAGACTTATTTCAGAAGTTTCCAGTTAATGTTGCAGGACTAGCATTGCACTTTCTTTAATACAGGAGTGCCAGTTATTTGAGTATCTACCGTAACGTTAATTAATCACGTTAACTATCTTTTCTTTGTGTAACCTAATCGAGTAATCTTTTACTGTTTGAGAATAGGCTGTTTCATCGAGCGTCAGCCTAGTGTGTGTGCACCAGTTACCAAGTCATAGGATACCTCGTTGTCCAGGCACGACTCAGGGCGGTAATGGTGTTTTGTTTTCCAGTGTTTAACCCTTAAAAAGCGGCCCACCACTTAAGTCGAGTTAAATAAAGCTGGACTATGTGGCGGCGCTCGACATAACTCGAGTGGCAATTTCAGCACGTAATGTGGCTGAGAGAGAGAGAAAGTGGTGGCAGGAGACTAGCGAGCGTATGACTGCTCCAGACTACCGCGGCGAACCTACTGACACAAATCTCAGCTCCCTCCTCCCTCTCTCACTCGCTACATACTCAATTATGTACCGAAAGTACCGAATTACCTGCTTTTTGCACTCGCGTTGCACGGTTATTGCAAGAAAACTATCCATCATACAAGGATCGTTATGGTGTCATTCGAAAGCTCTGTTTATGCCCTTTCAGGGATAGATACTTGTTTTACGTTCTGGGTCTTATTTAGGCATGAAAATGATCACGTAAACAGCCCTATTTTGGCTAAAAACACCCCGCTGGGCGGTACACATAAATAAACCGCATAGGCCGCTCGTAAGGTGTTAAGACAGGGGTTGGATCTAGTGTTACCGTTGTTGCATTTTGCCATTATCTAGTCCAATGTTGAAGAGCCCTGTGTCTTTGAGAACCTGGATCGTAACACTGACTTAAGACGGTCTAGAGAACCAAGGACAATGTGGCGGGGACCGCCTTAAATTGGTAGCAATTTTGAGCACATAATTGGCTCTGAGAGAGAGTCCGAGCGGTGGGAGGAGCGTAGGATGACTCTGACCGTTCGGCACGGCTTCCGCACCGGCACTGGACCCACCTCCACACACATCCACACCCACTACCTTGCTAGACAGGGAATTATGTAAGGAAATTACCGTATTTAGCTATTTTTCCTTTGTATTGCATGATCGTTGCAAGAGAACCAGTGGTCGTAGAAGGATGGTTCTGGTGTCATTAGAAAGCTCAATTATCACCCTTTCACGGATACATACTTGTATTACGCTCTGGCTCTTGTTTATGCATGAAAAAGAGCACAGATCTAAGCTTGTTTAGGGTAAAACTACCCGCTTGGCAGGTAGTAGAAGTTACCGACCTAGCCGCTCGTGGAGTGTTAATGCGAGAAATCTACGTAATATAATAAACAAACTCAAACTTATGCTACTAATCGAAGAAAAGGAAATTCACATAATTGCTATTACTGAAACATTTCTAGATATAAATAACACTGATTTCTTACATGCATACCAGATTAACTCATATAAATTGTACCACAAAGACAGGCGGTGGTGTTATGTTACATATCAAAGAAAACATTAGCTCGTTAGAAATCACAATTCCCTCTAACAACTCCGAACTTTTGTGTCAAAATAAATAACAAGGGTATAGAAATAAATGTTGTAGTGGTTTATCGGCGCTCAACGATAACAAACTAAGAGGATATATCGCTCTATAATACATTAAATATAACTTATTCAACAAAAGAAACTCTTATAATAGGCGACTTTAACCTGCCTTATATTACATGGCATGATATTAATGGAACAGGCATAGCATCCTATAGAATGATAGAATTCATTAACGATAATTTCCTACAGCAATTAGTTCAGACACCCACTAGGGGTGACAATATACTAGATCTGGTCATCAAAACTCACGAAAACCTAATATCAAACCTAGAAGTTGGTGAATTATTAACCGGTTGTGATCATAATACCATCAAGTTACAATTGAACATGGGTGTGCCATGTCCAGCTTTATTAGCGAGACACTTATACCCAACTATAACAAGGCAGATATTAGCGGCTTAAAACATGAACTTAAAGACATTCAAATGCAAATTAAAGGCCTTAACAGCACTGACGAAATGTGGATTAAATTCAAAGAAATATTCATGCGTGCCCTGAATAAACATAAACCCTTGCGTAAACGTCACAACAAAAATGTTAACAAACCCCTATGGTATAATAATGATATCAGTAGAGCAATTAGAGAAAGAAAGCGTTTACACAAGCTAAAGAAGGTTGCAGATAATAATACCATAAACGACCAGTACTCGGCTGCCAGAAGAAAAGTTAAATCGTTTATAAAAGTGGCAAAGAGAAATTACGAAATCGACATAGCTAAGGATAGTAAGAATAATCCCAAAAAATTCTATATGTGTATAAACAGTAACAAACACATTAATAGCGGTATTGGACCGATACTTAACACCTTACGAGCGGCCTATGCGGTTTATTTATATGTACCGCCCAGCGGGGTGTTTTTAGCCAAAATAGGGCTGTTTACGTGATCATTTTCATGCCTAAATAAGACCCAGAACGTAAAACAAGTACCTATCCCTGAAAGGGCATAAACAGAGCTTTCGAATGACACCATAACGATCCTTTTATGATGGCTAGTTTTCTTGCAATAACCGTGCAACGCGAGTGTAAAAAGCATGTAATTAGCCACTTTCCCGATACAATTCCGTATATAGCGAGTGAGAGAGGGAGGAGGGAGCTGGGATTCGTGTCAGTATGTTCGCCGCGGTGGTCTGGAGCAGTCATACGCTCGCTACTCTCCTGCCACCACTTGTCTCTCTCTCTCAGCAACATTACGTGCTGAAATTGCCACTCGACCTATGTCGAGCGCCGCCACATAGTCCAGCTTTATTAAATACGACTTATGTGGTGAGCCGCTGATTAAGGGTTAATAAACAAGGTGACCTAGAATCTGATAGCATAGATATAGCATATACTCTTAACGAACATTTCAGCTCTGTTTTTAATACTGATAGCAACCAGGGCGTGTCACAAGGTAACAATCAAACAAGCAAAGTTGTGCTTAGAGATTTCAAAATTACTAAAGGAGATGTCGTGAGAAAGAATGATTCCCTGAAAGTAAACAAACCCGCTGGCCCAGACCTGTTCGTCCCTAAAATTCTAAAATTAGTCAAAAACGAATTTGCAGAAGCACTGACCATAATATTTAATATGGCACTCCAACATGGATATTTACCAACCGACTGGAAACAGCGAATATAACACCAATATTTAAAAAGGGTAACAAAAAATAACCTAATAATTACAGGCCTATTAGCTTAACTTCCGTAATTGGAAAAATTATGGAATCAATCATTAGGGATGAAAGAGTATTTTTCACCGAAAGCAACAATCTTATCACCAATAGTCAACACAGATTCAGGGCAAAGAGATCATGCCTAACGAACTTAATAGATTTTTATGATAGACTTTTCAATTTAAATTACTTCACCAAAAGTCTCGACATAGTGTACTAACTTGAACTTTCAGAAAGCCTTCGACAAGGTCCCACATTAAAAATTGCTTCATAAAGTCCAGGGATTAGGAATACAGGGCAAAACCTACAAATGGATTAAAAACTGGCTAACTGAAAGAAAGTAGAGAGTAGTCATTAATGGTGTCGAATCATCATGGACTCCAGTGACTAGTGGAGTCCCTCAGGGTTCAGTGTTGGGACCGATTTTGTTCATAATATACATCAATGACATTGACAATGGTATCAATAATATACTTTCTAAATTCGCGGATGACACCAAGATAGCAAATATAATAATTTCGGAAAGCGATAGAATCAGTCTAGAAACAGATCTAAATACAATCACAGAATGGTCGGAGAATTGGCAAATGCACTTTAATGTAAACGAATGCTAGATATTGCAAATAGGCTCCAAAAACAACAAATATGAATATTGCATGTATGGGGAGAAAGATAATAGCGTAACACAGGTAAAAGACCTTGGAGTGTTTATAAATGAAAACCTAAAATGTTCAAACCAATGTACGGCAGTAGCTAATAAAGCAAACAGAGCATTAGGCTCCATCAGAAGACATTTTCATTATCACAGCAGAGAGATAGTTATGCCATTATATAAAAGTATAGTGAGACCGCATCTAGAATACGCTGTGCAGTTCTGGTCTCCCTACCTCATAAAGGACACTGTAAAGCTGGAATCTGTGCAGCGAAGAGCAACTACATTGATCCCTTCTCTAAGCAATAAACCATATAATGAGAGATTAAGAGAACTCGATCTATTTTCACTTAAGAAATGGAGGATAAGAGGACAACTGATAGAGTGTTTTAAGATTTTAAAAGGATTCAGTAACATTAAACCTGATAAACAATTTAAGATAGCCAAAGAGAGTTCTACAAGACGAAACAAGTTCAAATTAATAGGTATGAAGGCAAACCTGGATACAACAAAACATGTCTTCACTCACAGTATAATTAGTGAGTGGAATAAGCTCCCAAATATAGTAATAGATAGTATCTCAATAGATGCATTTAAAAGAAATCTAGACTCATACCACAGAGATATAGGGATGGAGTAGGCAATAACCAATGATAGAACGATGTGGTAGGATGTGGTAGTTACGAACACTGCTTCCAGTTAAAGAGAGATCACTGAGGAAAAAAAAATATATATATATATACCCGGTATATACAGTATATATATATATATATATATATATATATATATATATATATATATATATATATATATACCGGTATATATATATATATATATATATATATATATATTCTCTTTTAAACAGACGAGGTTAAAAGCAATAGCGGTTTCAGCATTCAGGATTTTATTGTTACAGTTTTCAATAGTTCTAACAATTTTCCTCTGGGGTTCAGAGATGAGGTACAAAAGGTTAGCAAAATTCATGGTGGATCCAACGTTTCACAAGTAAACATCTTGCATCTTCAGGGAATGGAGAGGTATTGGTTAGAATAGGGACAATGCATCTTATTTATACAAAATTCGAGGATCAAGTAGAGGGAGGTGGGCGGAGCTACTGGGTGTGTGGTGGCTGTTCATTGGTGGAAGGTAGTCTATTCGCGAGACGGGCACTAAATCTTATCGGTGGTTGGTTGTTGGCTGTGGGTGGCTGTGATTGGTTGATGTTGTCAGTTGTGTACTGAGCGTGAAAGCGTAAGGAAGGGGGGCGAGAGGAGGGGGACCAGCATGCCTGTAGCGCTTCCCTGAAGGAAGAATTTGAAGGTCTTGTGTTTGGTTGTTGATTCTGGGGTTTAGTATTTGGATGTATAGAGCATCTAAAATAGCTAGTCTTCTGGGGTCTGATTCTTTGTCGAGTATGGTGGTTTGTTTGTCTAGGTCGGCGCGAGTTAGGGCAAGATGGTGGGGGGCTTGATAGTGATCTTTTATAGCGCCAGATTGAAGGTGGAGGGTTAGTCGACGGGAAAGGCGAGTCAGTGTCATTCCAACATAGTATAGGGGTCCGCAGTTCCCAGAGCTGCAAATATGCTGGTATATCACATGATCGTCTTTCGTTTGGTTGTTGGTGGAAATGGGGCGGTTACGGAGGACAAGGTTGGAGGTCTTAGGAGATTTGTAGTAAATAATGAGTTTGATTTTATTGTCAGGGTTGGTGGGGAGGACGTTTTTGTTAATTATTTCTTTCATAATGGATTCGTCTGTTGTGTGGTCAGAAGACAGGTAGTTTCTGTAAAAAAATGTAATGTCATTGGCCGGGTTGGTGCTAGGGGGGGTCTTGTTTGTACCATTTTTCTAGGTGGTGGATGATGTCATTGGTGACGTCAGTGTTGGAATACCCATTGTTGACTAGGACCTGGGTTAGCCTTTCCAGTTCATTGTGTGTGTCATTCCAGGTGGTGCAATGGGTGAGGGCTCTCCTGACATAGGCGGCGATGGTGGACTGTAGGTATCATTTAGGGCATTCACTTTCCCCATTAAGACATTGGCCATTGTTAGTAGGTTTGGTGTACACAATAGTTTTGAAGCCGTGGTCGTGGAGGGAGACAAGGAGGTCGAGGAAGGGTAGATGTCCATCGGTGGTTTCTTCGTATGTGAAGTTGAGTCTGGAGGCGGCCATGAAGCGCTGCTGGAGGTCCCTGAGTTTGCCCAGGTCCTTCACCCGCACGAAGATATCATCGATGTACCTTTAGTAGACAGTGGGCCGGTGGGCAGCCAGGAGTACCTCTTCGATAGTTCCCATGAAGAAATTGGCGAACAGGACCCCCAGGGGGCTTCCCATCGCTACACCGTCGATTTGCTGGTACATATTCCTGCGGGGACAGAGGAAAGGGGACTCCTTGGTACATAGTTCCAAGAGCGTCTTCAGGGCCTTCTCCGGGATATCCAGAGGGGATGTATTAGGGCAGGATAGGGTAGGATAAAATCTATGGTCTTGTCAACGGGCACGTTGGTAAACAGACTCTCTACGTCGTGGGAGGCGATGATGTGGTCGTTAGCTGGGGGGGCATCTCGTAGAATTTCTAGGAAGTCATAAGCAGAGTTGAGGTTGTATTGCCGTGGAAAAAAAGGGGTGAGGAGGTTGTTCAGGGCCTTGGCGGTCTGGTAAGTAGCAGTCGGGATCTGTGATTGATGGGGCGGAGGGGGTTCCCGGGTTTGTGGGGTTTTATAGTACCGTAAGCATAACCTGGGGTTAATTCGCCGATGAGTTTCTTCAGGTGTACGCCACCGGCTTTGGCGTTGATAGCAGTGATGGTGGTGTTGGCTTTCCTTTTTATTTAGTCAGTAGGGTTGCGAGTGATCCTTTTGAATTTGTTCTTATCACTAAGAATGTCGTCCATTTTCCGTAGGTATTCTTCTTTTCCATGCATCACAAGGCAGGAGGCCTTATCAGCTCGTCGGATGATGATGTTGGGGTTTTCTTTTAGTTGTTTAGTGGCTTTGAAGTGGTGTTTGTTGAGGAGCTTGCATTGGTGGGATCCCCTGGTTTTGGCGGCTTCTGCTAGTAGGGTGGGTTGTAAGGCTGGGGTGGTGGTGATCTTGCCGTCTTTCTGGAGTCGTAGGATGTCATCCAGTAGGACTTCAATTTCAAGGCGTTTTCGGTGGGGTCCCGGTTTGGAAATGTAGTGGCAATTTAAGCCTTTGTTCAGGAGGTCTTCTTGGTCCGGCGTTAGGGTGGTGTTGGTGAGGTCAATATATCCTTTTGTTGGCTTGGGAAGTTTTATGTTTCCACCGTATAGACGGGAGAGTTTTTGGATGGTAGTGTTCTCTGTTTGTAATCTGTGTTGTTCGTTGAGTTGTTGGAGTTTTTGGTTGATTTCTGTTTTGATGTGGTTAGGGGTGGTTTCGTCTTCCCATTTCTGTAGCAGGGCGTCACGTTCATATCGGAGATTGGTGGTGGTCTCTCGTTTCACTTCAAAGCCGCTAAACAACTAAAAGAGAACCCCAACATCATCATCCGACGAGCTGATAAGGCCTCCTGCCTTGTGATACACGGAAAAGAAGAATACCTACCGAAAATGGACGACATTCTTAGTGATAAGAACAAATTCAAAAGGATCACTCGCAACCCTACTGACGAAATAAAAAGGAAAGCCAACACCACCATCACTGCTATCAACGCCAAAGCCGGTGGCGTACACCTGAAGAAACTCATCGGCGAATTCACCCCAGGTTATGCTTACGGTACTATAAAAATCCACAAACCCGGGAACCCCCTCCGCCCAATCATATCACAGATCCCTACTGCTACCTACCAGACCGCCAAGGCCCTGAACAACCTCCTCACCCCTTTTGTTCCACGGCAATACAACCTCAACTCTGCTTATGACTTCCTAGAAATTCTACGAGATACCCCCCCCCCCCCCCGCTAACAACCTCATCATCGCCTCCCTCGACGTAGAGAGTCTGTTTACCAACGTGCCCGTTGACAAGACCATAGATTTTATCCTACGTCGAGTTTACCACTGCCCTAATATGCCCCCTCTGGATATCGCGGAGAAGGCCCTGGAGACGCTCTTGGAACTATGTACCAAGGAGTCCCCTTTCCTCTGCCCCCGCGGAAATATGTACCAGCAAATCGACGATGTAGCGATGGGAAGGCCCCTGGGGGTCCTGTTCGCCAATTTCTTCATGGAAACTATCGAAGAGGAACTCCTGACTGCCCACCGGCCCACTGTCTACTGCAGGTACATCGATGATATCTTCGTGCGGGTGAAGGACCTGGGCGAACTCAGGGACCTCCAGCACCGCTTCATGGCCACCTCCGGACTCAACTTTACATACGAAGATACCACCGATGGACATCTACCCTTCCTCGACCTCCTTGTCTCCCTCCACGACCACGGCTTCAAAACTACCGTGTACACCAAACCTACTAACAATGGCCAATGTCTTAATGGGGAAAGTGAATGCCCTAAACGATACCTACAGTCCACCATCGCCGCCTATGTCAGGAGAGCCCTCACCCTTTGCACCACCTGGAATGACACACACAATGAACTGGAAAGGCTAACCCAGGTCCTGGTCAACAATGGGTATTCCAACACTGACTTCACCAATGCCATCACCCACCACCTAGAAAAATGGTACAAACAAGACCCCCCTAGCACCAACCCGGCCAATGACATTAATTTTTTTTACAGAAACTACATATCTTCCTACCACACAACAGACGAATCCATTATGAAAGAAATAATTAACAAAAACGTCCGCCCCACCAACCCTGACAATAAATTCAAACTCATTATTTACTACAAATCTCCTAAGACCTCCAACCTTGTCCTCCGTAACCGCCCCATTTCCACCAGCAACCAAACGAAAGACGATCATGTGATATACCAGCATATTTGCACCTCTGGGGACTGTGGACCCCTATCCTATGTTGGAATGACACAGACTCGCCTTTCCCGTCGACTAACCCTCCACCTTCAATCTGGCGCTATAAAAGATCACTATCAAGCCCCCACCATCTTGCCCTAACTCGCGCCGACCTAGACAAACAAACCACCATACTCGACAAAGAATCAGACCCCAGAAGACTAGCTATTTTAGAAGCACTATACATCCAAACACTCAACCCCAGCATCAACAACCAAACACAAGACCTTCAAATTCTTCCTTCAGGCAAGCGCTATAAGCATGCTGCCCTCCCTCCTCTCGCCCCGCTCCCCCCTTCCTTACGCTTCCACGCTCAGCACACAACTGACAACACCAACCAATCACAGCCACCCACAGCCAACAACCAACCACCGATAAGATTTAGTGCCCGTCTCGCGAGTAGACTACCTTCCACCAATGAACAGCCACCACACACCCAGTAGCTCCGCCCACCTCCCTCTACTTGATCCTCGAATTTTGTATAAATAAGATGCATTGTCCTTATTCTAACCTATGGGCAACCCTGCCTAACGCTTGCAACCCTGATAATAGATCAGAAGGTTAGGCAACGTAGGGTCTGGTCAGTAGTTGGATGGGTGACCGCACCTGTTGGGTGATTGCACCCTACCGACATTGACCAGATGTTGCTCTAGGGGTGGGTGAAATTTCCCTGGCTTGCCACCAGGGTTTAAGTAGCCCAGGAGTGTTGAACAAACTCCATTCCCTGTCAGTTCCGTCTCACTCAGACGAAAATGAGTACCTGGATTCATGGTGGCTAAAATGAATTCAGGGGCCTGATTGGTGGCTTCCTACAACCAATCAACACACGAGACTAAGAACTTGGTTAGCCACCAGGATTGCTCAGTGGCCATTGGGCAGGCCTTCTCTCGTGTTCGCCTCGTCCCACCCATACGTTAAACTGGGTACCTGGAGAGTAAAATCGGCCTTGTCGTAGGTCGTATCACTAGGGTAAATTTGATTACTTGCCTCACCTTTACTATATACTTCCATTCCCTATGTGTTGTCCGTCCTGTCCCCTCTCGAAAAGTATCCTCAAACTGTCTCTCCAACATAAATCAGCTCACGCAAGTTGGGTCAAGCCCCGACGCCTTCATCTCCTACTAAAATTCACTTCCTCACCCCCTACTACTTCCTCTGTACTAACTCTAGTATTCGAAGCATAAGAGTGATCAAAATTATTACTTGCCTCACCTTTACTATATACTTCCATTATTCTAACCATTACCTCTCCATTCCCTGAAGATGCAAGATGTTTACTTGAGAAACGTTGAATCCACCATGAATTTTGCTAACCTTTTGTACCTCATCTCTGAACCCCAGAGGAAAATTGTTAGAACTCTTGAAAGCTGTAACAATAAAATCCTGAATGCTGAAACCGCAATTCCTTTTAACCTTGTCTGTTTAAAAGAGTATCTATTACCTGGCTATACTAACATATATATATATATATATGTGTGTGTGTATATATATATATGTGTGTATATATATATATATATATATATATATATATATATATATATATGTGTGTATATATATGTATATATATGTATATTATAGTGTGTGCATATGTATGGGTATTTATGTATGTATTGTATACTGTATATGTATGTATGTGTATATGTATGTACTGTATATATAATTACAGGTGAAGGTTTGCATGCAATTTCCTTTCCATTTCTAACTTTCTATGAATTCCTTCAGGCGGTTTCCAAGATCTGCAAGGTTATTCATTCCAACTGTCTTCATGTACTGCAATTGCCGGAAGGACCGGAGGGTGGGGAGAGGGAGCCTTCTTCTTTCCTATCCTTTCCTTCCACTGTCCCTTATTCTCGGGTTAGCTATCTCTACTACTATCTCTCCTGACCACCTCGCTGGGATCGTAAGGTCTGTGTGGTCAGTGAATATATATAAATCTATGTAAACAAAATCTCTCTCTCTCTCTCTTTTGGCATATTAGAGATAGAAATACACGGGCCGGATTCAAATATAATCTGCACTGAAGCATATTTGTTTCAGGAGTTATTCCAAGAGAGAGTGAGTGTGTGTGTGTGAGAGAGAGAGTGAGTGCATAGGTATAGTTATTTTAAAGCTGGAAATAACCAGAAATGTATACCTTTGTCACCATCACCATATCAACCACCACCATAATCCCCACCACTATCACTTATAACATCACAACTACCTATTACCACCATTGTCTAGTATACAGTATATAAGAACTTAACCGGAGAACATGGAAATGTACAACAACGCAACTGGTCCACACGAGACAGTTACTTGTTCACTCCTTAACCTGAACTTTTTACCTAACAGTAACCTTCATTATCACTGCTACGATCAACAGTGTTACAACCACAACCATAATAACTATTACTATCACTACCACCACATTAATCAACATTACCTCTATTACTATAACCACTAGTGTTACAACCATCAACATTGTCACCGTAACTATTGTTACTATTATTAATTATCACCAACATATCCATTGCCACTATTAATATCACCAACATGTCCAACACCAGTATTATCACCAGCATAACCACCAACATATTTAAAACATCTATAATCACCATCAATATCACCAACATCAAGTTATAATTATGAATGTTTCATTATAAACTAATCCTTTATAATTACCTGGTCGACATGGCCACATTATAAAATAATCAACCCTTGGGAAGTAGTGATCAACCCCTGTCAAACGGGGATGTTTGTAACTTCTACTACCTGGCAGGCGGGAATATTTACCCTAAACGAGCTTCATTCCATGCTCTTTTCATGCATAAACAAGAGCCAGAGCGTAATACAATTATGTATCCGTGAATGGGCGATAATAGAGCTTTCCAATGACACCTGAATCATCCTTGTAGGACCACGGGTTCTATTGCAACAATTGCGCAACACGAGGCAAAAACACTAAAATACGGTAAATTCCCAATTTTTTTCTTGGTCTCGCGAGGGTGGAGGTGTGGAATGTTGCAGAAATTACATCAGTTGCGGCGCGAGATCCGTGCCGAGCGGTCAGAGCCCGCCTATCGTCCTCCAAACGCATGGACTCTCTCTCAGAGCCGATAATGTGCTCAAAATCCCGCCCGACATATTACGGGCCCCACAGGGGTGGCCATGGTTCTCTCGTCCGACATATTACGTGCCCCGCGGCCTGAGTGTTAATACTGTCCCGAAAAAGTTATTAATATTTTCGGCTTTACTAAATATGTTGGTTTGCAGTTTTCGTACTGCAAACATGTAGTGTATTCGGCAAACTTAATAAGCATTTTATCTTCAACATCTTGGTTGGTTTGGACACGTGGAGATAATGTATGATCATAACTGGGTGAAGAAATGTCGAACTGTAAACGTGGGGGGGGATATGCGTGTAGGGGTAGACTTATATAGACGTGGGATCAGGTACTCCGGTCCTACCTCACAAAACAAAACAAAAATTACATCAGAGGCAGCCCTTGACAGGACGTAAAACTATAACCACGCTCTTTGTGGATGAAGTGGTCTTTAAACTTGTATGTATGTACAGTATGTATGTATTTATCCAATGGCTAGATCTCCAAGCAAACTGATATATTCTATATTTATCGGTGCCAATTAAAAGTAGTGTTTAAAAAATTATCATGATCTTTGAGCTTGACTTTTTTACTTATATATTGTCTCCACGATGGTGTACCTTTCATACGAAAAGTATGATATATGAAATAATAAATAATTGATTGCATATACTTGTATTGAAATGTTATTGGTTGTCAACTCTTTGTGAATGAAAAGTGTATATTATTATAATTACGTGCGAAAGGCCATACACACAAACACACACACTCACTCTCTCATTGCCCTGTCTCACTCGATCTCCCAGTTTTTCTCTCTTACTCTGTCCTCCAACTTTTGTATTCTGTCCCACTTTTCATTGCTCACTCCCGACACTGTTACTATTCCTCCATCCTGCTTCCTCTGTCTTTTTTTCCCAGCCTTACCTTTCCTTGGAAAACAATGTATATGTTAATTAAGTTAAATTAACACAATATACCGGTGTCTGGACACTGCACACTTACTTTACTGTAATACATATACCAACTAATGGGATGATATCCGCTTTGTACGTAGTATAAAAAGTCAAAGTTCGTATTGGTGTATAGTTTAAGTCGCATTACCAAAATGTACGACTGCTTTACTCTTTTTTTAACGCCCTAACAGCGGGCCCGTCAGTATCTTATACTACCCGCTAGTTTTACCCTAAACGACCTTGTTTCCGTGCTCTTTTTCATGCATAAACAAGAGCCAGAGCGTAATACAATTATGTATCCCTGAAAGGGCGTTAATTGAGCATTCCAATGACACCAGAACCATCCTTCTACGACCACTGGTTCTCTTACGACGATCGTGCAACACGAAGGAAAAATCCCTAAAACACGGTAATTTCCTTACATAATTCTCTGTCTAGTGAGATACTGAGTGTGGGTGAGTGAGGAGGGGAGGTTAGTTGCGGCGCGGGGACCGTGCCGAGCGGTCAGAGTAAACCTTCGCTCTTCCCACCGCTCGTCTCTCTCTCAGAGCCAATTATGTGCTCAAATTGCAGACCGCCTGAAGTCGGGCCTCGCCACATAGTCCTTTCTTCTCTAGACCGACTTAAATCCGGTCCCGCTAGACAAGGCTTAAAGTGTGATGTATTGTTACACATTCAAAATAGCCATTGAACACGAATCTAGCCATACGTGTATGTATTATATTAACAGGAATACACATCACAGTGCTGTATTACACACACACCCACTATACGTATGGATGCATTCACACTTGGTTATTTGCACATACGTACAAACACACGCATTAATATGAATACATACCAAAGTAACTAAACAGGCACACGGTTTCTTCTTGAATATTCACTTTGCAACATCATAACATATTAACATATTAATATTACTCTCAACTGATCTGTTTCCCTCCCCCCACTATTACCGTTCCTCACACACACACACACACACACACACAGTCCATTCCAGCACGCAAGTACTGCATATCCTAAATGTAATATGAATAATACAGATTTCTTGTGGCTGGATATAGCCATATACACGGACTTTCTCACTCACAATACTGTTGTCAAGCACGGACACACACACATATATATACACACAAGCACGTTAATCTCTATATTTCTCCTTTTATGTGTCTGTACAGTCAAGAGCAAACATAGCGACGCATCCATTTGAATCAGTATCATACGCGAACGAAACAGTACAACGCTTAATTATAGTCCAGATGATTCAGAACTTGGCTTACAAATGTCAAAGATTCGAATAATTTCTGTAACCTTATACAGTAATATGTTGAGGACTGTACGTGCGTCTCTCTCTCTCTCTCTCTCTCTCTCTCTCTCTCTCTCTCTCTGTGAGTGTGTGCGTGTGTGTGTTTTTTTTTTCTTCTATGTGAGTGAGGACATTTAGAACTCGCGGTGAATTGCCTATGATAACACTCTTCAAATCCCTGGTGCTACTGCGGCTAGAATACTGTAACGTATTAACATCCCCATACAAATTAGGTGAAATAAATGACTTAGAAAGTGTACAAAGGAACTTCACCTCACATATAAACTCAATAAAACAGTTACACTATTGGGATCGCTTAAAATCACTCAAACTATATTCGTTGGAACGTAGAAGGGAACGATACTTAATAATATATACATGGAAAATCGCAGAGGGTATTGTACCAAATCTACATACACCAATAGCAATGAAATTCAATGATAGGAGAGGCTGGGAATGTGGAGATCCCCAAGATGATAATTCGGGGGCTATGGGCTCTCTGCGAGAGGGCTGGTTATCACATAGAGGAGCACGTCTCTTCAACAAACTCCCGCGGCGAGTGAGAGACATGAGAGGTGTCTCGTTAGACAGCTTCAAGAGAGCTCTCGATGTCGAACTACAAAAACTGCCAGATGAGCCCATCTTCACAAGGGTGCACTCCACCTCTTCAAATAGTCTGCTGCACCAATTCTCAAACAACAACGAAGGGCGGTGCGCTCTTCGGTTCCACTAGCAAGAGTGACGAACTCCACATAGGTGAACATAGGTAGGTAGGTGAGGGAGACAAAAGCCAGAACTGCCTGTAGCGAGTGCTTCCCCAATAGTTGAAAGAGTGACAGGGCCTAAATCAAGGGACGTTCGAGCTAAAATGCCTGGACACACGGAGTTTGAATCAATTTAAGTCATAGCAGGAAGGAAAGACTGGTTCTGGGAAAGAGTTCCAGAGCTCAGCAGTTGAATAGAAGAAAGACTGAGAGCAACGTTTCACTCTTGGGTTAGAGAGTTGCACAGAGTAGGGGTGGGATTGTCTTGCAAGACGGGTACCAAGTACCAACTAGTGTTTACTGAAAATTACGATGTTATTGGCATAACAGAATCTTGGCTCAATTCAGAAGACAGAGACTTTTCAGTAGAGTATTCACTTCCCGGTTATGTAATGTTTGAGAAAAGCCTAATTAATAGAAATGGAGGTGGAGTTTAATTTTTTATCAAAGAAAGTCTTAACCCGACCCTCTTGTCAAAACCTCAAATTGTGAACGCCGACACATCTTTTGTGCTAATAAAGAATAATAAAGGGACAAAAATAATACTTGCACTAATATACAGACCTCCAGCTGAATCAGTGCAAACTGACCGAAAAATGTATGAGCAAATTGCAAGATACCGTAATTTTTGGCGACTTCAATTTACCTGTGACCAAGTGGGGAGATAGTATTACTTCACACTCTGGACAAGACCTGTATGCAAACTTGCAAGAGAGTTCGCTATTATTTCCAACCCGTGGAAATAATGTCCTTGACCTTGTACTTTCAAAAAAGAAGAATTGATAGAGAATTTTAATATCCGTGATGAATTCAGTAACAGCGACCATCGTACGATAACTTTCAGTTTGAAGTTTACCAGTAACAAACCAAATAGCAGCATCAAGAAAGTCCCTAATTGCAAGCAAGCAATCGTTCGTAAACTTGAAGCAATGTTTAAAGAAACTGACTAGAGCTTTTTAATTAACAATAACAACATAAATACATCTTGGAAATCATTCGCAAACACTTACCTAAAAGCAGTGCAAGACTGCATACCATCGAAAATACGACGTACAGGCCATAATGATAAGCCCAAATGGTGGAATAAAGATATTTCAAACTGTCTGCTTGCTAAAAAGTTTGCTAATGATAGATTAAAATCCTCACAAAATGACGAAAAACGGGTGAAATTTGTAGAACTATGACGCAAAGCCAAAAGGTTAATTAAGCAAAGTAAAAAGACCCTGGAGTTACAAGTTGCGAATCAAAGTAAAACAAACCCAAAATAATTCTATAGTTATATCAGAAAGAGTAGAGTAGTTACTTCAACTGTAGGACCGTTAGTCAATGAAAATGGAGAATATACCAAACACGAAGTACAAATGAGTAATGCCCTCAATGCCTTCTTAGCATCAGTTTTTACAACAGAAGACCTCATTGATATCCATACAGCATCGCCGACTCAGATAGATAATTCTGATGTTCTAAGCAATATCACCATTACAGAGAGAGAAGTATTGAAATGTTTAGACAAACTCAAGGTAAATAAGACTCCCGGACCTGATACAATCTCACCTAGAGTGCTAAAGGAACCTAAGGATAAGCTCTCCAAACCACTGACATTGCTATTCAATTAATCCTTACAGTCTGGAACTATGCCTGATAAGTGGTAACTAGCTATCGTAACACCAATTTTTAAATAAGGCAGCAAATCCCTACCCAGTAACTATCGTCCAATTAGCTTAACCTCAGTTGTATGAAAATGCTAGAAATGCTCATAAGAGACAGACTCGTTAATCACTTAGAGGAAAATAACATATTAAAAGATACTCAACACGGCTTTCGTGGCAAACGTTCCTGATTAACAAACCTCTTAGACTTCTTCCACGATATCCTCAACCTCTATGATGAGAGTAAAGCTGTAGATATTATATACCTTAATTTTCAAAAGGCCTTTTACAAAGTTCCCCACAAACATTTACTGCTAAAACTAAAAGCGCATGGAATACAAGACGGTGTGTTGAAATGGATGAAAATTGGCTCCGCGACAGAAAGCAAAGACAAGTCATAAACAGTAAGGCATCTAAATGGACCCATGTAAGTAGCGGGGTACCCCAGGGATCGGTACTAGGACCAATTATCTTTCTAATTTACATCAACGACATAGATGAGGGTCTCACCTGTACAATGTCAAAATTTGCTGACGATACAACAATTGCAAATAGCGTACTCTCAAAAGAACAAGTTGACGATATGCAACACAATCTAGATAAGTTGTCACATTGGGCCCAAATTTGGCAAATGAGTTTCAATGCGGATAAATGTAAAGTACTACATATCGGATACCAAAATGAGAAAGCAAACTATTCGATGAATGGCACTCAGCTTAAGAATATAAACAGAGAAACCGATCTGGGGGTAACAATATTGAGTAACCTAAAACCGAGTCAACAATGTTCAGTTGTTAAGAAAGCAAACAAAGTAATTGGCTTTATAGGCAGGTCATTTGAGCATAAATCCAAAGAAGTTATCCTAACCCTTTACAATTCCTTAGTCCGCCCTCTTCTGGAACACTGCCTTCAATCCTGGTGCCCTTATTACCAAAAAGATATAGACAAGCTAGAACGAGTTCAACGTAGAGTTACCAAAATGATACCTAGCCTATAGAACAAACCATACGAGGAGCGTCCTAGAGAATTCAGTCTATTTCCATTAACCCAGCGCAGATTAAGAGGCGACTTAATTCAAGTGTTCAAAATCATCAAAGGCATTGACAATATGAACTGTAGTAAGTACTTCACTATCGACCAATTTAATTACACGCGGGGAAACGGTTGCAAAATTATCGGTATATATTATAACTTGCACGAATCTAAGAATGTCTTCTTCAATCGAGTTGTCAACTTGTGGAATGGGCTTCCCCGAGACGTTATAGACTGCAGCACCGTTGATTCATTTAAATTTCGCCTAGACAAATATCTTGCATCAAACTCGCAACCGACTGCGTTTGTATATGAATAACTTTATTTTATCCCCCCTCAGTTACTAACCCATCTGTCCCCTACTAACTTCCTAATCCTACCACGGACATTAGTTCCAGGGCAGTAGTTCCCTTTCCAATGTTCCCTTACCCACTCCAAACCACTGTTTGGACAATTGATCCTCAGTGTTTTGGAGGACAAGCAGCCTAAAAGGGTCACCAGACCTGTTGTTGCTTGATTTCCTTTTTACTCCTTTGTACCCTACGTAGAGGAGGTGGTATACACTGGGAGAGCTCTGAGGAGCACTGATTATTGTAGTCGGGATAGAACAGCGAGAGAGATGCAACATTGCGGCGAAGAGAGAGAGGTTGCAGAGAGTTGGTGAATGGACGGGAATTAAAAATACTAAAGGCCGTCCTTTCTACTTTGTCTAGGAGTGCGGTGTGAGAGGAGCCTCCCCACATATGTGAACAATACTCAATAGAAGGACGCACTGTGTCCCTGAACAGAGCAAGAAGCTGTGCAGGGGTAATGAAACCCTTGGGGCGGTTGAGCACACCCACCTTCTGGGAGGCTGCCTTAGCAAGACTGGTAATAGGTTTCTTCTAAGTGAGAGCAGAAGAAAAAGAGACACCAAGAATATTGAGAGAAGATGAAGGATTGATTTTTGTATTGTTGAAGAATAAGGGATAGTCCTCTGGGAGTTCCGGATGGATAATACGATGGAGAAATTAGGTTTTGGAAGCATTAAAGGCAACAAGGTTTTCTCTACCCCAATTGGAAATAGTAGTTAAATCAGAAGATAAGTGTTGTATGGTTTCATTACGTTTGTTTTTAAGAGATTGCTGGCTGGGGTGTTCTGGAAAACTAATTGAGTAGTGTAAGGTAGAGTCGTCTGTGTATGAATGGATGGGACTGGAGGTACAGTTGAGATCATTTATGAAAATTAGAAAGAAAATAGGAGATAGGACAGAGCCCTGGGGAACACCCGAGTTGATAGGATGAGGAAGTGAGCGATGGCCGTCCACAACCGCAGCTATGGAATTGCCGGAAAGGAAATTAGAGACAAAGGCACAGATGGAGGGATAGAAACTGAAGGAGGGTAGTTTAGAAATTAAAGATTTGTGCCAGACTCTATCGAAGGCCTTCGATATGTCTAGTGCAATAGAAAAGGTCTCACCAACGTCCCGAAAGGAGGATGACCAAGAGTTAGTAAGATATGAAAGAAGATCACCAGTAGAATTACCCTTAAGGAAGCCATACTGGTGATCCGAGAGCAGATTATGAGAAGAGAAATGCTTAAGAAATTTGGAAGCAAGAATAGTTTAAATAACTTAAGAAATACAAGGAGATGAGAGCAATTGGACAATAGTTGGAGGGTTGAGAGTGGTCATCCTTCTTTGGGACAGGTTGAATGAGAGTAAACTTCCAGCAAGAAGGGAAGACGTTAGAGGAGAGACAGAGATGAAAGAGTTTACCTAGGCAGGGGGTCAGCACAAAAGCACAGTTTTTGAGTACAACAGGAGGAACACCATCGGGACCGTACACCTTCTTAGTATTAAGCCCAGACAGGGTTGAAAGTACATCTTTAGAAGATATTAGGATATTAGGTATAAGTAGGAGACAGGGGGGGGGAGGAGGAATAGCACCAGAATCATCCAAGGAGCAGTTTCTAGCAAAAGTTTGAGCGCAGAGTTCAGCTTTGTGAGAGGAAGAAGTGATGGTTTTGCCATTAGAGTGGAAAAGAGAAGGGAAAGACGAGGAACAAAAATTGTTGGAGAGTTTTTTTTGCTAGATGGCCGAAAGCTTGGGAAGTACTAGAGTTGGATAGTTCAGTGCATTTATTATTGATGAAAGAGTGCTTGGCAAGTCAAAGATCAGATTTGGCTTGATTCCGGACAGAAACATAGGAAGAATGAGATTCTTGACTTTTAAGGCATCGGTTCCGTTTGAATGCTTCCTCCTTGTTGCGGACACCAGTAGAACAAGCGTGAGTAAACCAAGATTTGTTTGCATTAGACTGAGAGAAAGAAAATTGAATGTACGCTTCCATGCCCGAGAGGATTACATCGGTAATGAATTGAGCACTCTCCGAGGAAGCAGAATTCATTTCATGGGAAATCGAAGAAGTACTGCCGAAGAGCCTCCCAGTCGGCAGTGCCAAAGTGCCACAAGCACCGCCGGCTGGGAGGATCGGGTGGCCGTAATGGAGAGATAGGACAGATAACGGAGATAAATGATTAACAGTATAAGAAGAAGGGTCAGAAGTCAGAAATAAGTCAAGAATGTTAGGGCAATCTCTGAAGCGATCCGGTATACGGGTGGGTTGCTGAACCAGCTGCTCTAGGTCATTTAGGATAGAAAAGATGTAGGCTTGTTCACCAGGTTGGTCAGTAGTAATAGAGGAAAGCCATTGGCGGTGGTGAACGTTGTAATCTCCTAAGATTTCCGAGAAGGGAGAGATGGATAGAATGCGTTCCACTTTAGAGTTTAGATAGTCAAAGAATTTGGGAAACTCAGTAGAGTTAGGGGAAAGACAGACACTACAGAAATATTTAGTATGAGAATGACAGGATAGTTTGAGCCATAACGTTGAGAATTCAGAGGAGTCTAAATCGGGAACACAAGAGCAAGTGATTTTGTTGTGCACGTATGCACATCATACGCCTTTGGCTTTTAACCCTTAACTGTTGGCGCGCAACATAAGTCGAGTATAATAAATCTGGACTATCTGGCGGCGCTCGACATAGGTCGTGTGGCAATTTCAGCACGTAATGTTGCTGAGAGAGAGAGACAAGTGGTGGCAGGAGAGTAGCGAGCGTATGACTGCTCCAGACCACCGCGGCGAACCTACTGACACGAATCCCACCTCCTCCCTCCCTCTCTCACTCGCTATATACGGAATTGTATGGGGAAAGTGCCTAATTACATGCTTTTTGCACTCGCGTTGCACGGTTGTTGCAAGAAAACTAGCCATCATAAAAGGATCGTTATGGTGTCATTGGAAAGCTCTGTTTATGCCCTTTCAGGGATAGATACTTGTTTTACGCTCTGGGTCTTATTTAGGCATGAAAATGATGACGTAAACAGCCCTATTTTGGCTAAAAACACCCCGCTGGGCGGTACATATAAATAAACCGCCTAGCCCGCTAATAAGGTGTTAAACTGGGATAGATAAAGTAGGAGGATACAGAGAAGGGGCTGCTGGCAGTTGCCTCAGACACCTGGGTTTCAATGAGAAAAAGAAGATCAGGATTGTAGGAGGAGAGATGGTGTTCAACTGTGTGAACATTAGAGGAAAGGCCACGAATATTGCAAAAGTTTATAGTAAGAGTGACAGGCCGTGGTCCAAAGCATTTAAAGGGGTCGTCAGTGGAAGGTTGGGCGGCTGTGGGGACATTTAGCCCCCCCGCCCCCACGTTGGGGTCTCCGAGGCTTTTCAAATTTCAAATATTTCAAATATATTTATTTAGCCTTCAGATATACAATAAGTTCAGAATTTAAATACATGGAAGTCAACTGGCTAAGCCTTATGAGAGAAAACTCTCTTTAACCCTCCTGGCCCGGGCAGGCTCTCAAAATGACAGTGTGGGCTACCCGGGCGATCTGGCCAAAAAACGTCTAGGCCTAGGCTACCGTATTTTTGTTTAGTTTAACTGCTAGAAATTTCCCACGCATCTATAAATGTAGTGCGGTTTCCAATCTGTAGACTGGCGTTGAGTAGAGCTCTCTATGTCAACTGGTTCAGTTGTGATGACGATTTCAGTGGAGAGCACTTGCAGGCGATGTTAGCAATATGACGATCTTTTAACTACTGAAACAACGACATACAGACATACAATAACAAACAAGTTTTCTCTTTCTTGTTTTCGGAGGTGCGGTGACGTAACGATCGGCTTTGTTTACATGCGTCGGACGCACAGCGTTCAGACCAAGCTGAATAGGCTTTCAAGCTTACAGATTTTAAAATGACACCCGGGCTCCTGCCCTTAATTCGTGGTGTCATTTTAAAATGACAACCGGGCCAGGAGGGTTAAGGCACCTTGATTTAACCCGAATTCATTTAAATGTTTACATACATATAATATATACTCTTTCAATTCGCGCCCATAAACTTACACTACATAAACATACTCAGCACAAAAGTAACTTACAATTTGACGGATGTTTTAATATTTACTCAATAAAAACGATTTGAGGGACATCTTAAAACTAGACAGGGAGGGTTTATCCAGAATATACCGAGGCAGTGCATTCCAGACCTTTACACCATGATAATGAATCGATTTTTGAGATTGATTTGATGCCAATAATGGAATTTCTAAATCTCTTGTGTTTCTTAAGGTATATCTTTCATTTAAACGAAAATTAAATATATTTATGGGATTGTAATTATTAATGGCCTTATAAACAAAGATAGCAGTGCAATATATGTTTATGTCTTCCCATTTTAAAAGCCTTAGAGATTTAAATAATTAATTTGTGTGATCATATTTTCTTTTGAAAGTGATTGTCCTAAAAAAAATCTTTTGCGGTAGTTTGACTCTCTCTATCTTAGTTTTACCTGCGGTTGCCCAAACTGTGTGACAGTATGAAAAGTAAGGGTACACCAAGGAGTAGTAAAGTTGTTTAAGTACTTCCGAAGGAAAGCAGTTACGAGTTAGATATAATATATATACCACATTGTTTATTTATCTTGTTTGTTAATGTTTGTATATGTGACTGCCAAGTCAATTGCCTATCCACTACAACACCAAGACATTTTATATTTTGCTTTTCTATTAACATTGAATTTCCTATTGTAATGGAATCTACATTTTGGTGTGTGTTCATCATCATCATATTTATTTGTTTGTTGTGGAAGGAGGAAGTGTGGTGTGCATGTTAAGTGTAGTGAAGTGGATAGGAGGAGGAGGTGTTTGTGAGAGCATGCTGGACTACTCTCAGCGTAAGTGAGTCACAATGGGAATCAGTAAAAGAGGCCAAGCAAATGAAACAGGAGTTGCAGCGACTCCTTATCAAATGCCTACAGGCTGTGTGATCTATATTCCTTCTTACTTACTTCTATGTCCCATCCCTTCCACTATTCGTCATCACCATTATTACACACTCGCACACACACACACACACACACGCTGGTTCTCCTTCACAATTTTCTTTGATAAATTCAAGTAACTGTTTACCGTTTTTCTAACCTCTCAGTTATATTTGTCTGCATCTCGTTGCCAATCTTCATGTTCACTTTCATTTACTTTTGCATTTTCTCATTCAGCAATATCATCATAGTCTTGCTTAACCTATCCGTTTACCAGGCCGTTATTTTTTAGTGTTTCTATTTATTGTGTGTGATATTATTAGTTTTGTCCTGCAAGCCTGCTCTTTCGACCATTACTTGCTAATATATTCGGTTTATCATTACTTTTCTTCCTCTCCTTGTCCCATTGTTATTTTCCCGTTTTCCCCTTTGTTTTTCTTGTGTCATTCATTTCGTATTTCGTTTGTATTTTTCCCCACCATCTTTAAATTTGTCCTTCCTTGTGTATTTCTTATCATTTTGCCTCTTTGTCTTCCACCTCCTTCTTTGTGTTCCTCCTCCCATGTGTGTGTGTGTGTGTGTGTGAGAGAGAGAGAGAGAGAGAGAGCATGTAATTATGCAGGTTGGGATGTATAATGACACACTATCAACTTCAACAGACAAACCGTCAAGACAAGAGTCAGATAGAGAGTGTAGGACAGACAGACTGTCAAATTAACTACATACTAATGAACTACAAAAACTCCACATTCACATTTCCATGTATAAAATGCCTAGTTTATTCTTCCACTCTTTTCTCTTTCCGGAGGAGTAAAATGTGGCCATGAATCCCTTTATGGTGTGTGTGTGTGTGTGTATGTGTGTGTGTGTTGAAAGATAATATGAGTTTACAGAGTAACTTTCTGTGTGAGTGGAGTGAGTTGTCATTTGTGTTCGTGTGTTTGTATGAGTGGGTCTGCGTCATACAAGCTTCAAATACAATCTAATTTAAATGTTAATGTTATTGTCTTGGCAATCTTACTGCTTGGGGATATGCATTCAGACCAGCATTCAGTGTATATAACTTTTTAACAGCATCATTTGTATGTATTCTTTCTGCAGCCTTTATATACATTTATAATAACGTACACTCGACCCAAAAACAATCTTTACACTAACGCTCTAAACATTTTTGCAGACTTGAGTTACTTTCTGACACCACCGGTTGTACATTTCTGGCGCTATATTGTTCACAATGATCCCTTCCAGTGTCCTAATGATCGGCTATATTACTATATCCACAGTCACACTTTGTAGTTTCATAAACAAAATAGGTAAACACAATGTGTGATCATGGAGTACCAGTTGTCTTCCATGAATGAAAACACCTCCCAAAGTACGGATCCTTGTATTATTAATCTGGCGTACATTAAATACCATCCCTAATGAAAACACCTCCCAAAGTACGGATCATTGTATTATTAATCTGGCGTACATTAAATACCATCCCTAATGAAAACACCTCCCAAAGTACGGATCCTTGTATTATTAATCTGGCATACATTAAATACCATCCCTAATGAAAACACCTCCCAAACTACGGATCATTGTATTATTAATCTGGCGTACATTAAATACCATTCCTAATGAAAACACCTCCCAAAGTACGGATCATTGTATTATTAATCTGGCGTACATTAAATACCGTCCCTAATGAAAACACCTCCCAAAGTACGGATCCTTGTATTATTAATCTGGCGTACATTAAATACCATCCCTAATGAAAACACCTCCCAAAGTACGGATCCTTGTATTATTAATCTGGCGTACATTAAATACCATTCCTAATGAAAACACCTCCCAAAGTACGGATCCTTGTATTATTAATCTGGCGTACATTAACCCCTCCAACCCGGATGGGCTCTTGAACGCCCATAACAACCTCGGCCCGCGCAACCCGGAAGGGCTCTTGAACGCCCATTGCTTGCATGCGTGCTTTCGAATGCCGCGCGTACATTTTCGGTATCGTGGGACGGTAGGTGGCGCCACCAGGCGTAAACTACGCCACAGCAACAGTATCTACCCCGACGCCATCATGGACAGTACGCCAAATAGTGATTCCGCTGTGTTCGATACCGTGCTTCCTACGACGCCCTTGCTTGTTCGTCGCGCCTTACCCCGACGCCATCGCCTAAATGTGTTATCTCCCGGAGGTATTGAGACGACATTGAGACTTTATGAGCGAGCTGATGCCAAGCATAATGTTGATGATGAAGTCAGTGACGACTCCAGTAATTATAAGTCGAGTGATTATGGCCATGAGAGTGACAAAGAAGAGCAATTCCTGGGATTTGCGAGAGAACATGACAGTGATGAGAGTGATGAAGGTGATGTACCAGTTGTTGAGGAAGCTGGTTTACCTAAAGACAGTGAACTTGAGAGAGTGAGCGAGTGGGAGAGTTCAAGGTCACTCACCAAATTTCGCTTAAGTGACACGACGCCAAGCCCTTCCCCAGGTAAATCGCCTTTCAAGCTACATTTGTATAAGCAGAAAATACTTGAGAAGGCGGCCGCGGCAGCTAGGGAACAAGCAAAACTACTTGGTGAGGATGAGGCTGTGAGTGAGGGTCAGCGTGGTGACCCTTCTCATCCGCCATTGTCTCCCTTATCTACCCACGCCACCCAAGATGACCCGGATGCCCCGCATTCTTCCCCACCACCCCCACCATTGCCAAGGGTTGAGGACCCCACACTTTCGGCCTATTTGCCTCCTAGGTCCCCCGACAGGAGACATACTGCTGCCGAAAAGGGGAAAGGTAGGAAATATACCAAGAAAATTAAGAAAAGTAAGAGAGTTTTGTTCGAGGCTCCCGCGGCGTCCACCCCGGCCGGCCCCAGCCATACGTCCCCGCAACTTTCCCCACGGTCCTCCCCACCTCTCCCGCCTTCAACATGTCTTCCTGAAGAAGTCTTTGAGCTCGCATCACCAATACCTGGGCCTAGTGACAGTGAAACATTGCTTTCTGTCACTCGTCGCAGGCCAAGGAGCCCGGGACCTCGGGGGGACACAGCCTCACCTGCCACTCCTTCCCCACCTCGCCCACCCGCACGCCGCCCACGCATCACTGGTTCCCCGCCAGATTATGTGGGGGCCACTGATGATGAAGGGCACCTCTCAAAAGACTCTGGCCATGATTACATAGGTCCACCGTCAGGGCAAGATGACCACTCTGACGATGACTATATGGACATCGACGACCCTCGACCCATCCGCATGGCCCGGCGTCGTGCTGCCCGTCGTGCTGCCCACCGCCCTGGCCGCCGCCCTCGCCGCCCTAGGGCGCGCGCCTCCCGAGTTGGCCGTGGGCGTGCTGGGCCACCAGCTGGAGCTCCTCGTCAGCGTAGACAAGACCCATTGTACGTTTTTCAGTGGCAAGACGTAGTTGATGAGGATGCATACAACCCTGATGTGCCAGCTTTTGATGAGGTACTGGAGGGTTCAGGCGTTACCCCCAATTTTCCTGCAGGCCCCAATGCTCCACCACACGAACTGTTTGAGGCCTTCTTTGATGAGGAGGTGGTAGGCTATGTTGTCAAAGAGACAAATAAGCAGCACCAATTCCAGGTCCACTTTTTGGGAAAGGTGACCAAGGGCCACATGAGGCAGTGGACCCCAGTGACTCATAAAGAGTTCATGGTGTTCCTGGCACTCACCATGCTAATGCCTCATGTCAAGAAGCATAGGTTGCCTGACTATTGGATCACCAATGATCTGATATCCACCCCTGCCTTCGGGAAATATATGTCTCGCGACCGGTACCTTGATATCCTCGCAGCGCTCCATCTTGTCACCAACCTTGACGTCCACCTCCCAGACAAGCTGTGGAAGATTAGGACGTTGTACGAGATGATGCGAGAACGCTTCACCTCCTACTTCAAGCCCTTCCGCAAGGTCGTCATTGACGAGTCTCTTGTGCTGTTCCGGGGAAAACTCAGCTTCCGGCAGTACATCCCCTCAAAAAGACATCGCTTTGGCATAAAATTCTTTGTGCTGTGCGACTGCCAAACTGGCTATGTCCTGGACTTCCTGGTCTACAGCGGGAAGGAAGGGGACTTGCTTGTGGACCCCCTCATTGGCTTTGGCGGAGCAGTGGTGCAAGCCATGATGGACCGCTACTTTCACAAGAATCACGTCCTCTACACGGACAATTATTACACGTCCCCCACTCTCTCACAGTACCTGCATGAGCGCAAGACGGGGACTGTAGGCACAGTACGAGGGAAAAGGAAGGGCATGCCACCTTTCCCTCCAAAGACCAAAAAAGGTGATGTGTTCAAGAAGAAGTCGGGGCCCATTCTGGCTATCCACTGGCACGACCAGCGGAAGGTCAACCTCCTGACCACCATCCACAAGGGGGAAATGGTGGAGACTGGCAAGGTGGATCACCGCACCCAGGCCAGGGTGACCAAGCCCGATGCTGTCCTGGACTACAACATCAACATGAGGCTGGTGGACAAGTCCGACATGCAGATAGGCTTCATTGACTGCCTGCGTACCTCGTGCAGATGGTACAAAAAGTTCTTTCTGCATATGGTGGACATGTCAGTTCTGAATGCCTACAACATATACAAGCTTCGGAATGTGAACACACCCATGAAGTTCAATAGCCTGCGGAGGTTCCAAAAGCAGGTGTTGACGGAGCTCCTGGAGAAGTATGCTATGCCACAGAGGGCAGTGGCACATCCTGGGCCCGCCGTTATTGACCGCTTGCAGTGTGCTCAATACTTGATTAGGCACAGGCTTGGTTCCCTGCCTCAGAATGAATCCGGAAGAACACAGCAGAAGCGGTGCCATGTCTGCTACAACAGCAGGGTGAAGCCGAGGTCAGGTAAAAAGTCAACCCTGGAGTGTGTGGAGTGCAAGGTGGCACTCTGTGCTTTAGAGTGCTTCTTTGATTACCACTCCAAGCTGGAGTTCTAATAATCATACTGAAATTGCCAAATAAAATGACAATATGTACACTATAATTATATATAGGCAAAAAGTGGAAGAAAACCAATGTATTGTAATACAAAAGTCATGTATTATGAGAACATTGATACAAATACAATTACACCATAATAATATGTGAAAGTGACACATATGTATATACCAAGTGACATTCATATGATTAGAACCTATAGAAATATTAAAATCAGTGAAAAAAGACACAATAAATTGTATATAAAACGTTTACAAATCATATAACTAAGTGAAAGTGACACAAGACCTAATATTTGATGGCCAAAGTATAATAAATACCTGTGATAACGAATAATCAGTGCCTAATACAACAATAACCTACCTCAATTACTAATAAAATGTACGGTATCGAGTGAAAATGAGCATTATCAGTGACAGTGACACTCTCTAAAGCATATTTGTCAAAGTGAAAGTGACACAAGACCTAATATTTAATGGCCAAAGTATAATAAACACCTGTGATAACGAATAATAAGTGCCTAATACAACAATAACCTACCTCAATTACTAATAAAATGTACGGTATCGAGTGAAAATTAGCATTATCAGTGACAGTGACACTCTCTAAAGCATATTTGTCAAAGTGAAAGTGACACAAGACCTAATATTTGATGGCCAAAGTATAATAAACACCTGTGATAACGAATAATCAGTGCCTAATACAACAATAACCTACCTCAATTACTAATAAAATGTACGGTATCGAGTAAAAATGAACATTATCAGTGACAGTGACACTCTCTAAAGCATATTTGTCAAAGTGAAAGTGACACAAGACCTAATATATGATGGCGAAAGTATAATAAACACCTGTGATAACGAATAATCAGTGCCTAATACAACAATAAGCTACCTCAATTACTAATAAAATGTACGGTATCGAGTGAAAATTAGCAATATCAGTGACAGTGATACCCTAATAAACATATTTTATATAATTGGCCTCAAAATAACTAGAAAATATCAAATAAACATCACATTCTCAACATCAAACACTAAAATCGTCTAAGGGAGATAAATACTTTGGCGCGACGAGCGGCTAGGTGCGTCGTAGCCATGGCCGGGGCGACGCGTCCGAACGCGGGAAGAATTTGCCGCCGAAAAGCACTCGTCTTCCCGCGCTCACCATTATGCAACCAGAGGGGCTAGAGACCTCTACTCAATGCCATTCGACAGAGGAAGGTTTGTGGAACATTATTCTTTTTAGTTCACAACATTACATGACATATTCATTGACTTACAGAGTAGTTAACATAGGCCAAAGATCGTCAAAACACCCGGTACCGGAGCACAGTCGTAAGCTATAGCCCCCGGGGCTGGAGGGTTAAATACCATCCCTAATGAAAACACCTCCCAAAGTACGGATCATTGTATTATTAATCTGGCGTACATTAAATACCATCCCTAATGAAAACACCTCCCAAAGTACGGATCCTTGTATTATTAATCTGGCGTACATTAAATACCATTCCTAATGAAAACACCTCCCAAAGTACGGATCATTGTATTATTAATCTGGCGTACATTAAATACCATCCCTAATGAAAACACCTCCCAAAGTACGGATCATTGTATTATTAATCTGGCGTACATTAAATACTATCCGTCTCCTCCAGATTCTTTACTACCACTGATCCTACTAACCCCCATCGGTATCTCAATCTTTCCACTCCCCCATCCCTTGTACAATCCCCACTAAACTATATTACCATCACCCATCCCCTGCTACTTAGCCCTCCCTAAACTAACTTAATACCCTTTGAAGAACGACCAAACTATATTGCTTGATTGCCTGTAAATGGGTTGCAGATGATCCCCATAAAAGCTCATAATTAACTGTGAAACTATTTTATTAACTATTTTCTAACTTGAACATTCTTATCCTCCCTTTTCTTTCTTTCTGTACATGCCCTTCTTACTCTCTTCTCCGCCATCCCTCCTCCTTCACTTCCATCCCTCCCTCTCTGCTATCCCATCCCTCCCTACCCACTACGATGCGCTGAAGGATGCGCCAAGTTTTCCACCACTAAATCTAATTTGTTATTCTTTTATACTACATGTAAAACATCTTATTATAATTTTTACACTTTAATTCGTATTAAATATCGGTCTTAGTGCTTACTTGTCAACTAGTCTGATAATATTTTAGTTTTGTTGATAATTATTAAAAGAGCCAATATGGGTATCAGCAATGCGTCCGAACGTGGCGACTTTCATTAAATAATTACACGTTTGTTTTTATCTTCCTACTAGTCACACTCCTCCTCAAATATAATTAATCATGATAGCCTACAACCATATACATACCTGCTGTTGTTAAGAAATCAGAAATCTTAAAACTAAATATGTTATTGTAAAGTATTGCTGGGAAAGTCACTGTTGTCGGACAAGTCAATCGTAGTACCATCTCAAGGTAATCCATTGTTATATTCAGTTTGGCTGTGGCCTTGACACGGTGAACCAGATTCGTCGCGTAGAAGAACAGGATATTGTGAACTTCTGGGTCATTTCTACTTCGATAATACGATATAGAGAAGACAGACAATTAATGAACTACATGGAAGAGTTAGTTTGCAGTTTCAAAGGTGATATTCAAGTGCGGGAAATACATTATTAGATAAATCTACAGTTATACTACCCCTATTTTGTCGCTATTCTGTTGGTACTAAAGGGTTAATATTATTAGTAGCAGACTTAGTATGGTTTGATGATGTGCGGAAATGTATATTTGACTTGAAATAGATACATTGAAGTATTACAAACCTTCGCGAACCCATAAACAGCGAACGTGATCTGGGTTTAGACCGTCGCGCACCCATAAACAGGGAACGTGAGCTGGGTTTAGACCGTCGCGCACCCATAAACAGGGAACGTGAGCTGGATTTAGACAAGTCGCGAGACAGGTTAGTTTTCGGTTAGGTTAGGTTAGGCTAATGTTAAAAATACTAAAATGCGGCGTTCCTCAGTATTAATCCTCCTGGCCCGGGCTAGCCCTCCGAATGACAGTGCGGGGTACCCGGGCGATCTGGCCGGAAAACGTCTAGGCCTAGGCTACCGTATTTTTATTAATTTTAACTGCTAGAAATTTCCCATGCATCTATAAACGTAGTGCGGTTTTCAATCTGTAGACTGGCATTCAGTAGAGCTCTGTAAGTCAACTGGTTCAGTTGTGATGATGATTTCAGTGGAGCGAATTTTTCCGCGATGTTGACAATATTGGAGCTTTTCAGACACTAATTTCGTCTGACGTCACAACAATAACATTGATCCGACGTCCCCTTATTGTTTTCGGAGGTGCGGTGATGCACCGATCGGCTTTGTTTACATGCGTCGGACGCACGGCGTTCAGACCAAGCTGAATAGGCTTTCAAGCTTACTGCCTTTTAATAGCACACCCGGGCTCCTGCCCTTCTTTTGTGGTGTCCTTTCACACTGACACCCGGGCTGGAAGGGTTAAACAACACTGTATATCAAATAAAAAATAAAAAACAACAAATTACCTAAAAACCTCGTATCTGGTTGGTGATAAATGTTTATCAAAATACATTTTTTTTCCAGTTTCTGCGTTTGCTGAACCATCCAAAAAACACGCTAAAAGGCGTGTTTTGAAGGGGGGAGGTGGTGGGGGTAGTGGGGTAGGGGTAGTATAACTGTAGATTTACTCCTGTCCAGATAATGTGTTCGTTATTGATCATGATTTCCGTCAATACTCCAATTAGGCTGCAGTTAGTCCAACATTGAGGCTATAAGTATTTTAACACATTATTATTGTACCGGTATATATTATGATTATTATAATTTATATTTGTATTGCTACTTATCTAAATAATACTGCTGTACATAAACTAATTGATAACACACACTTCTAATTATAATTATAAACAGTTGCCTGCACAAGTAGCGGACACAATATTATGCAACAGTGAACATTTAACACTGACTATTGTTCGTGGTTGAAGGGAACGTTCCATAACATTTCATCAACGTGTCAGAATTGTTCAATAAATTTGCACCACCTTTCACTGTAGGCAACTTTACGGTAAACACATTATTACGGTATTAGATTTGGTTTTGGTTAGCCTACCCAACTTATAATGTAGATAATTATGCCTCCGCATTTTAGAACCATATGTATGTGCTTCTCTAACCCTATATCGAACGAAGATAACAGAACTGAGTGATAATTTGTGATAAACCTCTAAATTGGTTCCGTTTCAGAAAGATCACTATTTGTTTATAATAAAGTTTCTTGTTTTTAAAGGTTTAGGGAAACATATAGCTGAGGTTTATCAATATGGGGATAAACCTAACTAGCCTACATTTTTAGTGACAATAATTACCCCAATCTTGTTATACACGTGTTATCGATATACGGTATACTGTATACTTACAAAAAATAGAGTATGTCAGTTGGCACAAGCCTGCAGCAGGTACTGACAACATAAGTGTTCTTGTGAAGGTGCTTCGAATCTGAAATACTACTAACTGACAATCAAGCAAATTCATGCAAAGGTCATTTTCAACTAACACATATCTTCTCGACAGGCGAGGGTAGAGGAATCAAACTGGAGGAAGGAACAAAGGAGGTAGGACGAGTATGAAGAAGAGATAAAGGATACATTGGAAAAGATATCCACCACCACCACCAATCTCCTCCACCTACAGCTGTTCCTTGAACCACTACCAGTACATCGAGGGGGACATTACTATAGTTTATTTTGTTTCCATCTGAGCCTAAATTGTCATGTTTCTATCTTTGTTACTCAGCCATAAGTTAGATTTTGTAGCGAAAGATGATGGTTATTCTGAAAACTTGGCATTAATATGACACACAGCCATAGTAGTTTCATATATTTCCATTAAGTATCGAGAAATCAGCTAATAATAGATTCAATTTACGATCAGCTGGAAACAAATAGAGTATAGTACCGGTATCTTCGTCACCAGAGCAGGTAAGGTCACCTCGTAACCCTTCAGTTTAACACATATAAGACCTTTCGGGGTTTTATTACATAGTATCTATGTTATATTTATACCTTGTAATCTGTAGGCCGTATATATGAACAAGGTGAAGGGGCTTTATATATTGCCTCCCCGTGTGAAAGGGATTATATTTATAGTGACCATATCCAGCACACTTAACTGTTCTCTCTCTCTCTCCCTCTCAATATTCATAATAGATCTCCTCGGCTAACAAGTTACAATATTTCCATAAACTTTACAATGCTACTACGTCTTACTGACAGCCTCAATTTCTAGCCAGTACACGAATCGTAAACAAGTTGGAAAGTTGGTGATGAGTTAACTACCACTTTCAAAATGATAGTCGTAATTGGAGCTTTGTAACCGACGGGAATCGGAAGAAACTCCCACCATCTGTCCGTCACTCCTGCCAGAACAATAACTTAATCTTCATTGATTAGGACGGTTTATGAAAACGATCAAGGATTTATAGCGCCAGGTATACATTACTAACTCTGTGGGTCTTTGCTCTGCCAATTTGATTGTAACTGAATAATATATTGTATACGAGTTCCATAATATGATGTTCTATCATTGTTGATTTTAGAAGTTGTTGTTGGTCTTATTTCAGTCCTATAATAACTTTGGTAGTTTGTGATTGACTAGTTGATTGCGTTAGTTTGCTATAATGTACAGGCCAAAATATATGTGCATGTTGGTATATGGTATCAAGGACCACTGTAAAATCATGTGAGTATAGGCCTATTATACTTTGGGCGTAATAATGTTCACAGTTTACATGTAGCCGTACAGGCTCCTTGATTTCTTTGTTTATGTCTATCACAGAGATAATAGACAAAGCTACATTACATTATAGGTAATTTAGGTATGTCGGAAAGAAGTGTGGTACGCTTGTTAAGTACAGTGAAATGTATAGGAGGAAGAAGTGTTTGCGAGAGTAAGCTGGATTACTCTGTGTAGGTGAGGCACAAATAGAAACAGTGGGGGAAGCAAGGTAAATTAAACAGAAGTTCCAGTAACTCCTTATCATATGCCATGTGGCCTCCCTGTGTACTGCCCTGCTCGATTATAGCCGACATTGACATAAATGGTGCGTATAACACTCTAAAATAACTAGAAACCTCCCCATTACATCCCCCGCACACCCTTCGAGGGCCTTGTGACCAAATCCCCGCTCCCAGTTTCAACCATTACCATACTTTAAATGATACACCACATAATAATTATTATTATTATGGTTAGTAATTAGGCATAAATACATTTATAATTATTTGTGTAAATAATAGAGATTATATTATAATAGTTTCATATTTGCCAATACTAGTGTAGATGTATGGAAAGAAGGTAACTCCCTGTGTGGCAGTTCTACAGAGTATTACAGTCATCTTAGTACTTCCACACACATACCATTGGTAAGTCTCACCACAAAATACCCCCTACCACCTTAACAGTCCTAGTTATAAAGAAGGTAACTCCCTGTGTGGCAGTTCTACAGAGTATTACAGTCATCTTAGTACTTCCACACATACCATTGGTAAGTCTCACCACAAAATACCCCCTACCACCTTAACAGTCCTAGTTATAAAGAAGGTAACTCCCTGTGTGGCAGTTCTACAGAGTATTACAGTCATCTTAGTACTTCCACACACATACCATTGGTAAGTCTCACCACAAAATACCCCCTACCACCTTAACAGTCCTAGTTATAAAGAAGGTAACTCCCTGTGTGGCAGTTCTACAGAGTATTACAGTCATCTTAGTACTTCCACACACATACCATTGGTAAGTCTCACCACAAAATACACCCTACCACCTTAAAGCTATTTTTGAACAGCTGTCAAGGGTACAACAAATATAAACACATTATTTTATATAGCCTACCTTTGGAATCCCAACATCCTGAAAAATCAAAATATACCACTAACAGTGTCAACAATTTTTTTTTTTAACAAATTGCATCATGTAGACAGGGAAATATATATCTTTAATTGTGGCAAATTGATAACGCGCACAATTAAATCACATATATATTTGGAATTCTTACAGCAAGCGGAGTCTGTTTATCTAAGGTAATAGTCCATGAGCCAAGACCCGAATTTTGGGATATCGGTACCACCCGGGGTGACTAATTCTCTTAGGTGTTTTTAGCTTGCTACATGTCTCTAGTTTATGTTTTGATATGATAGCCCTTGCACATTGGTAGCTTAATGGTCGTTATCACTTCTTGAATAGACATACCCTACCGAAAATTCTGAAATTTTTTAAAATGTCAAATTTGGGGACAGGAATGCCTAAATGTCAACAAAATGCATATAGTAATTGTCACATTTAATACAAGTCCTGTAAATACACACTAAGCATGCCATGGGCTTGTACATACTATTATGGCAAATTACTACTCCTAAATATCATCTACGTCAGACTCGGAATCTGACTGTTGTGCCACCGGCTCCTCTTCAATAGCCTTGTTCTGACATGTCTGTAACCTGCACATGTCCGTGCATTTTAGACCATTGCTGAGGCAAGTACACTTAGGGAGTTCGCATGACCGCACACACTTGCAAGACAGTAGCTGCATAACAGCATCTGGTGCTGGTGAGCCTCGCATCCAGTTGACGGCAAGCTTACCGTCCTCATCTGTCATCCAACCGCAGTCTGTTGGGTTCGCAACAAATGGCTGGCTCTGAAGACTTCTCCTCCAGATCGCAGCCTGGTAGTTTGCACGCAGTGCATGCATGAAGAGGCAGTCCTCACAAGGAGGGAGTTGACTTGACTCTACCTCTCCACGTCTTGCACAGAACAGCTCATACCGAAGCTTGTTTACCTTAGTTGTGTGGGTAGATGGTAGGTACATGTGGCAGGTGATTTCCTGTAGCTTCTCAAAGAGTTCAGGAGACACTTCCCATGAGCGTCCAAGTTCGTGAAAAGCATGCTGGTATGTCTTGTCCATCTTCACCTGCTTGAGTGTCGTCATCTTCCCTCGGCCAGCGAATGCACTGACGGTATCACAGCCTGTAAAGGCATGCATACCAATCAATGAATCACACACGCTGCCTCCCAGTGTGCGGCTCAGTGTGGTGATATCCAGGAATCTTGTCCGGTTCTTCGTCCCGCACTTCTGGAACAGATGGGATGGGATCTTGTGGCACATGCCAAGACACAACACCATGACGTCTGTATCTTCTGCAGTGATGATGACAGACTTGTTCCCAGATTCTGCTGCATGAAGTGCATGGAGAAGAAGGCGTGTGTCTGCTTCTTCTTGAGTTGACTTAAGCTCAGGAGCCTCTTCCCACTGCTCTTTGGTGATCTTGAAGCAGCGCTGCTCACATGTGACATACAGCTCCTTGTCCTTGAGCTTCTCCCTGTGCTGTGGTGCCTTCCATTCTTCTACCAAGAACTTGATAAGACTTGCCTTGTTGGAGGAACTACCGAGTAACTTTCTCCACTGCTGGATGTTGTGCCCAGGTTGAATGTTCTTGAAATGAATTCCTGTGCCTGCACTTCTTTTGGCTCGTTCTGCATCCTTGATGGATGTCTCCTTGTAGATATCAAACACAACATCAATGCGCCTGCTCTTAGCACCTTCATGAACAGCGTGACTCAGTGCTGTACCTGCAAGCTGTGAAAAAGTTTTGTCGTTTCCCTTCAGTTTGTGGACCAGGCTCATCCCATCAATTATGGTAGCAGAGGGCTCGGGTATCACTTCTGCAGGAGAAACATTCCTCTCTAACTCCTTTGCGAGGGCAGCCTTGTTGGTCTTGCGGAGAGACCCATCACCGCTGGCAAGTGCCCAAGGCAAAGGCCCCAGGGGATGAGCCAAGACATCACTCATTTTGAGCTTTCTGTTCTCGGCAACAAGGATCATCTGGCCAAATAGGTTCCTGTCAGCCTTTAAGATAACCTCCTTGGCATGGTCTTGTGAGCGTGGCTTCATTCTGATGTTAGTGAACGTTCTCAGTTTCGTCTTCGTCATCGTGTCATGAAACTGTATAGTTGGCGTATCGATCTCCAGGCGCTCTTCCTTGAAGGCTTGATATGCATCCTCTCCTATTCTGTAGGCCCCTAGAAGGTCTTTGACAACTTCTGGTGGTGCCATAGTCGCAGTTGACAAACTGACAAGATCTTCTTGCTCTGCGTTGAAGGGGTTCAACCAGCTGGTCTCCATCAGTTGAACTAAAGATTGGACATCGGCCTCATCTCTTCTAATCCTGGGCATCTGTAGGTCTGGGTGGCTGAAGTCAGTATACTTTTGGCCTACTACCATAGTCCTGAGCTGCCTTAAGTACCTGCTGCGATACTCCGATGTCAGGTAGTACCTGGCGACAGCTCCGCCTTTCAGGCTGAAGCCTTTTGTGCCCCCTGGTGTCTGGGTGTCTTTGTTGATCGTCTCTTCGATTGTCTGGTCCACAGGGATCCGTCCAAAGGGATTCTTGCTACCGATCTGGACCGAAAAGCCACCTTGCATGAAGTGTTCATGGACCTCTGGGTGTTCAATGGGCAGTCGAGACATCAAGGCATAGTAGTAGGTTAGGAACTGGGCATAGTTCACTTTGTCATAGGCAAAACACCACGGTATCATCTGTCGGATTGCTCCTAGGTGGAGCATCCAGTTGCCTTCTCTGGAGGCTCGAATTAAGTCCAGCATGATCTCAACCATGTCCAGGTATGACATCCAGAATGCTGAGAGGTTGTGTTCATCTCTGAGGGTCTCAAGATAAACTTGGAAAAGCTTCATGATATGTGTGCATGATTCACTCTCCATCAGCTCTTGAAAGAGTCCCTGAGACACATTGCTGTGAAAGCTGTTGATGTCCTTCAGTGTTTCATCTAGATGGTGTATGTCCCTTGAATGGTTTTCTTCTAGCCATGAAAGGAAGCCTTTCCATGCAAGCCTCATCAGTGCTTCATACACGAGCTTGTGTAGTCTCACTGCTCTGTTGTACCTCTTGCCGTTCATCACTCCTGACACTGATCCTTCTGCGATGATACCTGATTGCACACACAGATCTCTAAGACCTGCATCTTGAAACCTCTTTCCTATGGTGGAGATGAGATTACAGATTGTGTGGAAGACGCCCATCCTGATGATAATGTTCTTGAACTTCTCTTGTTTCCAGATAACTTCGGCAGCTTTGGCATAGAGTGCTTGATCAAACACGCACACAATCTTGTTAAGCTGTAAGGACTGCATGATAGCATGCGTTTGTTCCAAGATTTCATTAACGGTAGACATTTCTGTTGCGGGAGCATTGATAGTGGGCAGGTAGCTTACAGTGTCCTGAACCACTGCAATGTCTCTGCGCATTTTGATGTTGAACCCAGTCCAACTGCTGATGGATGGTCCTCATGGTCTGACATTCGAGTAAGAAGCCAGATATGGTTCTTTGTCTTTGAATCCTGGACTTCCTTGGTAGTGTCGACATACGCAGTCTCAATCCTAGGTGGCCCTGCCCGCCGCCCAACATTGTATATTGGCAGCATTGATGATGTCTGAGTGATGCTTCTTATCTTGGACTTGGTAATCTCTGGCAGGACTTTCTCTGGCACAGAGCCTGCAACCTTGGACTGGACAGCAATGCCATTGACTCTATGAGAAGTACCTGCTCCACTTAGGGTCTCTTCAAGTCGGTCAATGTTATCCCAGGCCAGGGTTGTGAACACACCAGGGTAGATGTTTGCTGGCAGTGGAATGTCATCCTTTGAGCATTCCAGCTTCTGGATACAAAGGGCTGTATCGATCTCCTCAAACATTGAGTAAGACACACAGTGACCAAGACGATTCAGAGTTCGGATCAGTTCTGTGTTTCCTGTCAAAGACTTTACAGCATTGGTCAGCAGTACGTGCTTGGGTGGTTTTGTCTTGCCACTGGTAACAGCAAAGACCAAGTCACTGCCAAAGGAAGTGCCAAGACGTTGAGCTCTTTCAGAGGGAGTTTCACACTCACACTCTCCTGTCAGCAGGGTGTGCAGGAATTGAGTGACTGCTGCAGGAATGACATTCTGATCTGTATCGGGAGGCCATGGCTGACTCACATCTTGTTTATTGATCTCATTCCTCAGCTGCATTCCTGCTTTGGTTAAGACATCTTCAGAGTTAGCTGCTCTTGCTTCTTGCAGGTCTTTTGCCATTTTGTGTGCTTGCCGGGCAAGGTCGTCCATTGAGAGGCTGCGTGGATAGATTAGAAGCTTTCCTTTCTCATCTGGGACAAAGCGTAGTGATTCTCCAAACTCGGTTTCAATCTTTCGGCGAACATGTTTCTTTGTCGCTGGTTTCAGTTGGATAATACCACGGGACATCATGGATCTCTCAAGCCTAGATGTGAGGTTTGTCATAGGCAGTACCTCTGGGTTGGGGAATAATTTGGTCCTTATATACAAGCAGAGTTCCTCGAGGGCTTCTGTCTCAACCTCTTCGTAGCGTGCTTCCTCGCTTTCTTCCTGATTTTCACCTGCACCCGACCTGGCGGCCGCTGGGAAATCATCTTTTGTGAAGAGTTTGTAGCACGACTTGTGGTAGTGACCCTCTGCAGCAACAAGGTCTCTGCTAACTAAACCAAGGATTCTCTGGTTGAGTTTCCTTATTGCTGCTCTGCGAATCTTCTCATCTGCTCGTAGCTCAACACACTGTATGAGTGGCTCCCTTGTCTTTGTTGTTTTTATGTACTTGCTTGACTTCTCGCAGAAGATACATACTTTGGCATACACCCTGCTAGTACTAGGGGCATCCCTTGATGCCCTCATCCTGGGGTCGACGCTTGCTGATTCTATCTTGACACCCTTGGCAAGGATAGAATCCAGTGACTTCTTCATTGTAAAGAGACTACGACATTTACGGTGATAATGTATGTGTGGTATTCCTCCTTCTTCAAGGCCCTTGGCTGCTTCCAGGACTGGATCATGCTGCCTGATTTCTGCAGCCCTGAGCAATGTGTTCCAGGAGTCCAAATCCTGTGGTGACACCAGAGCATCGCTGTCATCATCAGAGCAGTGGATGATACAGTCGATCCGTGCTCTCTTCCTCGCAGATGGTTCCATCCTGCCGTCAAACAGTCGACACACACCTGCAAAAAATATCACCATTAAACCATGAACAAACAAACACATTACATGGAAACCACTCTACATATGTTTGCTCCTTCCAATAATAAATTATCCCCAAAATATAACAAAAAATCCCCAAATATGAAATAAACCCCTAAATATGGAGAAACTTGAAATACACATCGGAATAATTCTTGTAGAGAATCAAATAAGCTACAAGAGCTGTTAGAATATATTTTTCAATGTTCCCCATATTTAAGGATTTATTCTAGATTTAGAGGAAAATACCCAAAATATAGAGTATATTCCGAAATATGAGGAAATTTGAAAAATACCTAGGAACAACTCTGGTAGAGAATATAATTCTACATAGGTGTTCAAAGTTTCGCGATGATTGTGTGATGGATTTTAAAGAAAATGAGGAAAACGCCGAGCGTCACGCTAAAAATCTTTATTTTTGGGTAGCGCCCCTATTGCATCAAAAAAATTAGACTAAGCTACCAGTGCGAGAAGGCTATCATATCTTAATGTACTTACAGTCACTCTATAAACATTTTAGTACCATTCGTGTTTAGTCACCCCAGGTGGTACCGATATCTGGCCTGGCTCATGGACTATAACACTCTGTCTCTCTCCACACACACATACACAAACACACATAATAATCCTCTTACAATATCTGGTAACAACAACCAGTGATCCTCGGTGGACTGCTAGCGTGATTGGTGCTTCTTGCTGCCTCAGTAATGCCTTTTATTGCTCTATTGCTCTATCTCTCTCTCTCTCTCTCTCTCTCTCTCTCTCCGCTTTGCACTTCAACAAACTTTATAATTAACCAAGACTATCCCAGCCTTGTTTGCTATCTCCCTTTTATATATGAGTTTCAAAACATGAATAGTACATTACAAATAATTCCAAAGTTAATAATGAGTTGTTATGGTGTCAACAATGAGCTATTTACGGTGTATCAAGTGACTTGTTTTGGTCGCACATCTCAAGTTCAGTAACATTTTGTGGAGAGCTGAGTAGTGACTCGGGGTATGGAGGATGAACATTTGATATCAAGTTTGTCACACCTTATCAATGTCATAGTTATTTGTGGATGAACTATAGGGCCTACGTATTACTCTCAAGTGTCATCAAGCTAAGCCGCTAAGACGAGCAACAGTTTGATAACACGGTTTTCAACAATTACAAAATATATGCACATTACACATATACAGCACAAATGCAATATAATATGCATTTCTATTTCAAAATGTATCAACAATTTTATTTCAATATCATAAAACAGTGATACAAATATTAGGGTGTTTCACAATTGTTGAAACAAAGCGGCGGCCTCTCAAATCTTCCCTACAGACTTTATTCTCTTTCTCTTTTCAGATTCTTACAGGGAAATAGTTAACATTTTGAAAAAAACATGCCTTGGTCGATGGAGCAGAAAATATTTTGTGTGAAGACATATTACGAAACTAAATCTTTCAACATTGTTCAAGCAAGATACAGAAGTAAGTTCAATTTCAACACATGTCCAAACAGGAGTCAGAGTTTCAAGTTGGTCAAGAACTTTGAAGCTCATGGCACTTGTGAAGATCGTAGGGCAAAGGGGTCCTCACCATCTGAGCCTTCGATAACAATCCAAACACCCGAGAATGTCACCAGGGTTCAAGAGTCAGTCGGCCAGAGTCCGAGCAAATCTCCGCGACGCAGGAGCCAAGAACTTGGAATCTCTGTGTCTTCTGTTCGGCGCATTCTGGTTAAAGAACTCAAACTTTATCCCTACCGGATCCAGATGAAGTAGCAACTGACCCAGGCTGATATGGAAAAGAGGGTAGCCATGTGCCAGTGGTTTTCGCAGAAGATCGACGATGACGAGGAATTGTTGAATGATGTCTGATTTTCGGATGAAGCCCACTTCCTCTTAAATGGTCACGTTAACTCCAAGAACTGGGTGTTTTGGGGAAGCGTGAACCCTCACAGAGTCGTTGGACGCCCTCTGCATTAAAAAAATTGCACGGCATTGATCGCCATTTCCAAGCACGGCACCATTGGACCATTCATCTTCGAAGATGATCGGGGTAACGCAGTGACAGTGACAAAAGAGCGTTACGTTCCAGTGCTTGAGCAGTTCTGGCGAGAGCTCGAGGAGTGTGAGGACCTTGATGAGGAGGAACAGTGGTTCCAGCAGGATGACGCTCCTCCTCACACTGCTAATGTGACCATGGCCTGGCTCTGTGAAAAGTTTGGGGAGCGTCTCCTCAGCCGCAAAGCTGAAGTGGAGTGGGCACCTCACTCGCCTGACCTGAACCCCCCAGATTTCTTCCTCTGGGGGTTCCTCAAGAACAACATCTACCAGGGTAACCCTCGCACCATTGCTGCATTGAAGGCAGCCATCACTGAGAAGATTCAGGCGATCACCCAGGAGGAATGTGCACGCGTTATCAACAACTTTGCACGCCGCGTTCAACAATGCCTTTGAGTGAACGGCGGACATCTGGAGCATGTCCTCTAAGGCTCCTCTTGACATTTTTGGTTCATGTTTGAGGCTAAATGGTTTCAGATCCTAAAATGTTATTCTTTTACCTTTCAATAAATGTAATCACCATTACTCTATCATTTGTGGTCCTTGATTTGTGTCCGATCGTTTTGTTTCAACAATTGTGAAACACCCTGTACTAACTAAACAATGTAACCTTGCCCACTAGTCTGGCTAACAATTAAGTGTTTCAGGCTGCCACTGATTGTTCTCCAACAATCTGAGTATTTTATAAGTGGCTCACACACACACACACACACACACACACACACCCACACACACCCGCCGGCTTTAGCACCGCCAACAGCTCCGCATCGCCACTGAGAAAACTCGATCCTAATTTGAGTATTTCATATCCCAATTCCCTTTATTCATTGCATGAACAGTAGTTAAGTGGTTGTTTAACCTCCACATAGTTCTGTAGTTGCCGTGCATGTTATTTTATTGCTTTTCTGACTGATTAACATTGTTGTTTACATTTGTTATCCTAGCTTGTAGCAGACGACGCACGCGCACCTCTAATCGACATAGCTTTGTATTTTCTTATTAACTCTAGTAGGTATCGTATTCAGTATCCTACTGTAGCAATATATATCTTTAATTTTAGTTGTTGCTTGCATGATCTTGTAGTAACCTTTGACTGATAACTTTGTTTATCTAAATAGAATCCTGCTTGACTAGCCTACAGTGACACCAGCGCCATCTGTTGATACAGTATATTAACCCCTTGTGTGCAGTTACACTTTTTTTTTATATAATCTTTATTTGGTGAATTGTATATTTAGTCACATATTCTATTATATATATATATATTTGTTTTGCTTTTTTAGGTAGGTTATCACCCCTGGTAGCCTACTTCTGCATATTTCATACTTTTTTGTTTTTGGTTATTTTTGTTTTCGGTTAGTCTAGGCTATCATCCCTGGTGGCCTATTTCTGCGTACGGTACTTCAATTTTTAAATTTTCAGTTAGGCTATCACCGTTGGTGGCCTATTTCTGCGTACCGGTATTTCATAATTTTTGTTTTCGGTTAGTCTAGGCTATCATCCCTGGTGGCCTATTTCTGCGTACTTCAATTTTTACATTTTCAGTTAGGCTATCACCGCTGGTGGCCTATTTCTGCGTACCGGTATTTCATAATTTTTGTTTCCGGTTATTTTTGTTTTCGGTTAGTCTAGGCTATCATCCCTGGTGGCCTATTTCTGCGTACTTCAATTTTTAAATTTTCAGTTAGGCTATCACCGCTGGTGGCCTATTTCTGCTTACCGGTATTGCATAATTTTTGTTTTCGGTTAGGATAGGCTATAACCCCTGGTGGCCTATTTCTGTTTAAATAAACATAAAATTGTTTTCGGTTCGGCTATCACTGCGTATTCAAATTTAATTTAGTTTTGTTTTAATTTTCGGTTAGGCTATCACCGCTGATAACCTATTTGTGTGTATTTCAACATTTTTGTTTTCGGTTAGGCCTATTTAAGTAAGTGAAGCGACCTGAAGGGAGTGAAGTGTTTTTAAAGTGAGTTTAGTGTTTTTAAAGTGAGTTAAGTGTTTTTAAGTGAGTGAAGTGATCTGAAGAAAGTGATCGTCACCATGCCTCGTGCCTGTACGAACTGCGCCGGTAGGTTTGGTGCTTCCATGTTTGCTCCTGTCGATCCACAAGTCTGCCGACTCTGCCAGCAACGAAAGGATTTGACAGCAAAATTGGATGAAGCCCACAACAAGATCAACGCCCTCACAAGGAAGCTGGAATCACTCCAAGAGTTTGTAACACTCAACGTTGGAGTATCACTAACTCCAATTGTTTCAACTCCAGCATCCACCACCGCCCCAACGTCATCTGCCAACAATCCAACACCTGCAGTAGACACTGCAGCAGATGCTTCTGACGAACCTGAGCCGACATCAAACCAGGACAGCCGCCCTGTTCACCTTAGTCTCTCCCCCACTCCTCGTGCAAGAAGCCTGCTAGCACGAACAGTACCAACCCCTCGCCCCCGTTCTAACCACTCCTCTCCCCGACCTGTACGTAGAGTCCCGCCACCACAGGTTTCCGGATTTACACCAGTGAGGAACGGTGCACGGCCAACGCAGAAAAGGTCTCATCTACCAGTCACAATGTCAAACAGATTTGAGATATTGGTAGAGATGGAAGACGAACCAGAGGAGACCAGGCTCATTAGGGATTCCATCCTACGAGGACAGGTTGAAGAGTTCTGCGACAGAGTCCCAAATCAACGAAAAAGATTTTGCATCCCAGGAGCTGGACTGGACGACATTGTGGAAGCCTTCGAAGATACCACAAAGGATGCAAATGAAAATACCCTTTTTGTCATCCATGCTGGTTCAATTGACGTCATGCGCACCAGATCCGAAGAGTTGATGGAGAATTATCGCAAGATAATCCAGCACTACAAAAACAAGTCAAGGAATATCATCATCTTAGGCATTCTCCCCAAGATCGACGCACCTGACAAATTCTACGACAAGGCCTTCAGCACAAATAGCCGACTAAAATATTTGTGTCTGAGGGAAGAAGTTGAATTCATCAACCTCTGGGACAACTTGTACAACCAGCCTACTCTGTTCCGCAAGGATGGCACTCATCTAAACCCTGTGGGTTCAGCACGCATGGGTCATCTCCTACACGAAGCAGTCCGCAGCCATGGATCAAAAAACGCCATCCGAGAAGAAGCAGCAGTGACATAAATCATCCAACGCCAAGAAAAAAACAGAGGCAACCGAGGACCACCAGCGATAAGGACCGAAGACAGCGAGGACTGAGGACAGCCATGAACATAAATGTAGATCCGACAAGAACCAAAAATATTATTAAAGAGCGTTCCGTGAGTTCTAAAATAACAAATTTAAAGGTTTTCTATGCAAACGCTCGAAGCATACGCAATACATTTTCAGATTTAGAGGAGCTAGTGTTTACAGAAAATTATGATGTGATTGGCATAACAGAATCTTGACTTTTTAGCAGAGTATTCACTTCCCGGTTATGTAATGTTTGAGAAAAGCCGAATAAATCGAAATGGAGGTGGCGTTTTACTTTATATCAAAGAAAGTCTTAACCCTACCCTCTTGTCAAAATCTCAAATTGTGAACGTCGACGCATCTTTTGTGCTAATAAAGAATAATAAAGGTACAAAAATAATACTTGCATTAATATACAGACCTCCAGCTCAATCAGTGCAAACTGACCGAGAAATTTACGAACAAATTGCAGATGTAAGTAACTCACAAGATACCGTAATTTTTGGCGACTTTAATTTACCTGTGACCAAGTTGGGCGATACTCTTACTTCACACTCCGGACATGACTTGTATACGAACTTGCAAGAGAGTTCGCTTTATCAATTTGTTCGAACGCCAACCCGTGGTAATAACGTTCTTGACATTGTACTTGCAACAAAAGAAGAATTAATAGAGAATTTGAATGTTGGTGATGAATTCAGTAACAGCGACCATCGTACGATAACTTTCACTTTAAAGTTTACTAGTAACGAACCAAATAGTAGCATAAAAAAAAGTCCCTAATTTCAAGAAAGCAAACTTCCATAAACTTAGAGCTATGTTTAAAGAAACTGACTGGAGCTTTTTAATTCACAATAACGACATAAATACATCTTGGAAGTTATTCGAAGCCACTTACCTAAAAGCAGTGCAAGACTGCATACCATCGAAAATACGGCGTCCAGGCCTAATAATAAGCCCAAAAGGTGGAAATAAAGATATTTCAAACTGCCTGCTTGCTAAAAAATTTGCTAATGATAGATTAAAATCTCACAAAATGACGAAGAACGGCTGAAATTTGTAGAGCTACGACGCAAAGCCAAAAAGTTAATTAAGCAAAGTAAAAAGACGTTAGAGTTACATATTGCGAATCAAAGTAAAACAAACCCGAAAGAATTCTATAGTTATATCAGAAAGAAAAAAGTAGTTACTTCAACTGTTGGACCGTTAGTCGATGAAAATGGAGAATACACCAAAGACGAAGTACAAATGAGTAATGCCCTCAATACCTTCTTTGCATCAGTTTTTACAACAGAAGACCTCAGTGATATCCCTACACCATCGCCGATTCAGATTGATAATTCAGATGTTCTAAGCAATATCACCGTTACAGAGAGAGAAGTATTGAATTGTTTAGATAAACTCAAGGTAAATAAAACGCCAGGACCTGATACAATCTCGCCTAGAGTTCTAAAGGAAGCAAAGGATGAGCTCTCCAAACCACTGACATTACTATTCAATAAATCCTTGCAGTCTGGAACTATGCCCGATCAGTGGAAGCTAGCCAACGTAACACCGATATTAAAAAAAGGCAGCAAATCCCTACCCAGTAACTATCGTCCAATTAGCTTAACCTCAGTTGTATGTAAAATGCTAGAAACGGTCATACGAGACAGACTCGTAAATCACTCAGAGGAAAATAACATACTTAAAGATACTCAACGCGGCTTTCGTAAAAAACGTTCCTGTTTAACAAATCTCTTTGACTTCTTCCACGATATCCTCAACCTCTACGATGAGAGTAAAGCTGTAGATATTATATACCTTGATTTTCAAAAGGCCTTTGACAAAGTTCCCCACAAACATTTACTGCTAAAACTAAAAGCGCATGGAATACAAGACGGTGTGTTGAAATGGATAGAAAATTGGCTCAGCGACAGAAAGCAAAGAGTAGTCATAAACGGTAAGGCATCTAAATGGACCAATGTAAGTAGCGGGGTACCCCAGGGATCGGTACTAGGACCAATTCTCTTTCTAATTTACATCAACGACATAGATGAGGGTCTCACCTGTACAATCTCAAAATTTGCTGACGATACAAAAATTGCAAATTGCGTACTCTCAAAAGAACAAGTTGACGATATGCAACACAATCTAGATAAATTGTCATGTTGGGCCCAAATTTGGCAAATGAGTTTCAATGCGGATAAATGTAAAGTACTACATATCAGATACCTAAATGAGAAAGCAAACTATTCGATGAATGGCACTCAGCTTAAGAATGTAAACAGAGAAACCGATCTGTGAGTAACAATATCGAGTAACCTAAAACCGAGTCAACAATGTTCAGAAGTTGTTAAGAAGGCAAACAAAATAATTGGCCTTATAGGCAGGCCATTTGAGCATAAATCCAAAGAAGTTATCCTAACCCATTACAATTCCTTAGTCCGCCCTCTTCTGGAATACTGCGTTCAATCCTGGTGCCCTTATTACCAAAAATATATAAACAAGCTAGAACGAGTTCAACGTAGAGTTACCAAAATGATACCTAGCCTAAAGAACAAACCATACGAAGAGCATCTTAGAGAGTTAAATCTATTTCCTTTAACCCAGCGCAGATTAAGAGGTGCCTTAATTCAAGTGTTCAAAATCATCAAAGGCATCGACAATATGAACTGTAGTAAGTACTTCACTATCGACCAATCTAATTACACGCGGGGAAACGGTTGCAAAATTATTGGTAAATCTTTTAACTCACACGAATCTAAGAATTTCTTCTTCAATCGAGTTGTCAACTTGTGGAATGGGCTTCCCCGAAACGTTATAGACTGCATCACCGTTGATTCATTTAAACTCCGCCTAGACAAATATCTCGCATCATCTAGACTGACTGCGTTTGTAAATGAATAACTTTATTTTATCCTCCCTCAGTTACTAACCCATCTGTCCCCTACTAACTTCCTAATCCTGCCACGGACATTAGTTCCAGGGCAGTAATTCCCTTTCCAATGTTCCCTTACCCACTCTAAACCACTGTTTGGACACTTGATCCTCAGTGTTTTGGAGGACAAGCAACCTAGAAGGGTCACTAGATATGTTGTTGCTTGATTTCCTTTGTACTCCTTTGTACTTTGTACACACACACGCGGTAATACAAGTGGCAGGGTTGCATATTATAACAACTTTGAATTTGTAGTTGAACAAAAATAACTTAGTAACATTACAATGGATGAAGACAAATATGATATTAATTTAATAAGCCAATAAATGACCATCAAGGGGAGTAAAGCAGAGGAGTAATTGTTGAACGCTAAAAATGGAACAAGACAAATGTAGAGAAAAAACGAAAGAAAAAGAAACTTAAACAAGGATGTGGGGTTAAGACACAGACACAAACGCAAGATATTTACTACGGGCAGAAAATAAATTGTGTTTAGCAGAGCTTGGGATAGAAAGAAAATAGTAATATTGTTCAAGCTGAAAACTACCAAAACAAACAAAAAACAAAAACATCACCTCAAAAACAAATAGTAACATTCTATAAAACATAAACAAACCAAAATAAATAATAAACAATATAACGATACCGTATATCAATAACATCAAATAAATGCATGAACAGAGTTAAATTAAATAATATACAATATTTAAACAAATAGCAACACCAAAGGGGCAGGTTAAGGTATGCTTAATGCTTCAGTCCTAGTAGGATATGGCAGATCATTTACCGATATATATTAAGTGTGAAGAGTAACTGATGAGGTACAGTTGTTGACAGATGGAGTACAGACAAGTGTTGGGGCAGCCTAACTTTATTTAGCCAACATTAATAGATAATGTATAGGGTTCTGGTAAATTAATTGTTGTAAACGGCTCCAACAACGCTACAGAACATATGTTAATCTTTCACTTACCATAAAGCTATACACTAATATGTGAGATCATCCTATTCAGTCACATTTCCACCCACTATGTGTCTACTTCATCTGTAAATAACTGTACATATGGAAGTGGTGGACAATGAAAATAAACATTTAGTTGGACATAAACACGCTTCATATCGCTGTCACTTACCGCTATTACATATGTATCCCTGGAGGTTTGTCCGACTATAAAATTAAGAGTAGGAAGTATGTGTGTGTGCAAACAAGGAAGTGTCTTTGCATAGTGTGTTTATTTCAACTTTATTAGCATAACTGAAGTAGTCGTGGTGTACGGACACAGTAGTTTATGTTCTTACCACTTGATTATAAAATACAAATAAAATATAAAACAACATAGGGTAGGTCTACATTCTACACCTTAATATACTAAACATTAACAGTGAAGGCGAATCAAGTTCTCACACAAACACACACACATTCACTATCTGTCAGCAACAACCTGCCCTAACATGATGCTTGTATTGAAGAGCAAATATATAACATTAACCAGGTCAATATGGGAAGTATGTTGAAGGTGAGAAATCTCGGAATGAAAGCTAAAAGTGCAATGTATCAAGGGATAGTTGTACCTACAGTGATGTATTCCTCTTTCCCTCCCTCCTCTCCTTATTCCTTCTCCACCTATCCCTTGTTCCTCTTTCCCTCCCTCCTCTCCTTCTTCCTTCGCCTCCTATCTCTTGTTCCTCTTTCCCTCCCTCCTCTCCTTCTTCCTTCGCCTCCTATCCCTTGTTCCTCTTTCCCTCCCTCCTCTCCTTCTTCCTTCGCCTCCTTGTTCCTCTTTCTGTCCTCTCCTTCTTCTCCTCCTATCCCTTGTTCCTCTTTCCCTCCTCCTCTCCTTCCTTCGCCTCCTAGCTTGTTCCTCTTTCCCTCCGTCCTCTCTTTCTCTTCCTATCCCTTGTTCCTCTTTCCCTCCTCTCCTTCTTCCTTCGCCTCCTATCCCTTGTTCCTCTTCCCTCCCTCCTCTCTTTCCTCTGCTGTTCCTCTTCCCCTCTGTCCTCTCCTTCTTCCCTTCCTCCTAGCTTGTTCCTCTTCCCCTCTGTCCTCTCCTTCTTCTCCACCTATCCTTGTTCTCTTTTCCTCCCTCCTCTCCTTCTTCCTTCTCCTACTATCCCTTCTTCCCCACATTTCCTCCTCCCGTTGTTTGTATACCTATAAATCTTGATGACGGGCTCTCAGGCAATATAGACAAATCCCTTGACGTTGAAAACATTGCACATAAATGCAATAACCCCTTCCAGCATGTTTAGTTAGGCAAACTCTGTTACAGGAAAGTTCGATTAAATGCTACAATAATTGACTTTCAACGCTGAACTCAAATCATTAGATACAAAGTAATATTTTATAAGTCAATATTGCTTACAGTAAAAGATTGGTGATTGCAGAAGATGCAATGTATATTGAATTTCCTATTATGTAACTGATTTTTTCAATTATAATATATTGAAACAAATTTAGTCTTTCAACCAATTTCTCACATGTATACACAGTTACGGGAAAAAAAACGTAAATAATTAAAACATTAAGTACAACATGGTACATTGATTATATTTTGTAATTGACAATATATTGATTTTATAATTCACCAATACGGATATCGTAAACAAGCTAAATAGATAGGCTACTGAGGGAACACTTAAACTTATGTATCCATTATCAAATATAAAACAATAACCAAACCACTACTAAAATACTGGAGGACATTGACCACATCCTTCACCTTACAACCAACAAATACCCAACCAGTTGTGTGTGTGTGTGTGTGTGTGTGAGTGTGGACAGGCAGCAAAGGATCAAGTATGTTATCAAATGACCCCCAAGTGTATGTTTTTGTTGTTTTTATATTAGTCGTCCCATTACTTTTGAAATATTTACGACAATAAAAGGCCAATATATTTCCGTAACGTTTATTCAGTGAATCCATAAATATTGAATATGTAGCTATAGCTCCTAAAAGTGTCCAACTTGTGGTCACAAATCTCTATAACTGCGGGTTGGCGACTTTTGAGGGTTGGTTGCCCTGATCGACGTTGGAGCAACACAATCTCACCAGTATATTGTACATTATGCAGTTGGTTTAGTGCCTGTGTGATCCTGTTCCTCCTAATGTTGTAAAAGTGTGGTTGACTTTCTATTAAACATCAAATAAAAAACTGGTCAGCTTTTGTATACAAACATAGTTATATAGTCACTACCCCCATCGTTCCTCCCCTCCCTTGAGAGCAAGCCCCCATTGAATGATCAAAGTTTGAACCATTGAATTAGTTCAATATCGTGGTTGGTGACGGTGAGGGTCCAGCAACATTTGACGTTAGTTTTATGACTACAAGTTAGAACCTTTTATGGAGATTTATCTACATATTCAATATGTATGGATTCACTGAATAAACGGTACAGGAAATATATTGGCCTTTTATGGTCGTAAATATCTCAAATGTAATGGGACGAGTAATAATACATGTTTTTTCATCTTTGAAGAAAACAAACATACCATGGGGGTTCATTTGATAAAATACTTGATCCTTTGCTGCCTACTCTAACACACACACACACACACACACACACACACACCAGCTGCTGGGCTTAAACTATAAATAATATAAATTATACTTATAATTTGAATACTGTATTTTTGTTTAGAATACAGAATAAGAACATGATTGTTTCGAACATTTTAAGGCAGCATCGTATGTTTAGGCTACCTTTTTATGTAGTTTGATTGTTAGTAATACTATGTAATATATATATATATATATATATATATATATATATATAGTCAATTTTATCAATAATTATGTAAAATTGTATACTGGGATTACAAAGTGGTAAGTTTTGTTTGATAGACATTGAATCAATACTGCTATCAGTTAATCTATAATATGAAACTTCCGAGCTGCTTGCCAACGTTTCTCTTAAATATAGCGCAATATTTAGTCTATGATTTTAATTTGTTGTACAATAATTAGCATTAATAGCAATGCACCCCTTTGAATCTATATCGAGCACAAATGAGACAATACTATGCTCTTGATATCAGCTTCGTGACTTGGCTTTAAAATATTCAAATGGTAATATCCTTATTAGTGTTCACAAATACTCTTATGCAAATTAAAAACATGCTTCCTTTATCCAGCATAGATCATACCATGAATAAGGGTCAGCTACTGCTTCACTTTGCTTCGAAACAATAAACTTTAGCTATAATTATATTTAGTTAATCCCCAATATGTAATTTTCTTTAACATTCTTTCATCAAATAAAACGTGTTGCCACTAGTGTGATAACACACAGCATTTGTGAAGGGTTTATACTAAGGGACTTATACACTTAATACCCATACGTCTGTATGGGTATGGTGATGTTGTTTGATAGTTAAAAGTGGCAGGTAACATTGTATTAATGATTTATACAGTCCTGCAGACAAATGATGACACACGATAAGTGTGGGTGAGAGTTGTTTGGTAAATGAAGACCTTGGCTGCCATCTGGTGGCCACAATTGTATCTTAGACCAAGAACTGTGTTGACTGGCTTGGTGAGAGGTAGTCACAACACCAGGAAATCCTACCATTATATAACTATACAGTAATTGTGGAGAGAACTAAGCCACCAAAGATTACAATGGTACTGTGTAGTGTGACCAATATTCGTGTTGGAAGTTAATTCAAACATATCGTGTTTAGGTTATACAATGGTCAGTTAACATATCTGGCCAGTGTAGCTATGGACAAAGAACAACAATTAACCCGATCAGTACCAGGGACGTCCTTTTCCTTGTATTCAGGAAACTATTAGACTATTTTATTCAGCTTAAGAAGTACCTCTAGCAATAATATGGCTTCAATCTATCTCAACCAATCCTAATAACTACCACAGATCCTTCCTGAGCTGCATAATATCATCTAAACATAGCATGAATGAAATATAACAAACGTCGCTGGTACTCAATGACTTAACCCTTTACCGGGCAAGTGATCATATCTGATCACTTAGATGGGCGTCCAAAAGGGCGCTCCCAAGCCGCCCGGTGTGTGTCTGCCACCACGTCATCATGCCTTAGCCAATTACCGATGATCAGGCTACTCATGTGGGTATGGTGTCAGAGCTGATGCCATCTCAGTATTGGTTGAGAGCAACTAGAAGTTCAATTGCAGGCCAGACATGACGAAAGTAGGATCTCAGCGAATTATCTCTTGATGCCCTCGACCCTAGCTCATCACGTGATATCGGTAAGTTGATAATAATCTCATATTATGCAGTACAATAGTTGTACTATAACCTGATATAGTTGTAATTTACGTGGAACATACGGAATTTGGTGAAATTTGTTTGCGAAAAGTGATTGATCAAATATGGACATGCGCCCGGTAAGGGGTAAAGCCCGAGTGATCATATATGAACTTATGCCCGTTAGCCCATAGACTTGGGATTACTAAATATGATCATTCACCCGGTAATGGGTTGCACTCCCAAGTTACATGAAACCATATAACTTTGATGATAGTTACCCAAACCAGCATGGCACATGGCCACAGCTTGGGTAGGGATTCTAGAATGTTCCACATAGAACATAATGACCGCTTTCTATTATTTCCTTATAAGTGCACAGTGAAATAAATATGATTTTGGGTATTTATCAAGGAAGCTGGCCAACTTTTATTTCGTGATTTTTTTTGTTTTTTTTTAGCTAGTTTTCATCATTATACAGTGGTTGTCATTAATTAGAATCTCCGGAAAACCCGTTTTCAATTACTGTGAAAAAGTTAATATTTACCTCCTGTTATCCACAGCCAAAGCTGAAGATTACAGAGTAAATACCGTAGACTTCATTCAACTTTTTTTGGGCGACCGTCAATCTTTTATTAATTAAACACCAAACCAGCGGGGGTGTGGGGGCGGCAGCCCCCACCTAATATACTAGGTTAGGTTAGGTAAGGTTGTTAGGTTAGGCTAATATTACCCCTTATTTTCGTCTTTTACCCCTCAATTTCCCTATACTTCATACCCCTTCCCACTATCGGCGGGGCCGTATCTTAAGATTGTTGGATAATGGGGAATACGTTTTTTCCGGAGATTCTAATTAATGACAACCACTGTATAATGATGAAAACTAGCTAAAACCTCCCAAAAAATCACAAAATAAAAGTTGGCCAGTTTCCTTGATATTTTCCTGATTTTGGTAAGTTTAGTGAGTTCACAAATATTATAGTGAGCTCACATTTATTTTTGTTATTGTGAGGCATATACTGAAGTTTTTTTGAGATATGAGTACTGTCACATACCGAAATACCAATTTTCATGGGGAACCTATGCCCAAATTTAGCTGGAATTCATTGTTCAGGGGGAAACCTATGCCCAAATTTTGCTGGAATTCATTGTCCATGGGGAACATATACCAAAATATTGCTGGATTTCTTTGTTCATGGGGAAGCTATGCCCAAATGTTGCTAGAATTAATTGTTCAGGGGGAACCTATGCCCAATTTGTTTTTGGAATTAATTATTCATGGGGTACCAGACAGTGTCTGGAAAAGTGAGGTATCTTGGGTATCTGGGTTGTGAAAAGTACCTAAAATAAAATATTCGATAATCTTCAAGGACACTACATCATCCTTATTAGAAAAAAATATATTAGGGGAAATAGGGACCAATAAACTCCCCATATTTTTCTCATTATAGTCCGCATGGAGGAATTTTGTTTTCGTCACTTGAAAAAACCTGATTTCACAGAAAAATACACCAAAAATCTGTCAAAGATGTCAAATAGCGGGGGTGTGGGTGCGGCAGCCCCCACCCATAATACTAGGATAGGTTAGGTAAGGTTGTTAGGTTAGGCTAATGTCCTTTCAAAGAGGTATAGGCTAGTAAACACTAGGATAGCCTATACATGGTCAGAGGTAAGAAGAAGAAGAAGAAGAGTCCTGCTGTAGTCTCCTTGAATGCTACCAAATATTCATATATAATCTATTTATATACTTATTAAAATAAAATGCAAATTTGTGGGTAATATATTGATACAACTGTTATTCTGTGTATTTTGTTTTTACCTTATATTTACATTTTCAATATAGCCTAATTCGGGATTTGTTTTAACCTAGACCGGCGGATGACCATATATGATCACTTCGTTAACCTCGATTTGCTAATTCAATATAAACAAATTTGAAAAAAATTCATAAGCAAAAATACCTTAGAATTGGGTCTACTTTCGTGGTTTAGGGTCAAAACATTTAATTTCTAAGTATTTCTATGAGTGCCTGGTAAATGGTTTTAAGCTGCAGGGTTAGCCAAATTTATAAAATGTTCTGTTTGATTACGGGCCAGTTTTATAATTAATGTCAACAGCCTTGATACTGTTAAGGATCCTTATAGGGAAAAGGCTCACTGCCTTTCTAAAAATAACTTATTATGGACAATGCAGCTCTATGGAATCCTTATACTGTACTCATGTATAATCCACTGTGGGAGAATAATGTTGATCACATTTATAATACCAGATATTACTGGAAATAAACGCACTCTCCCAGAGCTCCCTTGAACATCCTCACTGTATACGCAGGTCTTCATTATAGAGTATACTCGATATTTACCCCCTGCTGGCACCATAGATGATGATTTCAATAAGTTATGGGGGGTTATGGGGAGGCAAAGCCCATCTTGAACTTATCTTGTGTCCCACGTTGGAATTTTAACTAAAACCATGAAAACACTAATTTCTCAAAATCTGGAGGACAACACATGAATAATAAGGGTGCGAGCCTTTTCCCTATAATTACCAGCTGTGGGATAAGCCAACTTTCTAAAATGTTTTCTTTGATTAAAGGCAAGTTTTACAATTAATGTCAGCATCCTTGATAGTGTTAAGTATGTTATGACCGGAACTACGAATAAAACAAGGGCACTCAATGATTGGACTAGTAATAGGGCACTATGCAACAACGGTACGCTAGATCCAAACCCTCTAACCTATATGCCGGCGAACAAAACACCTATACCCTCCAGAGTTGATCTGCGATAGCGGGGTATCCTTAACTGGGCATAGATGTACTCTACTTCAGGCTAACCGGCACTGGTATAGCCTGATAACAAACAAGATGCAAGTTACGTTAAAATGCATAAAAAGGAATCTATGGAAAGATCAATTAAATCACTGCAAGATTTAATACAATAAAAAGATGCTTCAATACAGTCATTCTAAACAACAATAAACTCGTCACTCCTATCTGAAAGAAAGTGAAGTATAGTCCTACAGCATAGACCTGGAAACTTCTGAAGAAAGTCTGATGCTCATAAGATGCTCATATCTTAAACTATATAAAGGCAGGAGGCAGGACACCACACGTGTAAATCGAATACTCAAAAAGGTAGGACATATAATGTTAACTGACACGAGAATACTATAAATACGCAATGGTAGCAATGCTCGACACTAAAAAAAGTACTTCCTCATCAACAAAACAGTCTGCTATGGTTGTGCGGCTCAACAACAACCTAGACTAATAAATGCTGTGAATAATAAATCGTACATATCAAAGAGCTTATATTAAATACTAACAAGTGTCTACTCGATTAATAATGTCTAGCTGGGACACTAGAGGTAAGGAACTGGGGTTGAGCAAGAGAGGCTCGTAGCCTAGCGATGTCCTTAAGACTGCATCCTTTAAGTTACGTTAATTGACTAGGGTGCTCTCTTGATAGATCCAGATCACAAGTATCTGGTTCTATCCTGGCGACCCTCTAAAGACAAGCAAAGAGGCAGCAAAGTGTGGAACTGGAACAGGCCAAAACCATCATTCAACACAATGCTGCACTCACAAAGGACGCAACCGAAAAGACAACCCAGACTACCACAGGACCGGTCGAAGTCGTGTAGGTATAGGCAAACCGTACACACATCGGAGACAACGACTACAGTTACCTTATCCCAGTCTAGCATTAAATAAAAGAGCAGAAACACTAAATCAATAATGGAGACACACACAAACTTCTTAACCTATACTAACTAAGAACCCTCAAACCTATTCTAAGTACATGTAAATATATCTGAGGACGGCGCATGCAATACAATGGGACGGCTATGAAAACCGTATGCTGAACCCAAGGGGAGTGTTGTGCTGTTAATAAAGGTTAGAGTTTGGAAAGAGAGAATCGAGTAAGAGAAAGTGATAAAGATGGGGATCGTGGGAGAGTATGCAAAGGGATGTTAGAAGCACGCGCGCCAAGCCTGTCCTAAGGAGGACAGCTCCTGGGGAGCCTCATGAAGGAGGTTAGTTACACAGGAGCCCACAAAGGCGCGATGGTCGGCCAATCACGGGCCGAGACGTCACAAGGCAGCAGGCGTCCTTAGGATGCGCCAGGATCCGCCAGCCAATCAAGGGCGTGGGAAAGCCCGCGCGCGAGCAGGAAAACTCCTCCGAGCGAGGGAGGCAGCACATACATACACACGCACATATTTCCACCACGCTGCCTACATCGCTCTTTCTCCTTAACTTTACACAATGCATCTTATATTCTATTAATGATATAAAATACTTCCCGTTGTCACAGACGAAAACAAAGACAACCACTGGCCTGTCTGTGACAATGCGATTACTAGGAAAGAAAGAACAACATTCTATGATAACTGTAGCCCATTTCGATGTCCCTGGCGAGCGCTAGTGGCTAACGAGAGGCGATTCTGCCAAAGCTGGTAGACGTCACAAGTATAACCCGAGGTACCGACAATTATGCAGGGTAAAGAATATTCCGATATCCTGAGAGGGCGGCACTGTAATAATTAACTCTACTGGGATCACACACTTCATATTGTGTGTGTGTGTTTTTCGCTAAGAACCTTATTTGGTATCCTGTGTGCCGGAGCCAAGCCTCATCTCAATAAATCCAAGAGATTGGTGACTAATTACATCCATAATCCCAGTATTTCTAATCATACAAATATATCTTGCCAATCCATCCCCAACTCCTATGTTTACCTCCCCACCTATACTTCCGCAATCCCCACCACTCCAAAGTTCCATCCCCGATCCCCTAAGCTACTACTTAGCCCTCCCTAAACCATCTTAATGAACTAAGAGGAGCGTCCACAAATATTATATTTATTACTGATTACCCCACTAAAACTCCTATTAACTTTCAGCCAACTTTCAATGTGTTATTCACCTTTTACTAATAAGATAGTTGACAAGGGTGGTTAATCTTGGGTAATTGAAAAGTTGGTTGAGGTGCCAAGCGAGAGAGAGAGAGAGAGAGAGAGAGTATGGCATGGGGTGAATTAACAAATCTAGTAGGATTCGAGGTAATTATATGTAATAGAGAAACTAGAAAAGATGTGTATTGAAGAATATATAGCACACACACACACACACACACACACACACACAAACAAGAGAGAGAGATGCAGTGGTCCACATCAACGAGTACATCTATCTTTGTGAATAATGACCAACGATCTTTCCACCCAGTTAACACTATTGTTGTACTATACAGTATGTTATGAATGGTCGTCACTCTCAAACACACACACACTTACTGATACACATGTTGCCAACCACTTATATTCACAACCATTCTCCAACTCATGTTAACCTCAAGCTATTGTAGAACATATTCCAAGTATCGAAAATCGGGAGAGAAAGATAAATTTAATGAGTCTTTTTTCACCAGGTATAGCGCTAAGATTTTCGAGTGGGCTTCTCTAAGTCTTCAAGTTGATTGTACTTTTTTCGAGTTTGTCATGTTTTCCTGAGGAGACTAAAGAACACTGGAGGGTAAAGTCTGAAGGGCGCCGTGCGAAAGATGTCTTGTATTGAGAGAGAACGAGAGCGGAGAGCATATGAACAATTAGACAACTTTATTAGTAGATGATCTATCTTTCTATATATTGCCTGACGCCGTGATCCCCGAAGGGGTGACCATGAACGAACCGCCCCCATGCACCTCTGTCCCCAGTCAGTCGACGCCCCTCCTCCCAACCAGCACCGCCTTCATCCATATACTTCCTCACTCCATCCTTCCACCTCTCTTTCGGTCGACTTCTCCCTCTCTGTCCTTCCACCTCGCTCTTGTACACCTTGTTAGTCATTCTCTTGCTTCCCATACGTTCCATATGGCCGAACCATCTCAAGGTGTTCCTTTTCACACTTTCTAGCACATCTACCTCTACACCACACCTCCTTCTTACTTCCTCATTCGTCTGTCTATCCCTCCATGTAACTCCGCACGCACTTCTCAAGTAACTCATTTCCACCCCTCTCACTCTTGGTCTGAGTCTCTTCTCAAACGTCCATGTTTCGCTTCCGTAAGTCAGTGTCGGGATTACCACACTGTCATGCAAGGAATTCTTTACTTCCATACTGACCACCCTATTTCTTGTTACTGCTTTCAGCGTTCCTACAACCCTCTTCCCCTGTTGTACTCTCACCCGCACTTCTTCATACATAGTTCCATCTTTACTCAACACACTGCCTAGATACTTGAAAGAGCTGACGATCTCCATAGCCTGACAGTTCAACTTCATATCACACTCTGTGATTTCACCCCTTTCGAAGACCATAATCTTTACATTAAATAAGTGTATATAGATAGATGGATATACAAAAATCAACAAAGATGTTCTGAAGGTACAAATATCCGTTTTCACCATGAGGTAAGTACAGTACACTAACTTATTATCTTAACCTGTCAGTGTTTCACTTTAAGCGTTTCATATGCCTTCATAGCTAGAACATTAGGGGGAAGGAGAAATGATGAATTTAACTTACATTACTCCAGATTATTGTTATATTATTTACGTTACTGGGGTTTAGGTTAGGTTATGATGCAGTACTAGTTAATATAGTAACACCTGTGATAGTGATGTGGTCCAGGTAGTTGTTATTATGGTGGTTCTAATGGTAATATAGAAACTATGATAATAATTACAGTAGATCATGTGAGTGAATATGATGGTGTCAGTGTTATTCATGATAAACATAATGTTTGTGATGATATTAATGTTTATGATGGAAGCCACGGAAATAAAAACAGGGATAATGATGGACATAATGCAAGAGGGATATTGTTAGTGATGACCAAGTGTATTCTAAACAAAAATACAGTATTCAAATTAGAGTATAATTTATATTATTTATAGCTTAAGCCCAGCAGCTGGTGTGTGTGTGTGTGTGTGTGTGTGTGTGTGTGTGTGTGTGTGTTAGAGTAGGCAGCAAAGGATCAAGTATTTTATCAAATGAACCCCCATGGTATGTTTTTTTTCTTCAAAGATGAAAAAACATGTATTATTACTCGTCCCATTACATTTGAGATATTTACGACCATAAAAGGCCAATATATTTCCTGTACCGTTTATTCAGTGAATCCATACATATTGAATATGTAGATAAATCTCCATAAAAGGTTCTAACTTGTAGTCATAAAACTAACGTCAAATGTTGCTGGACCCTCACCGTCACCAACCACGATAATGAACTAATTCAATGGTTCAAATTTTGATCATTCAATGGGGGCTTGCTCTCAAGGGAGGGGAGGAACGATGGGGGTAGTGACTATATAACTATGTTTGTATACAAAATCTGACAATTTTTTTTATTTGATGTTTGATAGAAAGTCAGCCACACTTTTACAACATTAGGAGGAACAGGATCACACAGGCACTAAACCAACTGCATAATGTACAATATACTGGTGAGATTGTGTTGCTCCAACGTCGATCAGGGCAACCAACACTCAAAAGTCGCCAACCCGCAGTTATAGAGATTTGTGACCACAAGTTGGACACTTTTAGGAGCTATAGCTACATATTCAATATTTATGGATTCACTGAATACACGTTACGGAAATATATTGGCCTTTTATTGTCGTAAATATTTCAAAAGTAATGGGACGACTAATATAAAAACAACAAAAACATACACTTGGGGTCATTTGATAACATACTTGATCCTTTGCTGCCTGTCCACACACACACACACACACACACACACACACACACACACACAACTGGTTGGGTATTTGTTGGTTGTAAGGTGAAGGATGTGGTCAATGTCCTCCAGTATTTTAGTAGTGGTTTGGTTATTGTTGTTTATTTGTTAATGGATACAAAAGTTTAAGTGTTCCCACAATAGCCTATCTATTTAGCTTGTTTGGTATTTGAATACGATATCCGTATTGGTGAATTATAAAATCAATATATTGTCAATTACAAAATATAATCAATGTACCATGTTGTACTTAATGTTTTAATTATTTACGTTTTTTTCCCGTAACTGTGTATACATGTGAGGAATTGGTTGAAAGACTAAAATATTTTCAATATATTATAATTGAAAAAATCAGTTACATAATAGGAAATTCAATATACATTGCATCTTCTGCAATCACCAATCTTTTACTGTAAGCAATATTGACTTATAAAATATTACTTTGTATCTAATGATTTGAGTTCAGCGTTGAAAGTCAATTATTGTAGCATTTAATCGAACTTTCCTGTAACAGAGTTTGCCTAACTAAACATGCTGGAAGGGGTTATTGCATTTATGTGCAATGTTTTCAACGTCAAGGGATTTGTCTATATTGCCTGAGAGCCCGTCATCAATATTTATAGGTATACAAACAACGGGAGGAGGAAATGTGGGGAAGAAGGGATAGTAGGAGAAGGAAGAAGGAGAGGAGGGAGGAAAAGAGGAACAAGGGATAGGTGGAGAAGGTAGAAGGAGAGGACAGAGGGGAAGAGGAACAAGCTAGGAGGAGAAGGAAGAAGGAGAGGAGGGAGGGAAAGAGGAACAAGGGATAGGAGGCGAAGGAAGAAGGAGAGGAGGGAGGGAAAGAGGAACAAGGGATAGGAGGCGAAGGAAGAAGGAGAGGAGGGAGGGAAAGAGAAACAAAAGATAGGAGGCGAAGGAAGAAGGAGAGGAGGGAGGGAAAGAGGAACAAGGGATAGGTGGAGAAGGAATAAGGAGAGGAGGGAGGGAAAGAGGAACAAGGGATAGGAGGAGAAGGAATAAGGAGAGGAGGGAGGGAAAGAGGAACAAGGGATAGGTGGAGAAGGAATAAGGAGAGGAGGGAGGGAAAGAGGAACAAGGGATAGGAGGAGAAGGAATAAGGAGAGGAGGGAGGGAAAGAGGAACAAGGGATAGGAGGAGAAGGAAGAAGGAGAGGAGGGAGGGCAAGAGGAACAAGGGATAGGAGGAGAAGGAATAAGGAGAGGACGGAGGGAAAGAGGAACAAGCTAGGAGGCGAAGGAAGAAGGAGAGGAGGGAGGGAAAGAGGAACAAGGGATAGGAGGCGAAGGAAGAAGGAGAGGAGGGAGGGAAAGAGGAACAAGAGATAGGAGGCGAAGGAAGAAGGAGAGGAGGGAGGGAAAGAGGAACAAGGGATAGGTGGAGAAGGAATAAGGAGAGGAGGGAGGGAAAGAGGAACAAGGGATAGGAGGAGAAGGAATAAGGAGAGGAGGGAGGGAAAGAGGAACAAGGGATAGGTGGAGAAGGAATAAGGAGAGGAGGGAGGGAAAGAGGAACAAGGGATAGGAGGAGAAGGAATAAGGAGAGGAGGGAGGGAAAGAGGAACAAGGGATAGGAGGCGAAGGAAGAAGGAGAGGAGGGAGGGAAAGAGGAACAAAAGATAGGAGGCGAAGGAAGAAGGAGAGGAGGGAGGGAAAGAGGAACAAGGGATAGGTGGAGAAGGAATAAGGAGAGGAGGGAGGGAAAGAGGAATACATCACTGTAGGTACAACTATCCCTTGATACATTGCACTTTTAGCTTTCATTCCGAGATTTCTCACCTTCAACATACTTCCCATATTGACCTGGTTAATGTTATATATTTGCTCTTCAATACAAGCATTAACATGTTAGGGCAGGTTGTTGCTGACAGATAGTGAATGTGTGTGTGTTTGTGTGAGAACTTGATTCGCCTTCACTGTTAATGTTTAGTATATTAAGGTGTAGAATGTAGACCTACCCTATGTTGTTATATATTTTATTTGTATTTTATAATCAAGTGGTAAGAACATAAACTACTGTGTCCGTACACCACGACTACTTCAGTTATGCTAATAAAGTTGAAATATACACACTATGCATAGACACTTCCTTGTTTGCACACACACATACTTCCTACTCTTAATTTTATAGTCGGAAAACCTCAAGGGATACATATGTAATAGCGGTAAGTGACAGCGATATGAAGCGTGTTTATGTCCAACTAAATGTTTATTTTCATTGTCCACCACTTCCATATGTACAATTATTTGCGTATGAAATAGACACATAGTGGGTGGAATTGTGACTGAATAGGATGATCTCACATATTAGTGTATAGCTTTATGGTAAGTGAAAGATTAACATATGTTCTGTAGCGTTGTTGGAGCTGTTAGAACATTTAATTTACCAGAACCCTATACATTATCAATTAATGTTGGCTAAATAAAGTTAGGCTGCCCCAACACTTGTCTGTACTCTATCTGTCAACAACTGTACCTCATCAGTTACTCTTCACACTTAATATATATCGGTAAATTATCTGCCATAGCCTACTAGGACTGAAGCATTAACCCTTTACGAGCGGCCTAGGCGGTTTATTTATATGTACCGCCCAGCGGGGTGTTTTTAGCCAAAATAGGGCTGTTTACGTGATAATTTTCATGCCTAAATAAGACCCAGAACGTAAAACAAGTATCTTTTTTTTTTTTTTTTTTTTTTCTATATTCCAACTTACTTCCTCTCGGGCATAGGCTGAGAGCCTTAACATTCACCGCTTTACAATGAACAGTGAAGCCCGTGAGGTCTTGTTCCAGTCTAGGGAGTGAGACATGTGAAGCACGTAGAGCACAACGAGCACCTGCCATCTTGCCTTCACATGAGGCACGGTGCTCACTCATGGCCCGAAACGACCCCATCCCTGAAGCCATCTCGTTCCCGTGCTTCACTGTCTCACCCGCTACACTCGGACTCTCACACTTACACACACACAATGCCACCTGTTGAGCAGATAACTCACCAGGCATTGCACCCCTATAGCATATTTTGAATATGGGAATATTCATACAGTGCTATTTAATCAGGGAACAATGAGGGTATTTTATTGACGTTTCGGTGGGCTTTGTGGTAATGCACTGATACTAGGTACAGCACAAATTCCATCCCAATAATATCTTCCCATTGATACATCGGGATTTGAACCCGGGACCTTTGGATTACCAGGCCAGTGGCAAGACCACTCCACCACACCTCCCCTAACCTCTATCCCTGAAAGGGCATAAACAGAGCTTTCGAATGACACCATAACGATCCTTTTACGATGGCTAGTTTTCTTGCAATAACCGTGCAACCCGAGTGCAAAAAGCATGTAATTAGCCACTTTCCCGATACAATTCCGTATATAGCGAGTGAGAGAGGGAGGAGGGAGCTGAGATTCGTGTCAGTAGGTTCGCCGCGGTGGTCTGGAGCAGTCATACGCTCGCTAGTCTCCTGCCACCACTTGTCTCTCTCTCTCAGCAACATTACGTGCTGAAATTGCCACTCGACCTATGTCGAGCGCCGCCACATAGTCCAGCTTTATTAAATACGACTTAAGTTGCGCCCCGACTTTTAGGGGTTAAGCATACCTTAACCTGCCCCTTTGGTGTTGCTATTTGTTTAAATATTGTGTATTATTTAATTTAACTCTGTTCATGCATTTATTTGATGTTATTGATATACGGTATCGTTATATTGTTTATTATTTATTTTGGTTTGTTTATGTTTTATATAATGTTATTATTTGTTTTTGAGGTGGTGTTTTTGTTTTTTGTTTGTTTTGGTAGTATTCAGCTTGAACAATATTACTCATTTCTTTCTATCCCAAGCTCTGCTAAACACAATTTATTTTCTGCCCGTAGTAAATATCTTGCGTTTGTGTCTGTGTCTTAACCCCACACCCTTGTTTAAGCTTCTTTTTCTTTCGTGTTTTCTCTATATTTGTCTTGTTCCATTTTTAGCGTTCAACAATTACTCCTCTGCTTTACTCCCCTTGATGGTCATTTATTGGCTTATTAAATTAATATCATATTTGTCTTCATCCATTGTAATGTTACTAAGTTATTTTTGTTCAACTACAAATTCAAAGTTGTTATAATATGCAACCCTGCCACTTGTATTACCGCGTGTGTGTGTGGGTGTGTGTGTGTGGGTGTGTGTGTGGGTGTGTGTGTGTGTGTGTGTGTGAGCCACTTATAACATACTCAGATTTTTGGATAACAATCAGTGGCAGCCTGGAACACTTAATTGTTAGCCAGACTAGTGGGCAAGGTTACATTGTTTAGTTAGTACAGGGTGTTTCACAATTGTTGAAACAAAACGATCGGACACAAATCAAGGACCACAAATGATAGAGTAATGGTGATTACACTTATCGAAAGGTAAAAGAATAACATTTTAGGATCTGCAACCATTTAGCCTCAAGCATGAACCAAAAATGTCAAGAGGAGCCTCCTTAAAGGTCATGCTCCAGATGTCCGCCGTTCACTCAAAGGCATTGTTGAACGCGGCGTGCAAAGTTGTTGATAACGCGTGCACATTCCTCCTGAGTGATCGCCTGAATCTTATCAGTGATGGCTGCCTTCAATGCAGCAATGGTGCGAGGGTTACCCTGGTAGATGTTGTTCTTGAGGAACCCCCAGAGGAAGAAATCTGGGGGGTTCAGGTCAGGCGAGTGAGGTGCCCACTCCAATTCAGCTTCGCGGCTGAGGAGACGCTCCCCAAACTTTTCACAGAGCCAGGCCATGGTCACATTAGCAGTGTGAGGAGGAGCGTCATCCTGCTGGAACCACTGTTCCTCCTCATCAAGGTCCTCACACTCCTCGAGCTCTCGCCAGAACTGCTCAAGCACTGGAACGTAACGCTCTTTTGTCACTGTCACTGCGTTACCCCGATCATCTTCGAAGATGAATGGTCCAATGGTGCCATGCTTGGAAATGCCGATCAATGCCGTGCACTTTTTTAATGCAGAGGGCGTCCAACGACTCTGTGAGGGTTCTCGCTTCCCCAAAACACCCAGTTCTTGGAGTTAACGTGACCATTCAAGAGGAAGTGGGCTTCATCCGAAAATCAGACATCATTCAACAATTCCTCGTCATCGTCGATCTTCTGCGAAAACCACTGGCACATGGCTACCCTCTTTTCCATATCAGCCTGGGTCAGTTGCTACTTCATCTGGACCCGGTAGGGATAAAGTTTGAGTTCTTTAACCAGAATGCGCCGAACAGACACAGAGATTCCAAGTTCTTGGCTCCTGCGTCGCAGAGATTTGCTCGGACTCTGGTCGACTGACTCTTGAACCCTGGTGACATTCTCGGGTGTTTGGATTGTTATCGAAGGCTCAGATGGTGAGGATCCCTTTGCCCTACGATCTTCATAAGTGCCATGAGCTTCAAAGTTCTTGACCAACTTGAAAATCTGACTCCTGTTTGGACATGTGTTGAAATTGAACATACTTCTGTATCTTGCTTGAACAATGTTGAAAGACTTAGTTTCGTAATATGTCTTCACACAAAATATTTTCTACTCCATCGACCATGGCATGATTTTTAAAAAATGTTAACTATTTCCCTGCAAGAATCTGAAAAGAGAAAGATAATAAAGTCTGTGGGGAAGATTTGAGAGGCCGCCGCTTTGTTTCAACAATTGTGAAACACCCTAATATTTGTATCACTGTTTTATGATATTGAAATAAAATTGTTGATACATTTTGAAATATAAATGCATATTATATCGCATTTGTGCTGTATATGTGTAATGTGCATATATTTTGTAATTGTTGAAAACCGTGTTATCAAACTGTTGCTCGTCTTAGCGGCTTAGCTTGATGACACTTGAGAGTTATACGAAGGCCCTATAGTTCAGCCACAAATAACTATGACATTGATAAGGTGTGACAAACTTGATATCAAATGTTCATCCTCCATACCCCGAGTCACTACTTAGCTCTTCACAAAATGTTACTGAACTTGAGATGTGCGACCAAAACAAGTCACTTGATACACCGTAAATAGCTCATTGTTGACACCATAACAACTCATTATTAACTTTGGAATTATTTGTAATGTACTATTCATGTCTTGAAACCCATATATAAAAGGGAGATAGCAAACAAGGCTGGGATAGTCTTGGTTAATTATAAAGTTTGTTGAAGTGCAAAGTGGAGAGAGAGAGAGAGAGAGAGAGAGAGAGAGAGACATAGAGCAATAAAAGGCATTACTGAGGCAGCATGAAGCACCAATCACGCTAACAGTCCACCGAGGATCACTGGTTGTTGTTACCAGGTATTGTAAGAGGATTATTATGTATGTTTGTGTGTGTTTGTGTATGTGTGTGTGGAGAGACACAGAGTGTTACCTTAGATAAACAGACTCCGCTAATATATATGTGATTCAATTGTGCGCGTATCAATTTGCCACAATTAAAGATATATATTTCCCTGTCTACATGATGCAATTTGTTAAAACAAAATTAGTTTGACACTTTTAGTGGTATATTTTGATTCTTCAGGATGTTGGGATTCCAAAGGTAGGCTATATAAAATAATGATGCGTTTATATTTGTTGTACCCTTGACAGCTGTTCAAAAATAGCTTTAAACTTAAATTTACCCATGGAGTACAGACTAGGAAAGAATGTACGGAATAAGCTCAACTATATTTTGCAATTACCTTACAACCCTCTGGACCCATTGGTAGCATCAGAATGTATAATTATATTGGGCCCTTATTAGATAAAATCGTGTTCACGGCCCTCCAATAATAACTTCAATAAATTAGATTTACAATGCTCTACAGCTCTTGTGCCCAAAGATATGGACCCAAGTTAATTTTACCTTAGATCAATGGAGTCCCCTTGCTGTAAGTATTCCAAGAATATATCGGGCTTAATTGTGCGCATTCTCAATTTGACAGAAATAAAGTGTTATTTTATCTCAATGTCTGGTAATTTTAGATGTGGACATTGTTAGTGGTATATTTGGATTCTTTAGAACTTTGCGCTTCCATCGCTAGATATATTATTTATTGTTTAAACATTGGTGTGCCCTTGGCAGCTGAATCCCCATCTCTTCCCTTTCCAATCACTGAACCATACATATCCCTACCTTCTTTCTGCAACAGCTGTACCATCACTAACTCTCCAAACCCTCTTCCATAATTATATATATACTGTATAATTATATATCCTATATTTAACTTCCCAGTCCCCAACTTACCTTCCAAACTCCCTACTTTCCCCACCCCACCCCACCATACCACCCCCGTCCCCCGACCAACAATTTAGCCATCCTAGCCATAACTGTATTAACAACTTTAAGAGGAGCGCCCCAAAACAACGTGTTTGTTAAACCATAAATGTATTACCGATGGCCTCATAAACACTCATTACCCCTAAATGTCGGCGCGCTACATAAGTCGAGTATAATAAATCTGGACTATCTGGCGGCGCGCGACATAGGTCGTGTGGCAATTTCAGCACGTAATGTTGCTGAGAGAGAGAGACAAGTGGTGGCAGGAGAGTAGCGAGCGTATGACTGCTCCAGACCACCACGGCGAACCTACTGACACAAATCCCACCTCCTCCCTCCCTCTCTCACTCGCTACATACTGAATTGTATGGGGAAAGTACCGAATTACATGCTTTTTGCACTCGTGTTGCACGGTTGTTGCAAGAAAACTAGCCGTCATAAAAGGATCGTTATGGTGTCATTGGACAGCTCTGTTCATGCCCTTTCAGGGATAGATACTTGTTTTACGCTCTGGGTCTTATTTAGGCATGAAAATGATCACGTAAACAGCCCTATTTTGGCTAAAAACACCCCGCTGGGCGGTACATATAAATAAACCACCTAGCCCGCCAATAAGGTGTTAACTAAGAGGCAATTTTCAATATTACGTTCACATGTTTTCTAATCATATTATAAAGCGAGATAATTGACAAGGGCGCTTTATTAAAGGGTAATTATAAAGTTAGTCAAGGTGCCACCTTGTCAGAGAGAGAGAGAGAGAGAGAGAGGGAGAGGTAGGTAGGTATATGGGGAACTGTCTCCTCTGGCCATTTCGTTACTTACCGTCTAGGTGGTGTAATGGTGTAATGGTTAGCTGTCTAAAAATCTGTGTGTGATAACCCGGGTTCGAATCCTGGTGGATCACATAATTATATGCTTTCATTAATTTCATTGGAGGTGTTGGTGTTGTGGTGAAATTAATAAAACATAGATTACTGATTCCTACCCCTTTGCAACATTTATTAACAAGGGTACGGCACTCACACTGGATCCCTAGCATATCTTCGGAGATATCAGCAAGATACTACAAAGGATTTCTTCATAATAAGGTTGTTACTGTATCTGGCGTTAGGATTCTCCATGTATTTCAAAATGGTCCGATCGTGTTCATTGTTTTACAGGTGATATATACCACTTCTAGGAACAACATATCCAAAAATGAATATATTCGGATTAATAGTTTTTTCGCTACCTCGGATTTTCGCATTTTGGCCAAATTTTCAAAACCTACAAACTAAAAAACTTTTGGTCCAATCTACATAAAAAAAATACCATTGGAAAGAGGAGAAAAAATGCAATAAAATGTACAGAGGGATTTTTGATACACCTTATAGTTTTTTATTAATATTTTTTTTTTTTTTTTTTTTATATTTAAATGGTTTCAAGCCTCCTGTCAAAACAGTTATAGTAGACCAGCCAAGAAGCAAAAAGGCTTTAAAAAAACTTTGACCTGCATGGAATGTTAATAGCAGGCACCTATGCTAGATCAATCAGTCATAGGTCAGACAGAAATACCAGGGTGGATGCCACTAAAAATGTTGACCTTAAAGGTCAAATCAAGGTCATTTTGTGGCCGAAAAAGGTCAAATTTCTAAATCATCTAAATATAGCCATGTTATATATCAGAAGAAAGGTATGGAAGAGACAAACAGTTTGGTACTATTTGTAGGTCAGATTGTTGACCTTAACCCTTCCTACCCGGTCTGCCTTAGGTAAGGACAGCACGAAAGAAGGGCCGCTACCCGGTATGCCTTATCTAAGGCATGAGCTTAATAGCCTAATTAAGCTTGGTCCGAACGCCGTGCGTACGACCTATGTCAACAAACCCAAGCGCTCGTCACCGCACCTCCGAAAACAAGAAGGAGAAGACTCCTCAATGTTATTGTTCTGACGTCATGACGAAATTAGTGTCTAAAAAGCCCCATATTGGCAACATCTCTGCAATATTGGCTCCACTGAAATCGTCATCACAACTGAACCAGTTGACTTACAGAGCTCTACTAAATGCCAAAATACAGATTGAAAACCGCACTACGATTATAGATGAGTGGGAAAGTTCTAGCAGTGAAAATAAACATAAATACGGTAGCCTAGGCCTAGACGTTTTTCGGCCATATCGCCCAGGTAGGGGCGACCGTCATTAGCTAAGACAGCCCGGGGAGGAAGGGTTAAAGGTCAATTCAATGCCATTTTGTTAAATATCAAAATGAATGTATGGCCTAGCTGAATTTTGAGACTACAATTTTAAACTCTATACACTGCATACAATATTAGAATGTATAACCTGTATGCAGTATGCAGTTTACTGTATGCAACTGAATTTAATTTTTCATTTCTTTTGCAGGCTGTGAACTGATGACACAAGAATTATGAGTGAAGATTCCAGCAGGAGGGCCACAAAGAGGCACCACATGGACTCTAAAAACAAAAATATGTGCTTCTTTTGTGAAGGCGGTTCAGGCGACCTTCGGCAAGCCTCCACCGATGGAAAAAACAGTACCAAAGATGTTGCACAACAAAGAAGGACATTGGGTGACCATATGTATTCAGACGTGCTGGACAAACTAGATGGACTCTCGTTGGATAATTTTAACTCTCTCGGAATTAGGTGGCACAAATCCTGCTATTCTGTGTTTACTTCGGAGAGCAAACTGGACAGACTACGGAATCGGCGACAAACCAGCATCTAAACCATCTACCAGCTCAAACAGCACAGCTCCAACAAGAAGTTCTCTGAGAACTATTGACTGGAAGCTCTGTATGTTTTGCCAGGCACAGATCTCAAGCAAGAAACTTCACCGAGTAGAAACTACAAATAAATCCACAGCACTGATTGAACGAGCTAAATCTGATCCAGTGATGTCCGTCAGACTCTTTGGTGTCAGTGACTTGATGGCAGCTGATGGCCTGTATCATCTGGCCTGCTTAGTGACATTCGAACGACGCACTAAAGGAATGCCTCAAGAAGTTGAACCAGATCTGGACGAGTGCATGATGAAGTTGTGCTATGATTTAGACATTGGGCTTTCAAGACTTATGACATGGCAGTTGTGTGGCGCAGATACCAGGACATGTGTACTGAGAGATACATCCCTGTTCGTAAGAGTTACCAGTCCAGAATAACCACCTTCTACAAAAAGGTTAAGAAAATGCTTGGTTCAAAGGCAGGATATGTCAAATCTCTTTCAAATAGAGCACCAATAATGTACCCTGGTGAAAAGTCTTACTTCATTATATCAGAGTCATTATCAAGAAGTCATCATCGTGGTGGTTATCCTCAGATTCGGAATCCACAGACAATGAAGATGTTGGTACTGTTGGATTTAATCAAGGAAATATCTATCAAGAAATGGTACATGTGGCACTAAGAATCAGAAAAGATCTCTCAGACAGTCCTGGTCATTCCAGCAGTTGGCAAGGACTTGATCAAGAACATGTTGCACAAGTTATCCCAAACAGCTTGTATCTATTTCTACGTTTACTGTTCAGTGATGCGGATGATCTTCATGAGGGAATTGAAGAAGACAACATTATCAAGCAGAGTGTGTGCAGCATTGCTCAAGACATTGTGTATGCAGTATCTAGGAATCGATAGTTGACACCAAAAGATATTGGTTTAGGACTTGCACTCCACCAAGCTACACGTTCTGAGGCACTTTTGAATCTCTTCCATGCAGCGAACCATACCATTGGTATTGATACAGTTCGAAGAATTGATACATCGATAGCTCAAAACATTCTTCAAAGATTTGTGGAAAATGGCAACGTCTATATTCCAAACAATATAATCAAAGAGTGAATGATCCACTGCTCATGCGACAACATTGATGTGCTGGAAGCAACTCTAGATGGCAAAAATACGTTTCATTGCACACAGATGTTGGTGTGGCAGAGAGGACCAGCACCGCAGCAGAGGAATGAGAGAACACGCATCCAGAGATCAAGAGCAATAAAACCGGATTCTTTACAGGCATTTCAGACAATTGACCATGCAACTATGCCAGCAGGAGACAGATCATCACCATCATACACTGGTGCTTCCAAGATAGAAGTGGATTGGTTTGGAACATAAGATGAAGAAAGACAGAAGGCACGAGTGAAGGATTTGACTTGGTTGGTGTCAAGGATTTGTGATGACAAAGATGATCCTTCTGTTCCTGGTTGGAGAGCAATGAACGAAGCCACAAGCATTGTTGACCCTCCAGTAACTACTGCAGGGATGTTGCCCATTCTTCAGGCACCAGCGGATGATAATGATACTATCACAACAGTGATCAATCGCTTCAGGGCTATTTCAAAGCACATGGGACAGAAATACACCATTCAGATCAACCATTGTACAGCAGAGGCAAGGAAATTGTTTGGGCAAATCCTAAGTTTGAGAATGTCATTTTTCTGATGGGTGGCCTTCATATCTGTTTCAACTTCTTGAAAGCGATCGGTCAGCACATGGAGAGTGCTGGGCTGGATGACCTGTGGACATAATCTGGCTTGTATGGAACCAACACAACTGAAACCATGCTGGATGGAAAAGCATACTACCGGGCAGTGAGAGGACATGTGCTGACATATGAAGCTCTGTGGCACATAAAGTTGTCAATGTTCAAATCGTGGATCATTGAAACTGAACAGGAGCTCACTTCGCAGGTTTCGACACTTTCCCAGAATGTGGCTGATGAGTGTAAAAACAAGGCTGCTACTGACAGAAATTCACTCCACAATGCAGTTGGCCAGCTTTCTGATGTTCTCAGTGACAAGAATGTGAAAGGACTCTTCAGTGAATTTGACAAAAAGTACTTAAGCAATCCTAATTACAAGTTGTGGCTGGACTACATGAGTATGGTTGAGATTCTTCTGGACTTCATCAGGGCAGCGAGAGATGGTATTTGGATTCTTCACTTGGAGTCTTTTTCTGCCCTGCTTCCGTAGCTCACCATCTATGACCACACAAACTATGCAAGATGGGGACCTATCTATTATTCAGATATGAAGCTTCTTGAGAAATCAGCTCCTGAAGTTCACGCTGAATTCATAGATGGTAACTTTGTTGTGAAGATGACCAAAAAGCGCTTCAACCAAGTTTCTGTGGACCAGGCAACAGAATGGATCAATAAAACATGCAAGATGCACAATGGAATAATTGGAATAACCAGGAATGACCAAGCAAGGGACAAATTTTGTATCATATGGTCAGAACGGTCGCGCATCACACAGGATATGAAAGTTTTGTTCAACTTGGAAGATGACGAAGAAGAAGAGGTTTTTATATGTTCTGATAGCCGTCCAAGCCGGATGACACGTGACACTGAAGATGTGAGAAAATTGGTGTCACAGCTCACAAGATTTGATGTTTTCAGAGTTCACACACAATCTGACAATAGACCACCTATTTCTGAGTCAAGCATTCCCCTGGTGTCACTGGCAACAAAGGCTACCGCTCCAGAAGATATAGCCAATGATCTTCTGACTGCTGAAAACAGAGGAAAGAGGCAAATGCTGGCTAATGTGACAGAGCGATTAGTGGATCAGAAAGTGGGATTTCATTATCCGCTCTCAAAAAATCGGTCCAAAACATTTGCAAATATCTACAAAGCAACTGTCTCAAGTAAAGAGAATGTGCAAAAGACTATTAAAGCAGACCGAAAATTGCTTCAACGTCTTTTGAATGCGGTGACTGCAGGTAGAACAGTGACAATGACAAATATCCTGAAACATGAACTGTCACCAATCCCACTTTCCCTGGCAAACACTGGAGGAGATATGAATTCAACCAATAAAGCAGAACTGAAAAGTGTTTTCATGAACAAAATTGAAACTACTACTGAACTTCCAGAATCTGACATGAAGACTTGTTTTCTAATTGATGGGCATACACTCATCCATGCTATGTGAAAGCCTCATGGATGTCAGACATTTGGAGACTATAGTGCTGCTTTTATTCGCTCAGTTACACGCTGTTTTGGAGATATTACGACACGAGTTGATGTTGTGTTTGATCGATATCTGGGTGGGAATTCAATCAAATCTGGTACCAGAGCAAAACGAGTTAACAAGAAGAAGCCTATTCGAAAGCTGATAGATGGACCAGATGTTCCACTGCCTCAAGTTTGGAGCCAATTTGTTGCTATGGATGAAAATAAGGCAGACCTGGCACATTTCCTGTCTGAAAGGATAATTCACACAACCAAAGATCTTCCAGAAGAATATGAGATGGTAACTGGAGCACATGGGGGCAAAATCAACCAGGAGATCCATAGATGACCTCAAACTTAATGGGAATCATGAAGAAGCGGACACAAGGTTGATTCTTCATGCCTCTGAAGCAGTGGATATGGGCTATCAACAAATTCTTGTGAAGTGCAGAGACACTGATGTCATGCTTCTCCTATTGCATTTCACTGCCCCAAAAGCAAGTGAAGTCTGGATGCTCTCTGGAACTGCAAAGAAACAGAAGTGCATTCCCATTCATCAAGTAGCAAAATCATTTCCTGATGCAGTGAAGAATAACCTCTTGAGTTTTCACGCACTCACAGGCTGCGACACAACCTCTTCATTCAGTAGATATGGGAAAAAGACCTGCTGGAAAACATTTTTGAAAAACCCACGTTTGGTAGAAGGGATTGGTCGTGATGGTGAGGTTGGACCTATTGCACAGTTTGTTTGCAACCTCTATGGAAGTCCAGGGCTGCAAACAGTTGACAGTGCAAGATTGAACATGTTCAGCAAGGCAAAGAAAGGCCTGGAATTGCTCCCTCCAACACGTGATGCTCTGGAGCTTCATGTGCAACGCGCAAACTACCAGGCCAATATTTGGCTTCAGGCAGAGAAGGAAACTATTGTTGTGACATTGCCGACAGATGCTTGGAAGAAGGAGTCAGGTTGTCTGACACCTCGATGGGCTAGGTTACCTCCTGTACCACAGTTGTGAACGTCGACACATCTTTTGTGCTAATAAAGAATAATAAAGGTACAAAAATAATACTTGCATTAATATACAGACCTCCAGCTCAATCAGTGCAAACTGCCCGAGAAATTTATGAACAAATTGCAGATGTAAGTAACTCACAAGATACCGTATTTTTTGGCGACTTTAATTTACCTGTTATCAAGTGGGGCGATACTCTTACTTCACACTCCGGACATGACTTGTATACGAACTTGCAAGAGAGTTCGCTTTATCAATTTGTTCGAACACCGACCCGTGGTAATAACGTTCTTGACATTGTACTTGCAACAAAAGAAGAATTAATAGAGAATTTGAATGTTGGTGATGAATTCAGTAACAGCGACCATCGTACGATAACTTTCACTTTAAACGTTACTAGTAACGAACCAAATAGTAGCATCGAAAAAGTCCCTAATTTCAAGAAAGCAAACTTTCATAAACTTGGGGCTATGTTTAAAGAAACTGACTGGAGCTTTTTAATTAACAATAACGACATAAATACATATTGGAAGTTATTCGAAACCACTTACCTAAAAGCAGTGCAAGACTGCATACCATCGAAAATACGGCGGCCAGGCCATAATAATAAGCCCAAATGGTGGAATAAAGATATTTAAAACTGCCTACTTGCTAAAAAATTTGCTAATGATAGATTAAAATCCTCACAAAATGACGAAGAACGGGTGAAATTTGTAGAGCTACGACGCAAAGCCAAAAAGTTAATTAAGCAAAGTAAAAAGACCCTAGAGTTACTATTGCGAATCAAAGTAAAACAAACCCGAAAGAATTCTATAGTTATATCAGAAAGAAAAAAGTAGTTACATCAACTGTTGGACCGTTAGTCGATGAAAATGGAGAATACACCAAAGACGAAGTACAAATGAGTAATACCCTCAATACCTTCTTTGCATCAGTTTTTACAACAGAAGACCTCAGTGATATCCCTACACCATCGCCGATTCAGATTGATAATTCAGATGTTCTAAGCAATATCACCGTTACAGAGAGAGAAGTATTGAATTGTTTAGATAAACTCAAGGTAAATAAAACGCCAGGACCTGATACAATCTCGCCTAGAGTTCTAAAGGAAGCTAAGGATGAGCTCTCCAAACCACTGACATTACTATTCAATAAATCCTTGCAGTCTGGAACTATGCCTGATCAGTGGAAGATAGCCAACGTAACACCGATATTCAAAACAGGCAGCAAATCCCTACCCAGTAACTATCGTTCAATTAGCTTAAGCTCAGTTGTATGTAAAATGCTAGAAACGGTCATAAGAGACAGACTCGTAAATCACTTAGAGGAAAATAACATACTTAAAGATACTCAACACGGCTTTCGTAAAAAACGTTCCTGTTTAACAAACCTCTTAGACTTCTTCCACGATATCCTCAACCTCTACGATGAGAGTAAAGCTGTAGATATTATATACCTTGATTTTCAAAAGGCCTTTGACAAAGTTCCCCACAAACGTTTACTGCTAAAACTAAAAGCGCATGGAATACAAGACGGTATGTTGAAATGGATAGAAAATTGGCTCAGCGACAGAAAGCAAAGAGTAGTCATAAACGGTAAGGCATCTAAATGGACCAATGTAAGTAGCGGGGTACCCAAGGGATCAGTACTAGGACCAATTCTCTTTCTGATTTACATCAACGACATAGATGAGGGTCTCACCTGTACAATCTCAAAATTTGCTGACGATACAAAAATTGCAAATAGCGTACTCTCAAAAGATCAAGTTGACGATATGCAACACAATCTAGATAAATTGTCACATTGGGCCCAAATTTGGCAAATGAGTTTCAATGCGGATAAATGTAAAGTACTACATATCGGATACCTAAATGAGAAAGCAAACTATTCGATGAATGGCACTCAGCTTAAGAATGTAAACAGAGAAACCGATCTGGGAGTAACAATATCGAGTAACCTAAAACCGAGTCAACAATGTTCAGAAGTTGTTAAGAAGGCAAACAAAATAATTGGATTTATAGGCAGATCATTTGAGCATAAATCCAAAGACGTAATCCTAACCCATTACAATTCCTTAGTCCGCCCTCTTCTGGAATACTGCGTTCAATGCTGGTGCCCTTATTACCAAAAAGACATAAACAAGCTAGAATGAGTTCAACGTAGAGTTACCAAAATGATACCTAGCCTAAAGAACAAACCATACGAAGAGCGTCTTAGAGAATTAAATCTATTTCCTTTAACCCAGCGCAGATTAAGAGGTGACTTAATTCAAGTGTTCAAAATCATCAAAGGCATCGACAATATGAACTGTAGTAAGTACTTCACTATCGACCAATCTAATTACACGCGGGGAAACGGTTGCAAAATTATTGGTAAATCTTTTAACTCACGAATCTAAGAATTTCTTCTTCAATCGAGTTGTCAACTTGTGGAATGGGCTTCCCCGAAACGTTATAGACTGCAGCACCGTTGATTCATTTAAATTCCGCCTAGACAAATATCTCGCATCAAACCCGCGACTGACTGCGTTTGTAAATGAATAACTTTATTTTATCCTCCCCTCAGTTACTAACCCATATGTCCCCTACTAACTTCCTAGTCCTGCCACGTTAGTGGCAGGGCAGTAGTTCCCTATCCAGTGTTCCCTTACCCACTCTAAACCACTGTTTGGACACTTGATCCTCAGTGTTTTGGAGGACAAGCAGCCTAGAAGGGTCACTAGATATGTTGTTGCTTGATTTCCTTTGTACTCCCTTTGTACAGTCCTGCCTCGAACTGGTGACCTGCTCTTGCAAAAAGAAGTGCAATACTGCTAGATGCACTTGTTTAAAACAAAATCTGAAATGTACAAATGCCTGTGGTTGCGATTCTATTGACTGTTGTAATACATCAGACTGAACATTATTTCTGTCAAGTACATAATTGAATACACATATAATTTTGTTTTTAAATATATTCATTTGTCTAATGCTAAAGTAGATCAACTAAGAAGCAAAAAGGCTTAAACATTTTTTATTTGCATGGATTGTTAGCTGCAGGCACCCATGATAAATCAATAAGTCAAAGTCAGACAGAAATACTAGGGTGGACTTTGACCTACATGACCTACTTCTGAAATTAATATTCTGACTTTAAAATAGTACCAAACTGTTTGTCCCTTCCATACATTTCTTTTGATATATAACATGACTATATTTGAATGATTTAGAAATGTGACCTTTTTGGACCACAAAATGACCTTCAATTGACCTTTGAGGTCAACATTCTGACCTAAAAAGAGTACCAAACTGTTTGTCTCTTCCATACCTTTCTTTTGATGTATAACATGACTATGTTTAGATGATTTAGAAATTTGACCTTTTTCGGCCACAAAATGACCTTGATTTGACCTTTAAGGTCAACAATTTTAGTGGCATCCACCCTAGTATTTCTGTCTGACCTATGACTGATTGATTTAGCATGGGTGCCTGCTAATAACATTCCATGCAGGTAAAAGTCACAATTTTGCTCCTTGGCTGGTCTACTATTATGGGTTTATCAAAAATTGCTCAGTACATTCTACTGCATTTACTCTCCTCTTTCCAATGTTTTTTATTTATTAAAATCGGACCAAAATTACTAAAGTTTTTAGGTTTTTATTCGAATAATTATAGTTTTGAGAAAAAGGCGAAAAACTAAATGTATCCATTGCATAAGGGGGGGGGGGGGGGCTGTATTTACGGTAATTTTTATTTTACGAGTCTAAAATTTTGCCAGGAGATGCCTAGAGTGTTGCCCTCACCGGAGCAGTGACAGTCTCAATTTCGGATTTTTCGACCTGCACCTCTAATACCCCATGGCGGACGCTCTCCTTAATGTGTTACCTTTAATTGACTAATGCCTTGAATATGACGATAGTGCGTTGTTATTGAGATGACAGGGTTGGAAAAAGCCAAGTTAGCAACCCCATCTTGGTGTCTCTTTTTCTTCTGCTCTCATTTGGAAGGACCATATTACCAGTCTTGCTAAGGCAGCCTCCCAGAAGCTGGGTGTGCTCAACCGCCTTAGGGGGTTCTTTTCCCCTGCACAGTTTCTTGCTCTGTACAGGGGCATAGTGCGCCCTTGTATTGAGTATTGTTCACATGTGTGGGGAGGTTCCTCTCACACCGCTCTCCTAGACAAAGTTGAAAGGAAGGCCTTTCGTATCATTAACTCCCGGCCACTCACCAACTCTCTGCAATCTCTCTCTCTCCGCCGCAATATTGCATCTCTCTCGCTATTCTATAGCTACTATAATAATCAGTGTTCCTCAGAGCTATCCCAGTGCATACCACCTCCTTTACGTAGGGCACGTGGTACCCGTCTTGCAACTCAATCCCACCCCTACTCTGTGCAACTCTCCAACCCAAGAGTGAAACGTTACTCTCAAACTTTCTTCTACTCAACATCTGAGCTCTGGAACTCTCTCCCAGAATCAGTCTTTCCCTCTTCCTATGACTTAAATTGCTTCAAACTCTGTGTGTCCAGGCATTTTGGCTCGAACGTCCCTTGATTTTGGCCCTGTCACTCTTTCAACTATGGGGGAGGCACTCGCTATAGGCAGTTATGCCTTTTGCCTCCCTCAATCACATAGAAAAAAAACAAAAATCAGATGTGTTCACAAACCACGAAGAGACACATGTTACGACCGGGACTACGAATAAAACAAGGGCTCTTAATGATTGGACTAGTAATAGGGCACTATGCAACAATGGTACGCTAGATCCAAACCCTCGAACTTATATGCCGGCGAACAAAAACACCTATACCCTCCAGAGTTAATCTGCGATAGCGGGGTATCCTTAATTGAGCATAAATGTACTCTACCTCAGGCTAACCCGCACTGGTATAGCCTGATAACAAACAAGATGCAAGTTACGTTAAAATGCATAAAAAAGGAATCTATGGAAAGATCAATTAAATCACTGCAAGATTTAATACAATAAAAAGATGCTTCAATACAGTTACTCTAAACAACAATAAACTCTTCACTCCTATCTGAAAGAAAGTGAAGTATAGTCCTACAGCATAGACCTGGAAACTTCTGAAGAAAGTTTGAAGCTCATAAGATGCTTGTATCTAAAACTATATAAAGGCAGGAGGCAGGACACCACACGTGTAAATCGAATACACTAAAAGATAGGACATATAATGTTAACTGACACGAGAATACTATAAATGCGCAACGGTAGCAATGCTCGACACTAAAAGAAGTACTTCCTTATCAACGAAACAGTCTGCTATGGTAGTGCGGCTCAGCAACAACCTAGACTAATAAATGCTGTGAATAATAATGCGCACATATCAAACTTTAAGAGCGTATATTAAATACTAACAAGTGTCTACTCGATTAATAATGTCTAGCTGGGATACTCTAGGTAAGGAACTGGGGTTGAGCAAGACTGGCTCGTAGCCTAGCGATGTCCTTAAGACTGCATCCTTTAAGTTACGTTAATTGACTAGGGTGCTCTCTTGATAGTATAAGATCACAAGTATCTGGTTCTATCCTGGCGACCCTCTAAAGACAAGCAAAGAGGCAGCAAAGTGTGGATCTGGTACAGGCTAAAACCCTCAGTCAACACAATGCTGCACTCGCAAAGGACGCAACCGAAAAGACAACCCAGACTACCACAGGACCGGTCAAAGTCGTGTAGGTATAAGCAAACCGTACACACATCGGAGACAACGACTACAGTTACCTTATCCCAATCTAGCATTACATAAAAGAGCAGAAACACTAAATCAATAATGGAGACACACAAAGTTCTAAACCTATACTAACTAAGAACCCTCAAACCTATTCTAAGTACATGTAAATATCTCTGAGGACGGCGCATGCAATACAATGGGCCGGCTATGGAAACCGTATGCAGAACCCAAGGGGAGTGTTGTGCAGTTAATAAAGGTTAGAGTATGGAAAGAGAAAAACAGTGATAAAGGGGGTGATTGGCAGAGAGTATGCAAGGGGATGTTAGAAGCACGAGTGCCAAGCCTGTCCTGATGAGGACAGCTCCTGGGAACCCTCATGGAGGAGGTTAGTTACGCAGGAGCCCGCAAAGGGGCGATGGTCGGCCAATCACGGGCCGAGACGTCACAAGGTAGCAGGCGTCCTTAGGACGCTCCAGGTTCCGCCAGCCAAACAAGGGCGTGGGAAAGCCCGCGCGCGAGCGGGAAAACTACTCCGAGCGAGGGAGGCAGCACATACATACACACGCACACACTACCACCACGCTGCCTAAATCGCTCTTTCTCCTTAACTTTACACAATGCATCTTATATTCTATTAATGATATAAAATACTTCCTGTTGTCACAGACGAAAACAAAGACCACCACTGGACTGTCTGTGACAATGCGATTATTAGGAAAGAAAGAACAACATTCTCTGATAACTGTAGCCCATTTCGATGTCCCTGGCGAGCGTTAGTGGCTAATGAGAGGCGATTCTGCCAACGCTGGTAGACGTCACACCACGCCCAAGATATAGGACGCTCAACATTAGGCGAGCACCATATCTGACAAGGCAGAATGCCGACAAGACCCGCCACACCTAGCCACTCCACCAGAAATGAAATACAAAGCTCAATCATAAATAAAACAACATATTAGCATAAAGAAAATCTTATAACCCCTCCCAAACACAATAGTATAATGCTTCACAGAGCCCAGCTTACTAAGTGAAAGACAGGTTCAACTTAGGACTTTAGCTATAACATTAGCACCTTACAATTAACTATCAAAAAGAAAGTGTTTTTATGTGATTTTTGATTTAATTTTAATGCTTTTTTTTTTTCGGCTGCTCTACAGGGGCAAGCCTGGTTTTTCTCCACTCAAACACACCCTGACTGAACGGTGAGGGTTCTCCTGCAAACATACCCTCCCGTGACAAACAATCAGCCAAAACATTATCAGTGCCCTTAACATGCCACACATCCAACTTGTGTTCCGGCAGCAAAACAACACCTGACACTGATAAACTGCCCAGTTCATCACAAGACTGGCACTTCTCTTCGCTCTCTCCAGCAACGGGGCCTGCCAATAACCTTTCACTAGTTCTACCTTCGTGATGAGCAAGGCAGCCCCTAAGCGGTCTATGGTGTCGTCAACTCTGGGTAATGGATAGGCGTCTGTCAGGGATAATGCACCCACACTCTTGCAATCAACATACACACCGATCTTGCCACTCAACTCAGGTTGCAAACTCAATGGCAATGGCCACTCACGATATCCTTTATCCACATGTAGTCTAGCTCTGCTTTCACGACAGACTGTTGAGCAGGATTTATACGGTAGGGAACTAACTTGAGCCTTGCACTGTCTCCAGCCTCCATGTAGGATTCTACCCTGTACATCAGGCCTAGAGAAGCAACAAACATGCGGATGTACTGCCACAGCCTAGTAAACAACATCTCTTGGCGCTCAGGAACAAGAGGTTGCAACTTATCTCGAAGAACAACATGCCTAGTACCCTCCCACAACCCAGCCGAGACCGCAGCTTCTAAACTATAGTCTCCCTCCTTCTCCACCTTCGTCCCTAGAACAGCCAGGTCATGAGAGGGACAATCAGTACCACCTGTGCAGTCACTCCCATAGTTCATAATTGCTAAGGCTTCCCCGCCGATACCGTACATGCGCACCCCCGCATTCCTTGCCACTACATCTGGCTGCGCAGCATGACCGCCTTCAGCGACATGGCCAGATACAGTCGGTCTATGGTAGGGCTGGTGCATTTGACTAGAGCAGCATTGGGAGGCTATGCGACGACCGGGCGCATCTATGCCACAGCCAACCTCACCAATCTGGTGAATGTCCTGATTCTGACCACCACCCTGGGCAGCCATGGGTCGACCCTGACCTGACCACCATGCCAAAGCCTCGTCGCCCACCTTGAACCACCGAAACAACGAGGCTAACGGTCTACTAACACTCAAGTGACCTGCCAGCGGAACATCGTGCACCGCATGAGTTGTGAGGCCTGGGTGCTCGGCACGACCAGTGGGGTATGAACCGAGCCGGTGCTGGAGCGCTGCACACTGCTGCTCAGGCAGGTGCTCTAGCGCTTCCACATCCACCAGGCTCGTGTCCCCCGCCCACTGCTACGCCGAGACATGACAATCCCAACTCTCTTCCACCTGTGCCCCACTGCACCCCTCTCCTTCTCCACCTTGGCCGCTGCAGACCAACGCAGGGACAGTAGGCTGCTTAGGTGGTTGCCTCACAAACTCCTTTAACAGGTTCACATGACATGTTTCCCCGTCCTCGTGTTCAATAGTCCCGTTCCCACAACTCTCCTCCACCTGGGAACTACTCTGTCGCGGAGTGCCATCACACCCAACCATGTCACTAGGGGGAACAGGTTCTGGGGCCACTCCGGAGCTCACCTCTGGTCAAGTACCGAGTCGCCAAGAAGAGCCGCTGGATCAAAACTCACAAAACTTCTCCCAACTTTAGCTTTCGCCTTCCGACCGTTCCTCCGCTGGTTTAGAAACTGAGGAATAGGCTGTGACACCTTAGATGCACGATATCGGGTGACAACACACGCCATCTGCTGTAATTGACACCTCTCGACCAACTCCTGCCCCTCCCTACTCACGTCGGCCGCCCTCTCGGCAACGACTAAGGTTGGAACCTCAGAAGTAGGCACCGCAAAGTCATTGCCGAGAAGAAGGTCGACGCCCTCTACTGGCAGTTTCTCTACGATTCCAACATCTATCTCTCGTGTCACACCATCAAACTCCAGCTCCACTCGAACCAACGGGTATGACCGTGTAGCATTAATACCCTGCACCACAACTACCCGTGCCGCGTTTATAGGTTGGCCTGTAAAGTTTTTCATCAGAGTCTGGGATGCACCTGTATCATGCAACAACTCCAACCCATGCTTGCAACCAGCCCAACTCACACAGCCACGCCCTCTATGGTTGCAAAAAGCATCGCGGACAGGTTTCGAGCCTTCCGGACACTCCTTCACTGGCTGTGCCCCCGCATCTGACATATCACCCGGGGTAAACGCAGAAGACCTTAGAGACACCCCAATGTTGCTAGCCAAAGACACGACCGCTGTAGGTTGGTTACTAGGGCAGGAACGTGCAAAATGCCCCTTTTTATGACACTTAAAACACTCTACTTCACCCTTGGACTTCCCCCGAGGTGGGGAAGGGCCCTGACCTTTCTTAAACGGGACGGTTTTTGGTTTGTGATCAAAATTAGTATCATTGCTCTTACTTTCGATATTAAATGTTGCATCACTGATTCGGGGGGGTGGAGTGTTGCGCCCCTTGTTAACTGCATCGGTCCGTTGTGCAGACCCGCACCCACGAATCAGCGATAATCTCAGGTCAGCCATCTCAGCTGCCTCTTGTAGAGTTTTAGGTTGTTTCTCTTTGAGGTTCAAAGTCAGGTCGCTGCCTGTGCATTTAAAAAATTGCTCTAGAAGGAATAACTGCTCAAGCTCTTCGAACGTCGTCACCTTCTCTGACCTCAGCCAATTTCTCAAAGCATCAGACAGTTCCCGGGCATGTTCTAGAAAAGTGCACTCACGACCCTTCGTAACACCCCGAAACTTCAACCTATATGTCTCTGGTTGTAACTCGTACGCCCGCAGAACAGCTTCTTTCAATACCTCATAATCGATGCAAGACTCCAAGGGCAACGCATCATATGCCTTGAGTCCTTTGCCAACCAACCTAGAGGAAACAAGGGCTGCCCACTTAACCTCGGGCCATTGGTGCTCCCGGCGCTTCTTCTCAAAACGCAGGAAAAACTCGGTGACACCCGACTCGTCAAATGCAGGGACTAACTAAAGAAGGTGCGATAAAGACTGATCAAGACCTCGATTCCCAGAACCGAGACGCTGCCCTGTCGACTCCACCCGAGACTTCTCAAACTCTATGTCTGCACAGTACATGGCCTTTACCTCCTCAGCCTGAATCCTGAGCTCAGCCTGCCGTTGCTCGAGCTCAGCCTCATGCTTTCGTTGCTCAAGCTCAGCCTCATGCTTTCGTTGCTCAGCCTGCATCTTAGCCATCTCAAGCTGGAAGATCATATCTGGAGTTAAACCTTGAGGAGGAGGAGATGCAACAATTGGAGACCCACCCAGTGATCCACCCAGGGGCAAACCACGCTGCCAGTGACTATCGGCCTGCGAGAACGTACTGGGATACGGTATTCTAGAGGGCATGATGAGAGTAGAGTGGAGGGGGGGCTTGGCCGAAGGTGCCAAAGCACCCGCTCCACCCTGTGCACCACGCACCCCGCCCAGCACACATGCCACCAGGTCACTTCTCGTCATGCTGCTAGTGCCAACATGCCCCATGACCGTGGCCAAACACTGGAGACCATACCGATCAATCCCCGACACCCGGTCAACAGTAATAGGCATCTCCAGAAACTTCCTTGCATCCTCCTCACTAGTTACTACTCTAATTTCATCTAACCACCCAGCCTCTGCACCTCAGAGCCTGCTTCCCGTAGTGTGTCCTCACTATGCACTGATCCGTCGTTCGACATAGTGTCCACCGGAAATCCTCAACGTTTATAAAAAAAAGAAGTACCTAAACTCTCATGTAGCACTATTCACTCAAAAATGCTTGAAGACAACTCAAGTGCTATACTATGTTGCCAAAAAAAATTCCAACGAGTCCAAAATATTCCTCAAAAACAAATGTCCACTGCCAAACTGTGAGAAATAACAATTGACCCCCAAACGGTGATTACAAAAAAAAATCTCCACAAAAAAATCCTGCAAATATTTCTTAGTTCACTAAATCCTAAACTAAGGTCGCCATGTGTTATGACGACTAAGATAAGATACTGGGCAAGGTCGCCATTTGATACGACCGGGACTACGAATAAAACAAGGGCACTTAATGATTGGACTAGTAATAGGGCACTATGCAACAACGGTACGCTAGATCCAAACCCTCGAACTTATATGCCGGGGAACAAAAACACCTATACCCTCCAGAGTTAATCTCCGATAGCGGGGTATCCTTAACTGGGCATAAATGTACTCTACCTCAGGCTAACCCGCACTGGTATAGCCTGATAACAAACAAGATGCAAGTTACGTTAAAATGCATAAAAAGGAATCTATGGAAAGATCAATTAAATCACAGCAAGATTTAATACAATAAAAAGATGCTTCAATACAGTTACTCTAAACAACAATAAACTCTTCACTCCTATCTGAAAGAAAGTGAAGTATAGTCCTACAGCATAGACCTGGAAACTTCTGAAGAAAGTCTGATGCACATAAGATGCTCGTATCTTAAACTATATAAAGGCAGGAGGCAGGACACCACACATGTAAATCGAATACACTAAAAGATAGGACATATAATGTTAACTGACACGAGAATACTATAAATGCGCAACGGTAGCAATGCTCGACACTAAAAGAAGTACTTCCTCATCAATGAAACAGTCTGCTATGGTTGTGCGGCTCAGCAAAAACCTAGACTAATAAATGCTGTGATTAATAATGCGCACATATCAAAGAGCTTATATTAAATACTAACAAGTGTCTACTCGATTAATAATGTCTAGCTGGGATACTCTAGGTAAGGAACTGGGGTTGAGCAAGATAGGCTCGTAGTCTAGCGATGTCCTTAAGACTGCATCCTTTAAGTTACGTTAATTGACTAGGGTGTTCTCTTGATAGATCCAGATCACAAGTATCTGGTTCTATCCTGGCGACCCTCTAAAGACAAGCAAAGAGGCAGCAAAGTGTGGAACTGGTACTGGCCAAAACCCTCAGTCAACACAATGCTGCACTCGCAAAGGACGCAACCGAAAAGACAACCCAGACTACCACAGGACCGGTCGAAGTCGTGTAGGTATAAGCAAACCGTACACACATCGGAGACAACGACTACAGTTACCTTATCCCAGTCTAGCATTAAATAAAAGAGCAGAAACACTAAATCAATAATGGAGACACATAAAGTTCTTAACCTATACTAACTAAGAACCCTCAAACCTATTCTAAGTACATGTAAATATCTCTGAGGACGGCGCATGCAATACAATGGGCCGGCTATGGAAACCGTATGCAGAACCCAAGGGGAGTGTTGTGCAGTTAATAAAGGTTAGAGTATGGAAAGAGAGAATCGAGTGAGAGAAACAGTGATAAAGGGGGTGATTGGCAGAGAGTATGCAAGGGGATGTTAGAAGCACGCGCGCTAAGCCTGTCCTGACGAGGAATGCTCCTGGGAACCCTCATGGAGGAGGTTAGTTACACAGGAGCCCGCAAAGGCGCAATGGTCGGCCAATCACGGGCCGAGATGTCACAAGGCAGCAGACGTCCTTAGGACGCGCCAGGACCGCCAGCCAATCAAGGGCATGGGAAAGCCCGCGCGCGAGTGGGAAAACTCCTCCGAGCGAGGGAGGCAGCACATACATACACACGCACACACTACCACCATGCTGCCTACATCGCTCTTTCTCCTTAACTTTATACAATGCAAATGCATCTTATATTCTATTAATGATATAAAATACTTCCCGTTGTCACAGACGAAAACAAAGACCACCACTGGACTGTCTGTGACAATGCGATTACTAGGAAAGAAAGAACAACATTCTCTGATAACTGTAGCCCATTTCGATGTCCCTGGCGAGCGCTAGTGGCTAACGAGAGGCGATTCTGCCAACGCTGGTAGACGTCACACACAACAAACCAAAGCCAGACTAGCAAACATCAAGGAGAGAAAAAGAACAAAGCGAAGGGCACAGACACGAGCAGAGAAGAATAAGAAACAACGCAGTCTATACCATCATCAATCAACGTCCGCTATGCAGTCAAGAAACAACGCAGTCTACCAGCATAAATCAATGCCCTCTACTGAGACCTACAGGAAATGCAGGGCCACTCATCAAGGATGACCTGGTTCCGGGCCAATCACAAGGTCTGAGATACGGGACAAAGGCGTATCCAACCCAAGAACCGGATTTGGATTAAAATGAAGAGGAGTTTATGCTAATTCCTCATCAACATCCGATTTTCTATTTCAACAGATGTGACCAGAATAACCACCTCTACAGTGTGGAAGGTCACCTATATCAATAATAGCAGATCAACAGAGAGTAACGAAAGCTTTGCATACAACATTAAAAATAGATGAAGGTACAAATCAATGCAAAACAATTATCCTGCAACCATGCCAACTTTGTAAAATACGAGTTTAATTTTAAGAAAAAAAGAATAACAATATCCATGTATTCCTATGTCGATTACATTTTTAAGGCAATTATTAACTTCACAATAATTAAAAGATCAAAATCCACATGTCCCTACTATTCATAAATGAAATAATCAAGACTCAATTTATCATCTGAATATTACCTGCCCGAAATATATGATCGATAGGCAAACACGAGGCAATATCTTCCACTAGCTTTCGGGCGATCAGTGGGTATATACCAGTGTCGGAGTTACTTCTGAATTGGGCTAGCCAATTTCCATATAAAAAGTTCAACGAGTGTGGTGACCCAGAGGTGTGTTAGACGAGCTAGAAGTGACCTTTTCTAGTTGTGTGTGAGAGCGGCAGTTCCCTCTGGTGCCAAACAGAAGGAGGGACTACGAGTCCTACGTCAACCAGATTCCCTCTCGTGGATCTCACTTCTCATCACCCCCACCTTAAGTGTCTCTTTGTTACTGAGTTTTGGGAACTATTGTGAAGGTTATATAAGATAGGTTAGTGTTCAATTTAACGTTATCATAGAGGCCTATTCTGGACTCTCCTTTTCCCAATTTTTCTCTCGCGTTGTGAGAACATAACACTCACCTGTGCAGGTTAATTATATATATAATCTGGATTTAACCGATTTAAATTCCTCATCAACGTTATATATAATTTTTACCTACGATTTATATCCTACTCTACACATAATAATTAGTGAACACTCTCAGATCTTATTAATTTGTGTTACTATTTATAGAGTGTCTAAGTTCGTAGTGAAGTGTACACAGAAGGCATAATTTGCCTTTCATATTTAATCTCAAATTCCGGACAGTGCTACGTTCATTTTCTGTATGAGATCAATTAGAGTACAGTTTCTCCTGTGTTAAAGTAAAAAAAAAACGTTGAGTTTGTGTTAACTTATGTTCAATATTTCTAATCCATATTAGTTCTTGTGATAATTCAATCAACCACGTTACACGGTACAAATATTATTTCACAGCCAGTTTTGGAAATCACATTGTACCTCCCTGTGTTTCATCAGCCTTTACTTTCGGCTATTTTAAGTCGCTATGTCGTTCTGTGTCTTTATTGTATTTTATACTTTATCAGTCTTTATTTTGGCTATTACAAGTCGCTACTTCGTGCTGTGTCTTTATTTTATGTTATATTTTTTCACCCTTCATTTCGGCTATTAACAGTCACTATTTTGTTCTGTCTTTATTTTATTTGCAGTAGCTTGTTAATTTATTCATATTTACTGTATGTCTAGCTAATATTTCAGCTATATTTATTCACTACACGTTTTGTGAATTTGAATTCCTCATTAACTGTGATTGTAGCTAATTTGCGACTATAATTATTTTTCGTATCTCGTGTGAGTGATAATTCACCATGTTCTATTATAGTTAAATTACAAATTTAATTGTTGTATCACCAGGATTAAAGCCAAATTCATATCATGTCATCCTGATTTACCGTTGCACTAAAGCATATATTTATTCAGGTTGACCAGAGTAACTTTGACCCAAACCCCTCGCGCGGAAGCCTTTGACCACCTACCTGACCTGGTGACCTCTTTATTTTTTTAGCCACGCTTACCTGCGCACACCTGAGTACACAATCTCAGTTGTCCACATTTGTTTTTGTTGTTGTTGTTTCCCAAGCTGCCTGGCCGAACAGCCCCAAGCAAGGCCAAGGCCATAACCGAGCGCCCCCACAGAACCCTCCCTGCCGACCAAAATAAAGCCTGGGTGACCGAAGCCACTCCATGGCGGGGAGCTGAGGAGGGTGCGGAAAAGCCCGGGTAACCAAAGCCTCACCCAGGGCCCTGTGCCCCTTAGCAATTATGAAGAGAAAGTTGAGGGGCAAAGGAAATATGTGACGCTTTGGCTTCCAATCTTGGTAGATTGGGAGGTCAATCCACGGAAGAGACGCCGACACTTGAGATCTAGAAAATATATAAGTAAAAGGAACAGTCAGAGTAAGCTATGGGTATGGCAGAGATCGCTCAGTTCTCACTTTGATAAACCAGCCCATCACCATATGACTAGAACCCAATCCTCTCAGCATCAGCTAGGAAAGGCCTTAGAACACCGCCTTTGGCGGGGGGATAGCTCCCCTATTTCAACCCCTTTCGGGGTTGGGCACCCGCCAATCCACATTTGTTCACATTTGTTCACGTTTATTCCTCTGTGTACACTTACCACATATATATATTGTCATCACATGTTATGTTTTGTCTTGTATAATTTATAAATTCCATGTTTGATGCCTCGTAAGTGACACATTTATTCATGAAGGAGGAAAATATAGTCAACTCTTTCCAAGTCATTATTTATTTGCCATTGGACTTCTACTCTTTAGTTAAGATCCGGATGTGCCATGACCCTGTATTTAGTGTTTAAGAAATAAACATTGGTGTACTTACTGTGTGTGCTTATTGTGTTTGGAGTGTGATTGGGTAATCGAGAAGTATTATTACTAATGCTAGTTTTGCTCCTGTCGAGCAGGATTGTCTTATAAGTATCCTAAGCAAGGAACTTATGAGAATAAACATTAAAGCGAGTTGGATTACAACGACGCATAACAGTTATATATTTTTATTTTTTCTGTGGATGAGGGAGACAAAAGTCAGAGCTGCCTGTGACAAATGCCTCCCCCGGAGTTGAAAGTAGGTAGGGACGAAAAAGTGTTCGTTTAATTTGCTTGGGAAACAGATTAACTTGCTCATGTAGTGATGTACACCCTATGTAGTAGATTGTGTTTTATTTTTTCAAAGTTTGGTTTGTTTATTTTGCAAGTTTTACATTATAATTGTCATTAATATTCATAGCAAAAATTATTGTCAATATGTGCATTATCTAGCTTTATCGTCACCATGCTTTGGAATTAGTAAATGTTGTTTTAAGATATTGCTTGCTGATATTCTAATATAATTTGTATGAAGTATTAATGGTGTTGCAATCAAATGATAGTTATATGAACAAACTTCGGTGAACGATAGTAAACTGGAAACGAGGCTCGTGTTTATAAAGAATTACTTAATACATGTTCACTTTCCTCTTATTAAACTACATTCTGTGTCTGTTCTTAATATATTTACCCATACATTTCTTCCTTATATTGTTCTTACCTTGACTTTGTGCTTGTTTCTTAACACATGCCAATATATATTTTAATGTCGTGTCATCCATTTGTTGTATCTCTCCATGCAACAATTTTTCAAGTTAGTTTTCTATACTGTATATGGATCTATGTTAGTTCATTTCAGTTAATTTATTACTAGTACCATAGTACCAGTCCTTGTTCTCCCTTTCCTTGCCATGTAGGTCATTCTTAAAATTTCATAATATAATATATTTCAGCATCACCCTAGTCTGTACATTTGATTTGCAGTATAGTTTGTACTATATTCCCGTGCAACTATCACCACTCTTACCATTTGTCCTGGTCACTTTCTTGGATTGCAGAACGTTGTTTTCTTGTGTCCCTCTTCAGTTTCACTTCTTAATTAATCAATCTCAGTTTCTTTTATCGTTCAGTACACTTTTGTCAAACTTTCAAATACAAATATGCATAGGCCACATGCACATTTTGTTTACGTTTATTATGTTTGTGTCTCTACTGTATGTATACTTATTTTGTTTATTTGTGTATCGTTTTCAATGTTATACTTCATCTTGTACATCCCACATCCTTATGTCATTCTTATTGGCGTCCATCTCATCTTTTTATTCTTTTGCTGTCTTTCTCTTCTTTATTCCCTCTCTTCCAACAATGGTTCAGTCCTCTACCTTATCTGCTCTTGAACTCCTCCCTCCACCTCCTTCCTCTTAAAGTGCCCTCCTTACTCCACCTCCTTTCCTCTTGCTCCTCTGAGAGATGAAACCGATGCAATTGTACTGGTTTCTGCTTGGTCGTCATCGCTTTATTCTGTGTTTGCGTTTCTTCAGTTTCTTTATAATATTGTCAATATCACAATTGTTATGTTTTAAATATGTATGGTGGATGTTTGTCTGTTTTAACGTCATTTATGTGTATTGCCCTGCCTGTCTTTCCTCTTCCTTCAATACCCTTCCCCTCTCCTCTTCCCCTCCCCTTGTTTCCGTTCAGTGATAACCGTCCCTCTCCTAGATTATTTTAAAACATTGCCCTCATGGGAGAGAAGGCCATCTTATTATATTCAAGAGTTGGTTATATTATGCGGTCATGGATGTGTATCTGTCTGTGTGTGTGTGACTCATATAAACTCAAGAATGGTTTTGATTAGCATGTGATTATCATATTCACTATCAGTTCCTTCACATTTACCAATTCTTTCACCCAACCCGATCTTATAAATTCAAAAATAAACACTGCAATTTCTCTGAACCAGGACCTTTCTAGAATTAATGAATGGGGACAAGAGAATCTAGTTTCCTTTAATGCACAGAAAACCAAGTACATTCAATTTTCTAACCGACAGAATCTCACTGACTCCCATATATTTTTTAATGATGTAAATATTCCCACTTCCCCTAGTATTGACATTCTCGGTGTAACATTAACTACTAACTTGAGCTGGACACATTATGTTAGAAGCATTGCTAAGAATGCCTCTAAAAAACTGGGACTCCTGTACAGAGTTCGAGAATTCTTCACTGACGAGCAGTTGGCCGTAATATATAAAAGTCATGTGCGCTCTCAGATGGATTACTGTTCACCTCTGTGGGGTGGAAGTGGAGTGGTTGCATTGAGGCAGTTGGAAAAAATTCAAAATAAAGCTATTAGATTAATCAATAACCCTGCAATCACACAGGACCTTCCTACATTAGCCATACGAAGAAACGTTGCATCCCTTGCATTATTCTACAGATATTTTCACAGCAATTGTTCCGAGGAACTTGCTTCAATTGTGCCGCCTCTCCACATCTTTCCCCGTAGAACTAGGGCAGCTGAGAGCGCCCATGAATTTACACTTTCTCCTCCACAATGCAGAACTTCTGCTTATCAGAATTAATTTATCCCTAGAGCTACTACTCTTTGGAATTCACTTCCCTCGAATTGCTTTCCACAAACTTACAATCAACAAATGTTTAAATCCAGTTGTTACAAACATTTTATGAATGGAGGATGCCTTTAGGCACATGGACCTTTTTGTTTTATCTGTGTTTTTCCTTCCTCCGTTCATTGTCTCTTAAAAACAAAAAAAAAAAAAAAAATTCAGTAATATTGTAGGTACAGTTGCCCACATAAGTTTGTTTCCTCTCTGCGATCTTATATGTGGAATTATAATGCACATAATTCAATTACGAGTGTAGCTTCATAAGCAGTGTTTAATTCATCTGATTAGTCAATTGATAATTAAAAGGAACCACACTCGCAATTAATTCATACTATTGTTGTCTTTCATCACAACAGAACTTACAGTACAGTATGTGGGTAACTGTACATAGTATTGATTAACTTATGTGGGTAACTGTACATAGTATTGATTAACTTATGTGGGCAACTGTACATAGTATTGATTAACTTATGTGGGTAACTGTACATAGTATTGATTAACTTATGTGGGTAACTGTACATAGTATTGATTAACTTATGTGGGTAACTGTACATAGTATTGATTAACTTATGTGGGTAACTGTACATAGTATTGATTAACTTATGTGGGTAACTGTACATAGTATTGATTAACTTATGTGGGTAACTGTACATAGTATTGATTAACTTATGTGGGTAACTGTACATAGTATTGATTAACTTATGGGGGTAACTGTACATAGTATTGATTAACTTATGTGGGTAACTGTACATAGTATTGATTAACTTATGTGGGTAACTGTACATAGTATTGATTAACTTATGTGGGTAACTGTACATAGTATTGATTAACTTATGTGAGTAACTGTACATAGTATTGATTAACTTATGGGGGTAACTGTACATAGTATTGATTAACTTATGTGGGCAACTGTACATAGTATTTATTAACTTATGTGGGCAACTGTACATAGTATTGATTAACTTTTGGTTAGTGATCATTGTTTACACCCTCACCATTAACCTCCTGTGTCTGTTGAAATGTATACCTAAAATATTGTGGTAATATATATAATTTATGTTTTCACTATCAATTACAACATGTGCTTCATACTGTCTATTCAAGGTGTTTACTAGTGACTGCAGGCATTTCCTATCACCCTACCTTTCCCAATACATTATTATAGGATGTTGTTCAGTATATTCTTGTGTTGATTATATTCAAGTAAAGGTGTTACCTTAACCTATAAACTATGCGCATAGGTTAATTTGTTCATCTACAAATAAAGATGAATACAAAGATACACTGACATATAAATATGATCCAAAAATAATCCTTGACATGCATAATACCCAGGTTAAAGTGTTCGTTACCTTGAAGTTTTCGTAAAGTGCTCGTGACTTTAAGGTCTCCTCTTATAACCAGAACATAAACTATTTTGTGTATTCATTTTATTATTTTCAAATAATCAGGATTTAATTTATTGAATACACACCGTAGTCACATTTCATTGTGTTGTCCTGAATTTAATGAAGATATACTGAGCAGTAATCTTTCATCAGGGCAGCCAGACCAGATGAAGAGTGTTTTATTTTTAATAGAGACATTGGGGGGGGGGGGGGGAAATAAGGTAAGACAATATATGATAAACAAAACTTGTACACAATGAAGCAGGACGACAATTTGTTTTGTAGTTTATTGGAAATGTCATATACTTAACTATAGTCTGTACATCTTTATCTGACGATAATTGGCATGTCCCATTTTAACTACCCCTGTATTATAAAGATTTTGTGGCTATGTATGTTGTTAATTACGAAAACTTGGCCCGCTGATACTATTCTCCCTGTCACGGTTGGGGGGCTTCGGGCCGCAACGGAGCTTGATAGGGGATGGTTGTGGTTCTTTCCATCTTCCCTTGAGCTTTCGTCGTCATCTAGGCTAATTTTTAGTAGTTTACCTTTCCTCTTTCTATGTTTTTTCCTTTCTATTCTTATTCTGTCCCATTTGGTTGTCCTCGGGCACCCTATATCACATGCCTCCCTGGCCTGGCTAGGTAGTAGGCTCCTGATCTGATTTATGTATTCCGTCACTGCGGCCGAGCTGGCTCAATATCCCTCAGTGATGCATTTGTTTGCATCTCGCTGTGATTTTTGTTCTTCTACCTTATACCTGATCTCTCATTCTTCGCCCTCATCACTTCTTGGTTGGTGCTGCAGTGTAGCAGTTCTTGCCTCATCCTTCGGCCTGGCCCTATAAGAGCTCTGTGGAGCTCATGTGGTACGGCTGAACTGATGAAATGGCGAGAAATGTCTGCATGCCCTTACCTCCCTAGAATTGTTCACCTTCTGCCCTTCCCTATCTATCTTGACTTGATTCGTTGTCCATCTTGATCTAATCCTTCGGGCCAACCCTATGAGAGTTCTTGTGTGGAGCTCAGTGGTCTGGTTAAATAATTTTATATTAAAAACAAACAAATAACAAACGAGACCTTGACAATAATGTGACCCATACTATGGTTCTTATATTTCAATTAATTATCGATAAATCAGTTGATAAGGGATTCAAGTTACCTTCATCTGGTATTATCTGGCTATAATACCACATCAATCAACTACCAACACACTTGTACACAACTTTCTGTAGTTAGCAGGGGCTGCTAATTGAATCTCCATTCATACATATTTTACATCGTGTTTTTTGTTTACAAAACATAATACTCGGGAGAAGTTATCCCACTTGCATTTAAAGTTCCATATACACATTAATAGCATTATCACATTTAAGTGTGTGTGTGTGTGTGTGTGTGTGTGTGTGTGTGTAATAGGTTATTGTAGGCAGGTTGACTTTAATGCAATGTACGAACTGCCCCCATCTCGGTTTATAACAAGTCCTCATACTCCACACACTTTCCTCTATAAGCCTACCTATTCAATAACCTTCCTTGTAGTAACACCATGCTGTTTCCATTAATCCACTTAACCAACACCTTCCCAAGTAAGAACCAGTTCTATATTCAGCCACCACTCTCTACCATTTACCAACAACCATTTTGTTCAAAAAATGATACTCCATTTATCAACCATTGTATTCATTACTCACAATTAACCCCCTCACCCATTAACGACCCATCATAAGAGATGTGAACCCGGGAGGGAGGGAGGGAGGGAGGTAGGGAAGGGGTCGATGTGGAACTTTTGTGCAAGTAATGCCTCCCTCCCCCTCACCACACAGCCAACCCAGATATACATTAGGATTGTATATTATGGGGTAGTAATTGGTTGGTTCAGGCTCCAACAGTAATGCCTCCCTCCCCCTCACCACACAGCCAACCCAGATATACATTAGAATTGTATATTATGGGGTAGTAATTGGTTGGTTCAGGCTCCAACAGTAATGCCTCCCTCCCCCTCACCACACAGCCAACCCAGATATACATTAGAATTGTATATTATGGGGTAGTAATTGGTTGGTTCAGGCTCCAACAGTAATGCCTCCCTCCCCCTCACCACACAGCCAACCCAGATATACATTAGAATTGTATATTATGGGGTAGTAATTGGTTGGTTTAGGCTCCAACAGTATCACCGCTTCCATTCCTATATTGTGCAACCTCACCTGAGCCATTGAGGTATTACAATAAAGTCCACTTTTTACAATAACACGACGAAGAGAAGGATTCCCAAGAATGTTAATTGTGCAAGAACCAAACTGCTGATGACACTACCAAATCTGTCCCTAAGCTGAAGTTAATCGTCCTGTCCTGGAGTGAGTAATGGTGGTGGGACACGTTCACTTGAAGTGAACAGTTTGAAGTATAATGATAAATGGTGTAGAGATATTAGGGAATAGACCAAACTTTATCTCTTGGTTATGGCTGATCAGGAGTTTATGGGGTGGGGTAAAGAGAGAGGAGCGACTGGTGTTGCAAACGCTAAGTGCACTCTACAATATTACCAATAAGCTGAAGGAATTGAATGTTACAAATGGTAGTCATAGATTAGAATAATGTATTAACTCTTTCCTTCCCCAGGCTGGCGTAGTTTTACAGCGTCGTAAAGTGTTTTAAAAGCAGGGCATTACCATTTGCATGATACGAGTGTCGTATATTTCATTACACTAGCAAGATATACCCACAAGTAATTTCACCAGACCAGCAAATCATTTAATCGTATTTTCATCACGCGTACGTACTAATCATTTCACCCATAACTCTTTTGTTTGCAAGTCTTTTCATACAGCGGCCTTTACATCAACAATTCCGTCAGGATATAATTGTTGAGATGCTTGGCTGGAATGTAGGTATAATTTTGATATGTTCTTAGACAAGGACTGGAGGTCTGATCACATGTAGTTTTCAGTAACAATCATAATAAACTTTGCAAACCCATTGCTGTTTAGTTGAGCTACTAAACATATATTTAGAAAGCATTGTTTTACTAATGATCAAGATTTGCTTATATTTTGTATGATGCGGCAAGATTCATGTATCGTGTATGAAGTATATGAATATTCCATATTCACCCATCCCAGAGTATCTTGATTAGTCTCAAAGTGTTTATGAAACAGTGAACGTTCATTCCTGTCAGAGTGTTTTCTAGCATCAGGGTAACTTGTGTAATGCTTCATTCTATTTCGGCCAGGTAAAGTTACGGGTTCGGGTGGATGGGACTCGTTAGCCTTGGTCGGCAACTCATCTAGGGGAGACAACCTTATACAAATCCGGGTGGATGGAACTCGTCAGCCTTGGTTGGCAACCTGTCTAGGGGAGTAAACCTGATACAAATCCGTACTGCTTACCGAAGGGTAAGGCAGGTTAGTGGATGGATTAGCCGAACACCACTGTAGAAAAATAGTGCTAACAAGATACACAGAGGGCCTCGGAGTTGGACGGATCCAAATTGAGTGGTCAATCCTGTAAGTCCTTCACTAAACTGGCTCGGGTTGTCCCTCTCACAGGGAATAGGTCCGCTTGGGGACATTCTGTGTATGGCCACCCTCGTAACGGGAGTAAGGCATCCGGCAATAGATAGATAGATAGAATGATACGGGTACAAAAACCATCAGCTGGGATGTCATTAAAAGCATCAGTTATTCAGATCCGCTTTAATGGGATCCAACGTTTCCCTTATTAGCTGGATGAATGATGGAGCCATTTAATGGATTATTGGTTGTACAATTACCAAGGGGAGGTGTGGTGGAGTGGTCATGCCACTGGATTGGTAATCCAATGGACCTGGGTTCAAATCTCGATATGTCAATGGGAAGATATTATTGGGATTGAATTTGTGCTGTACCTAGTATCAGTGCATTACCACAAAGCCCACCGAAATGCCCAAAAAATACCCTCATTGTTCCCTGATTAAATAACACTGTGAATATTCCCATATTCAAAATATGTTACAGGGGGACAATGCCTAGTGAGTTCACTGCTCAATATGTGGCATTCTGAGAGTGAGGGTCTGGGAAGGTGTTGAATGTAGCTCTAAAACATGACGTCACTCACCATATGCGCATGCGTGAGAATCTAGGCCCCCTTGGCCCCGCCCCTCACCTCCGTGGCGTTTAAATAAACCGTTCTTCCCAGATCTCTCCATAGCTCACTTGGTAGAACGGCCGGCCGTCACTGAGGAAACTAGCGATCGATCCCACTCATATTTGGTATATTTATTATTGATTTATTTTGTTATATTTGTTATTTTTGGATATTTTTGTTATATATTAGGGTTAGGTTAGGTTAGGTTAAGTTAAGTTAATCTAATCTAATCCAATATAATAGTTGTACATTTGAGATGCGGGGCCTAGATTCTCACGCATGCGCAGATGGTGAGTGATGTCATGTTTTAGAGCTACATTCAACGCCTCCCGAGGGTCTAAGTCTGGAGGGTGAGACGGTGAAGCACTTGAGCGAAGCAACCGGCCGCTTCAGAGATGGAGCTGCTTCGAGCCATGATGGATGCTTCACATGTCTCACTCCCCACACTGGAACAAGACCTCCCTAGCTTCACCGTGTTGAGCGGTGGAATGTACAGGCTCTCAGCCTATGCCCGAGAGGGTATTTGGAATATAGAAAAAAGAAAAAAACAAAAAATTAACATGTATTTTGTTTCTGTTTATATCACTTTCTGTTCAATTTGCAGCTAGTATTGCTAGCAACCAATCTGCATTTGTATTTCTTGTTTATCTTATGTCTTCACAATGTTTAAAGTTGGGAATGCTTGAAGTTGAAACAGGTGATACAAGAGTTATAAGTTATATAATACAGTATGTTATACATAGTCACGCCCTGTAATTCATACAATTTGAGTCAGAGTATATATATATATATATGTTAGTAAAGCTAGGTAATAAATTTTCTTTAATACATACGAGGTTGAAAGAAATGGCAATTTCTGCGTTGGAAATTTTATTATTCAAAGTTTCCAGGTCTCTGATGAGTTTTCGCTGGGTGGCAGGAAGTAGATGAATGAGATGAGCAAAATTCATGGTGGTACAGGGTTACATAAATGTACATGATGATACAGGATATACGACGCGTTTCACTGGACAACCAGCATTATCAAGTAAGGGTAGAATGATATAAAAGGTAAACAGGAAGGGTATAAATAGAGGGTGGAGGATAAGAGGAGGCGAAAATCAGGGGGCAAAAGTCTCCTATTGGTGGAGGGGTATTATAGGAGTGCAAAAGGGGGAACCGCTTCACGCAGGCGCACTGGATGCGGGATGGTGTTGGTCGGGTGGCGGGGTCAAAGCTGATTGGCTGCATGTCGAGGGGCATGGCCTAAGTTGTGTGGTCCGTGTGGCACCGGCAGAAGACGAAGCTGAAGGAGGTAGCGCGGAGGGCTGCGTCAAGGGCACCGGGGGGCGAGGAGGGGCGTTAGGTCCTGTAGGGTAGTGCCTTTTGGCAGAAGGAAGGATCTGAAGGTCTAGAGTTTGGTTGTTGATGTTAGGATGTAAGGCTTAGATATATAACGCTTCGAGTATAGGTAATCTCCTTGGGTCACTTTCTTTATCGAGTATGGTGGTGTGTTTCTCTAACTCGTTGCATGTGAGGGGGGGGGTGGATGGGGGTGAGATAGTGGTCTTTGATGGCTCCAGCCTGAAGGTGAAGAGTTAACCGACGTGAAAGACGAGTCTGTGTCATGCCAATATAGGAATGAGGTCCACAGTCCTCATAATTACAGGTATGTTGGTAAATGACGTGATCGTCGGTCATCGGGCTCTTTATCTTGGTGGAAGCTGGTTTGTTGCGGAGAACAAGGTTGGAGGTCTTGGGGGATTTGTAATAAATTATTAATTTGATTTTGTTTTCCGGGTTGGTTGGGTGGACATGTTTGGAGATTATTTCTTTTAAGACAGCCTCGTCATTTTTGTGTTCAGAGGACATGTACTTGCGGTAGAAGATCTTAATTTCATTGGGGGGGTCAATGTTGGGAGGGCTTTGGGTGTACCATTTTTCAAGATGGTGGTTGATGGTGCTGGAGATGTCGGAGTTGGAGTATCCATTATTCACTAAAACTTGGGATAGTCTTTCTAGTTCTTGGTGGGTGTTGGCCCAGGTAGAGCAGTGCGTGAGGGCTCTCCTTACATAGGCGGAGATGGAGGATAGAAGATAACGGCGGGGGCATTCACTATCGCCGTTGAGGCATTGTCCTGTGTTAGTTGGTTTAGTGTAGACGGTGGTTTTGAACCCATGGTCGTTCAGAGCTACGAGGATGTCGAGGAAGGGGAGTTGTCCATTGTTTGATTTTTCAAAGGTGAAGTTAAGTCCGGAGGAGGTCATGAAGCAACGCTGGAGTTCCTGTAGTTCGTGTGGAGGTCCTTGATTTGCATGAAGATGTCATCCACGTATCTACAGTAGACGGCGGGTCGTTGGGCAGCTAGGAGCTCTTCCTCGATGGTACCCATAAAAAAGTTCGCAAAAAGAACTCCTAGGGGGCTGCCCATCGCCACACCGTCTATCTGCTTGTACATGTTGCCACGGGGGCAAAGGAAGGGGGCCTCCTTGGTACACAGCTCCAGTAGTGTTTTCAGGGCCTTCTCCGGGATGTCCAGTGTTGGTGTATCAGGGCAATGGTAAATTCGACGTAGAATCATGTCAATGGTCCTATCCACTGGCACGTTGGTGAACAAGCTTTCTACGTCGAGGGAGGCGACGCCAAACAAGGAGGGGTCCACCTTAAAAAACTCGTCGGAGAATACACCCCTGGTTATGCGTACGGAACCATCAAAACACACAAACCTTGGAACCCCCTCCGCCCCATCATCTCTCAGATCCCCACTGCCACCTACCAGATCGCCAAGGCCCTGAACAACCTCCTCACCTACGTGCCCAGCCAATACAACCTTAAATCAGCCCACGATTTCTTGGACATTTTACGAGACGCCCCCCGGAACAACAACCACACAATCTCCTCCCTCGACGTAGAAAGCCTGTTCACCAACGTGCCAGTGGATAGGACCATTGACATGATTCTACGTCGAATTTACCATTGCCCAGCGAAAACTCATCAGAGACCTGGAAACTTTGTATAATAAAATTTCCAACGCAGAAATTGCCATTTCTTTCAACCTCGTATGTATTAAAGAAAAAAAAAATATATATATATATTTTTTTTTCCTATATTCCAACTACTCCCTCTCGGGCATAGGCTGAGAGCCAGCACATTCACCGCACATTCACCGTTCAACATGGTGAAACTCATTAGGTCTTGTTCCAGCTTAGGAAGTGAGACAAGTGAAGCACGAGCTACAACCAGCCCTCGCCAACCTGCCAACGCAAACGCGCGGCTCTTAGATGCTCACTCATGGCTCGAACCAGTCCCACTTCTGAGGCTACTTCGCCTTTATGCTTCACTCTCTCACCTCTTCGACTCGGACCCTCACTCTCAGAACGCCACCTATTGAGCAAAGAACTCACTAGGCATTGTCACACTGTAGCATATTTTGAATATGGAAATACTTTACTGTCATTCTTATCCTTATATTCTGAATTCATGTTTTTTGTCTCCCCGTCTTCTGTGCGCACCATACCTTTTAGCCCACACTCCTCCATCATCTTTACCCTTTCCCCAATACTTCTTGTACTTGTGAGAGAAAAAATAGAAGATAAGAGTGTCAGTTGAAAGAAGAGTGAAAGTTGATAGGAAGGAGAGGAGAAAGTTGTGGTGTGAGAATAGAGAAAGACATGAGAAGTGAGGTGGAGGTCCCTGGAGACAGATAGTGACACGAACCATGTGGGAATATTAGGGTGGTTGGGAGAGAGAGTGAGAATGTGCGCGTGCTTTTGTGTGGTATTGTGATTGGTTAACCTATTGGCTGTGGGAGACGCTTCGGAACGCACATGGCAATTTATAGCAATTTACAGGCTTTTAAGCCTCTTATAGCCTGTGGGGATGAGTGTAAGTGAGCGGGAGCGCGAGAGACACCCCACCGCTCTCCAGCACGGCTGCTAGGGCACTGAGACTCGGGACCCATATCTCGCGACACAATGCAGCACTGCCACAGGCAAATGTAGCGAGACATTGCTCATAATTAGCGAATATTTGCCGATGTCTATGGTAGCGCTGCGGGTGAATCCCGTGCACTATAAAGCTTGTTCTTGCGTAATTTTTTTGTTTTTAATCATTCAGGAGTGCCTGAATGAGCCCTAATATAGCGGAAACAGGTGTAAATATGCCCGCAGTGTAAGTGTTAAAGCCTTTTGGTAGAGCAGGAAATTGACGGGGAGGATGGGAATGGAGATGAACAAAGAGAAATTAACTGAATTATTTGAAGAGAGAGAGAGAGAATTACGTGGTGTTTGTGTCCGCCTAAATGTCAGTCCTTGAGTTGGTGAACCAGTGTGTATGTGTATTTACTGTCAAAGATTTTAGTAGTTTTTTATTATGTTGAGCTTTCAATATATTTTCTTCCTAAGATTGACTCCCAGTGTAGCTCATCTGTATGTATTGCTTACTTTTATCTAATATAGATACGAACTACTGTAGATCGAACAAGTTACATATGTTAGGCTGGGTTAAGCTGTGTAATGTAATATCTACACTTCTTTATCCAGTACGAAACCCACACTTTTACCACTTTCCCTCACACGGGTTGCGGATTTTATTCTCAACAGTTATGACAAGGACCCTTTGAGTCTGTACTGATTGCACCTGCTAGAGTATATACATACTCAAACGTGGGTGCAAAATAAACGGCCAAGGAAAGTTACTCAATATATTTAGCTTAACCCTTTCACGCATTTATGACGCAGAGGTTGCCAGATTAGCAATAAGAAATAGAGTTCTCTCACTCTTATAATTACCTCTCCAAAATTAGTTTTCTGCCCACAGCTAACTCAAAGACAACTGCAGAGGTTGAAGTAACTAAACTAAAGGTTTCTAAATACCCCTGATGGTAACAAAGGCTTTAAAGTATCCCCAATAGGCTCAAAATTGCGTCATATGTTCGAGAGGATTAAAAGAGACACTTGCTAAATACAATTATCTCTATAATGACAATATTTCATTTATGAAAATGTGTGCATTGTTTGCGCCAGGTTATTTTGTAGTAGACACAATACCCTTTTAATTAGCCCAATGTATCGTATTTACTAACCACTACTTATTTACTTTGTCAACGGCATCAAAGTTGCAATTGCTGGATATTATGATCTGTACACATTACTTACGTGACCGTAACAGGGTAAGGTACAGTATGTAGATTCCCCACCTGTAGGAGATAATATTATGCTGTCGCTGTGTTTTATTCCATGTGTTATTAGATGCTTACTAAATTTCAGGTTCAACATATTGACACACAGCAAACACTCAAAACTGACCTCCACCTATCATTTATGCAACCTTGTGAGCGAAGGGGGTAAATCCACCTAGTTATTATCCATGCGTCGAATAATTTGTGATTAATAGTGTGTATAAACCCTAGCTACATTTTATCCCACTTTCTCTAATCTGTTATAATTTCACGAACCTCTCATCTACTATTCTGTTTATTACTTCAAGTTGTATTCATATTCTTATTTCTGCAACTGTCTTCTGTTTGTCCTCCCTCATCTACTATTCTGTTCCCTAGTTACAAGTTGTTTTTCCTTCTTCCTGCCTATGTCGTTTGAACATTTCTCCGTCGTATCTTTGCTTCCCTATTTCCTACAATGTCTTCCTTTTCCCCATCGTCATATCTCTTGTCTTCTCTTCCCAATTGACCTCCGGATGTGTAAATATTGGTGTCAAGCTATCATTCATTCAGTCATTAAGTCCACCAACAGATTAACAGACAGACAAACATACACATAACATATTGTGTGATGACAACTATAGTCATTATTCTCATGTGAATGTTTGCGTGGGGTTGATTGTTTGTGTAATCATCGTGCTCGTTGTTATGTAGGGTGTTGTCCTAGCCTTACATATTATATCGTAGTGTTTGTGTAATACAGTGGCTCGTTTTAAGTGTGTGTTTTTGTGTGTGTGTGAGAGAGAGAGAGAGAGAGAGAGAGAGAGAGAGAGAGAGAGAGAGAGAGAGAGAGAGAGAGAGAGAGAAAGAGAAAGAGAGAGAGAGAGAGAGCATAAATAATTAAATTAACATACAAAAACAACATAATTTGAGCTCAACACGGAAGGGCAAATGAGCTTTCTTATAATTGGCTGTTAAGGTAATTACCAACAAGTTGATAACACGTCTTTCTTGGCAGACATTAAAGAGTCAGTCAGGGAAAATGACTCGGATCAAAGGGGAACCTCTTAATTGATCATATTTATCTGTAGCCTCGCAAAAATTATCTGGCAAATATTGGTTTTAAGCGAGGGTCACACAAACAATTTTGGTTGAGGCGTATTATCAGAACCTGATATCTGCTGTGAGTGATTATAATATTGTATTTGTTCTTGTTTTCCATTTGTGATTCAACAATACAGCCGAATTATATATTGCGGTGTAGTGTTTATTATACCACCGCTTAATAATGCACTTTAATGAGGAATGTGGTGTTATTTTGTATTATAGTGTAGTACAGTAAGTTGTAGTTGTGGAGTAGTGTAACAAAGTTGATTGTTAGAGTATTAATTTGTTGATAATCTGAAACTGACGGATATACTGGATAATGTTGTCTCTCTCCTCTGACTACTCTTGTCTGTACCTTAGTCCATTATCCTTTACTGTCTCCTTTCCTGCTTTCACTTTACCACGTTTGTTTATCTCTGTTGATATATAGACAGATAGCCAGACGTATCTAAATAAGGGGATGCCTTCTATTACAGCAAACAAATGAGGCAACCAACATTTGAATGAATAATTTGATACTTTTCTCTCTCTTTCTCCCCATTCCTTTATCTCCATTATTTTTGCTCTTCCACAAATCCTCGCACAAAATTCCCCTATCCTGTTTATTCCCTGTTCTTATTGAACCTATTGACTCCGGTCCCTGACCCTGCTGAATCTGTCTGGTTGGGTCGTGAGCGTAATATACTATCACCAGGTATATGTTCTTCCTCTGATTCCTTCTTACTATATATCTTGCGAGGATTTTCCTTTCATCATTTATGTGTTCCACCCATCTGTATGTATATTTCTTCTATCAAAATATTTATTATCTCCTTTCCTACCTTTGCATATTATATACCTTTGTTTTTCCCTTTTCTATCCTCTAAACTTTGGCCTTGCTATTAAAATCCATGCTCCTGTTTCCTTGCGGGGTCGTAACAGTGATTAACCCTGCAAGTGCATGCCATTGGTATTTAAAAATGCCCGCCAAGCGAGCATATTTGTGTTCATTCACGCCTAAAATCGTCATTATCCGATAAATATTGTTATTACTTATTCATATGAGTCTATTTTACATTTTATATGAAGATATTAACATGTAACAGCAATAACACAAGTGGGAATAGTATTTGGGGGGTGAAAAAGACAAATTAACAGCCGACCGTCCAGTCATGAGGTGAGAGGCGCACGAGACATACACCCTCACCCTTCGAGGCCTGAAGCCAGATTGATGTCTCGCTAGTGCTGTCTCTCTCTTACCACGCTCTCTATATGCGTCCCAGATGACCTTGAAACCGGGTGAGAGATATTGGCGTGGTAAATAAACCGATAAACAAGGGAATAAGAGGAAAAACAGGTGATAATTGAAGGGAGGGAGGGGGGGTTTGACACATATGAAGGAGTGATAGTAGGTATGGAGGGGAATTATCTCACTTAATCACATATTCCTCTGTGTTGTATGCCACTGGGGTCTCTTAAAAGGCTTTTTTTAGGCCTTGGATCTTAAGAGTCCCATTGCCTTCGCCAAGCAAAACCTCTTAAGAGTCTCGGCGCCGCTCCCGGGTTAACTGTTATATATTTTAGGTTACTAGCAGGCGAACCCCACACCTTGGTACCTTCATGATATAACTATATTAGTATTATTATACACAGAACCCTACCTAGAATTAGTGGAAGTATTTAAGGCGGATTGTTTTGGCCAGTGAGCAAGAGAGTGACAAAAACCTTGGGAAGGAAGGAGGCAGCTCTGATCTATGGGAAGGAAGGAAGGAGGCAGCTCTGGTCTGTGGGAAGGAAGGAAGGAAGGAAGCAGCTGTGGTCTGTGGGAAGGAAGGAAGTAGGCATCTCTGGTATGTGGGAAGGAAGGAATGAAGGAGGTAGTTCTGGTTAGTGGGAAGGAAGGAAGGAGAGAGACAGCTGTGGTCTGTGAGAAGGAAGGAAGGAAGGAGGCAGCTCTGGTCTGTGGGAAGGAAGGAAGGAAGGAAGCAGCTGTGGTCTGTGGGAAGGAAGGAAGTAGGCATCTCTGGTCTGTGGGAAGGAAGGAATGAAGGAGGCAGCTCTGGTTAGTGGGAAGGAAGGAAGGAAAGAGACAGCTCTGGTCTGTGAGAAGGAAGGAAGGAGGCAGCTTGGATTTGCGCTAAGGAATGAAAGGAGGCAGCTTGGTTATGTGGTAAGGAAGGAAAGAAGTGGGTGTAACAGATGGTGGTTGGACCAACGTGTATTAATGGTGTCCATTATGTGGCAACAACAACTATTACCACCTTGAAGGACTGTCATTGGTTTACACCGTCCTCACCAACAACTGATGACGAACTGAACGGAAAAAATGTTGGGCGAATATTGTTCAGACGTGTAAGGATAATGGTCATATCAATAAGTCTTAGGAAAAAATCTGAGGTGCCAGTTTGGACTTGCTCCAACCAATGCTTACTGGAACCAACTGACATAATATTATTATATAAGACTAAATTCACCCAGACCTGGACACACCTAGCGCTAACTATCAAATATTTGTAATACAAAACTCAAAATTAGTTACATTAATTATGAGATAATATATATATATATATATGTATATATATATATATATATATATATATATATATATATATATATAATATTCGCTGAAGTAGTGTTGATATATATTAATGTCCAAGCTTAATATATTTTTACTTCCGTTTATTCAGCTGAACCATATATATTGTACGCTCACATATAGCTGTTAAAAGTGTCCAACTATGGTGTTATATATCTAAGGTTGAATATCACTAGACCCTCACCGACCACTATATGTTACTAATATCACTAAACCCTCACCGACCACTATATGTTACTAATATCACTAGACCCTCACCGACCACTATATGTTACTAATATCACTAGACCCTCACCGACCACTATATGTTACTACTATCACTAGACCCTCACCGACCACTATATGTTACTACTATCACTAGACCCTCACCGACCACTATATGTTACTAATATCACTAGACCCTCACCGACCACTATATGTTACTACTATCACTAGACCCTCACCGACCACTATATGTTACTACTATCACTAGACCCTCACCGACCACTATATGTTACTACTATCACTAGACCCTTACCGACCACTATATGTTACTACTATCACTAGACCCTCACCGACCACTATATGTTACTACTATCACTAGACCCTCACCGACCACTATATGTTACTACTATCACTAGACCCTCACCGACCACTATATGTTACTACTATCACTAGACCCTCACCGACCACTATATGTTACTACTATCACTAGACCCTCACCGACCACTATATGTTACTACTATCACTAGACCCTCACCGACCACTATATGTTACTACTATCACTAGACCCTCACCGACCACTATATGTTACTACTACAGTAGTATAATATCACTAGACCCTCACCGACCACTATATGTTACTACTATCACTAGACCCTCACCGACCACTATATGTTACTACTATCACTAGACCCTCACCGACCACTATATGTTACTACTATCACTAGACCCTCACCGACCACTATATGTTACTACTACAGTAGTATAATATCACTAGACCCTCACCGACCACTATATGTTACTACTATCACTAGACCCTCACCGACCACTATATGTTACTAATATCACTAGACCCTCACCGACCACTATATGTTACTACTATCACTAGACCCTCACCGACCACTATATGTTACTAATATCACTAGACCCTCACCGACCACTATATGTTACTACTATCACTAGACCCTCACCGACCACTATATGTTACTACTACAGTAGTATAATATCACTAGACCCTCACCGACCACTATATGTTACTACTATCACTAGACCCTCACCGACCACTATATGTTACTACTATCACTAGACCCTCACCGACCACTATATGTTACTAATATCACTAGACCCTCACCGACCACTATATGTTACTACTATCACTAGACCCTCACCGACCACTATATGTTACTAATATCACTAGACCCTCACCGACCACTATATGTTACTACTATCACTAGACCCTCACCGACCACTATATGTTACTACTACAGTAGTATAATATCACTAGACCCTCACCGACCACTATATGTTACTACTATCACTAGACCCTCACCGACCACTATATGTTACTACTATCACTAGACCCTCACCGACCACTATATGTTACTACTACAGTAGTATAATATCACTAGACCCTCACCGACCACTATATGTTACTAATATCACTAGACCCTCACCGACCACTATATGTTACTACTATCACTAGACCCTCACCGACCACTATATGTTACTACTATCACTAGACCCTCACCGACCACTATATGTTACTAATATCACTAGACCCTCACCGACCACTATATGTTACTACTATCACTAGACCCTCACCGACCACTATATGTTACTACTATCACTAGACCCTCACCGACCACTATATGTTACTACTATCACTAGACCCTCACCGACCACTATATGTTACTACTACAATAGTATAATATCACTAGACCCTCACCGACCACTATATGTTACTACTACAATAGTATAATATCACTAGACCCTCACCGACCACTATATGTTACTACTACAATAGTATAATATCACTAGACCCTCACCGACCAGTATATGTTACTACTATCACTAGACCCTCACCGACCACTATATGTTACTACTATCACTAGACCCTCACCGACCACTATATGTTACTACTACAGTAGTATAATATCACTAGACCCTCACCAACCACTATATGTTACTACTATCACTAGACCCTCACCGACCACTATATGTTACTACTACAGTAGTATAATATCACTAGACCCTCACCGACCACTATATGTTACTACTATCACTAGACCCTCACCGACCACTATATGTTACTACTACAGTAGTATAATATCACTAGACCCTCACCGACCACTATATGTTACTACTATCACTAGACCCTCACCGACCAGTATATGTTACTACTATCACTAGACCCTCACCGACCACTATATGTTACTACTATCACTAGACCCTCACCGACCACTATATGTTACTACTACAGTAGTATAATATCACTAGACCCTCACCGACCACTATATGTTACTACTATCACTAGACCCTCACCGACCACTATATGTTACTACTACAGTAGTATAATATCACTAGACCCTCACCGACCACTATATGTTACTACTATCACTAGACCCTCACCGACCACTATATGTTACTACTACAGTAGTATAATATCACTAGACCCTCACCGACCACTATATGTTACTACTATCACTAGACCCTCACCGACCACTATATGTTACTACTACAGTAGTATAATATCACTAGACCCTCACCGACCACTATATGTTACTACTATCACTAGACCCTCACCGACCACTATATGTTACTACTACAGTAGTATAATATCACTAGACCCTCACCGACCACTATATGTTACTACTACAGTAGTATAATATCACTAGACCCTCACCGACCACTATATGTTACTACTATCACTAGACCCTCACCGACCACTATATGTTACTACTACAGTAGTATAATATCACTAGACCCTCACCGACCACTATATGTTACTACTATCACTAGACCCTCACCGACCACTATATGTTACTACTATCACTAGACCCTCACCGACCACTATATGTTACTACTATCACTAGACCCTCACCGACCACTATATGTTACTACTACAGTAGTATAATATCACTAGACCCTCACCGACCACTATATGTTACTACTACAATAGTATAATATCACTAGACCCTCACCGACCACTATATGTTACTACTACAGTAGTATAATATCACTAGACCCTCACCGACCACTATATGTTACTACTATCACTAGACCCTCACCGACCACTATATGTTACTACTATCACTAGACCCTCACCGACCACTATATGTTACTACTACAGTAGTATAATATCACTAGACCTTCACCGACCACTATATGTTACTACTATCACTAGACCCTCACCGACCACTATATGTTACTACTATCACTAGACCCTCACCGACCACTATATGTTACTACTACAGTAGTATAATATCACTAGACCCTCACCGACCACTATATGTTACTACTACAGTAGTATAATATCACTAGACCCTCACCGACCACTATATGTTACTACTATCACTAGACCCTCACCGACCACTATATGTTACTACTACAGTAGTATAATATCACTAGACCCTCACCGACCACTATATGTTACTACTATCACTAGACCCTCACCGACCACTATATGTTACTACTACAGTAGTATAATATCACTAGACCCTCACCGACCACTATATGTTACTACTATCACTAGACCCTCACCGACCACTATATGTTACTACTACAGTAGTATAATATCACTAGACCCTCACCGACCACTATATGTTACTACTATCACTAGACCCTCACCGACCACTATATGTTACTACTATCACTAGACCCTCACCGACCACTATATGTTACTACTATCACTAGAGCCTCACCGACCACTATATGTTACTACTATCACTAGACCCTCACCGACCACTATATGTTACTACTATCACTAGACCCTCACCGACCACTATATGTTACTACTACAGTAGTATAATATCACTAGACCCTCACCGACCACTATATGTTACTATCCTATTCTTCCACTATAAACTGTCCCTATCTAGTAGTATTAGGGCCGGACCACCTGGTTGGGACCGCAAGGTCTGTGTGGTCTGAGTATCTGTGTAACTCTCTCATACACACACACACAAGTCATGTCTGTCACTTAGTGTTTTTCATCTCTCCATCAATCAGTCTCGCCCCGTTAATGATTTCCTCTTGCAGGCCTTTCACTTTTCTTATTATGTTCACTTCATCTTTTTACGCGTTATATTTCTTTCACAGTTGCCTTCATCAGTTCTTGGACCCTTGGTTAAATCTGTACCGAACATAACAGAGGTATTTCAACATGTCAGTGCATTCTCAAACTTAACATGTTTGCTTACAAGTGTAAACATCTTTGGGGTTTTCAGGGAATATATGTTAACTCCAGCTGTACATTAGTCTGCCAGCGCAATACAGATTAACCCTTTATCTACGAAAACAATGTCCTATTGCAAAATTGTGAAGTGTAAGGTAGAAGATAGTAAGAACTGTCAATCAGTAGAAATAATTCCCCAAAACCATCATAGAATTAAAATGACTAATTGAAAAATATTACCTAACTTATGTCAAAGGTAAATACAATTATACGTCATCACATTACAAATACAACGATCACTACTACTGTTACACTGGCATTTACTTGATCATTATTTCTTAGATTGGTAGAAAACCTTGAGGCAATAATAATCCATATTAGTTCATATTAGTGTAAATATACTATTTTTAGCTGTCATGGTAGAACATCTTGAGGCAATAATAATCCATATTAGTGTTAATATACTTGTTATAGATGTCAGTTACACCACGTCACCTTTTGCTTTAGATTCATAGCCCATTCGCTCTTAATAGTTATATGACTAATTTTTTTCAACCGCCTTAATCATTCTCTATAACCATGCATAATACAATATAACTAATTAGCTCTTACTCTATCATTGTTTTAGTAACTTTGCAATAATGTTTACTGTCATTCAATAGTTTGCTTACACCTCTCTATTGTCCACTCTCATTTACTTTTCCACAGTCTCATTCAGGTTTCCTTTGTTCATATCGAATATGACCTGGATGTGTGTGAGTTTGTGTTTTTTATCAGTGTTTATTTTTTGTTTTATGTTGTTTTTGTGTTTTCCCTGTTCTTGCTCTGTCTTGAGTCGGCTACCCCCAAAATGGGGATTGGGCCTGAGCATATAGATAGATAGATAGATGGATATCGAATACAAAGGGAAACTCTTAAGTATTGATTTAACAAATTGAATATCACTAAATGCTAATGGATACCATTAAGTTTGTATATATTTAGTTAATCAAATAGTATCGTTTCCCGTCAAATGTATAACTGTATCCCTCCCATTTATCTGTAAATAACCCTTATCTTACCTACCGGTATACAGTATATCACCATACATTGTCTCACCCTCTACCTTTCCTTATGTTTGTTCTATAAAATACCAAAACTATTATTCGTCTTTACTGATGGTATTTGTCGGGAATAGGGTAATGATCCCGACAGGTTTTGGTCCAATAGGACATTTGAATTTGGCGGTATCGTATCGCTTGTACGATTTCGGCTGGTTCTTTGTGTATTGTAGTTTATTCATAAGTTAGGTTAAATATTAACTGTAATGTATAAATATCTACATCAGCTCTAGATGTATTATGAAACCAAGTTATGGGTTATAATTATTATGAGCCGGCAGCCATATGTAATTTCGCGAACCGATCGGACGCCGGCCCTTTAGTCTCTCAATCAACACCGTACAGCCAACATCTCCTCCCCCAGCTCTGACTCAACCCACAGTTCACCATGTGCTACAAATACTAATTTATAACAACAGTCCTACATCACCAGTCCTCTAAGCTAAGTTCATTGTATCGATATTGTATTATGTGAACATTCCTACATGTCATGCAATTGAATTAGCCGTGATTGGGGGACTGGATTACACCCATCGACGAATACCTCGTTGGTAATTATATTATAACTATTTGTTGGGATATTTCATGTACCAGTGATATGCAATTTAACCTCTTTATCTAAATTCCCGACAGTATTAGTAACTACATTCATCTCTCTCTCTCTCTCTCTCTCTCTTATTATCTTCTGCCCGATATTCTCTACTGGTCCTCCCCCTGTGCTCCCACCGATCCTTCCCTCATATTCTGTATTACACGGTCTGCTATTGTCAGTTTAGTCTTTTTCGTCTTCTTCCTTCATTGGAATTTTCGTTTCATATCTCTTTTATTTGCTAGTGTTTATGTGTCGATTATATTTGTCTAGGATCCGGATGATTATTTTTCTCCTGTTGTGTAACTTTACTTTTGTTGGTATTTTCTTTATTCATTCTGACCCCTTTCTTGAACTTTCGCAATCACTCCTGAAAAATTACAATTTACCGTATTGCCATGTTTTCCATGTTATCCTAATATGATCCTTTTTCGTATAGTTATATATGTTTTTGTGTTGTGTTTCTATGTGTTTTCGGTTAGCTGGGCTGGTGATTGGGGTATGGGTAATTTCGTCGGGCACCATTTCGCGCTAGTAGGCAAAGCTAGGCTAGGCAGGCTAGGCATGCAGGTGTCTGTGGTTGCTGTTCATTTCGCTTTGGTGGTGTGCCTGTGGTGTTAGTTGTGTTTTATCATGTGACTCATTTAATTAAATTTTATAGCCTAGTTGCCTAATTACGGTCATGGGGTTCGGTCTCTGTTGATTCCTAAGCGATTGACAGCCAACAGACCTCATAATTGTGGGATGGGCAGCTGGGCTAGGCCTAATACCTAATACTAGCCTAGTCAGTTCTTTTCATTTACCCTTCTTTCTCTAGCCCTAGTTTGTTTCTGCTATTTGTCGATTTGCTCAATTAATTCATCCTACTGCAGCTAGTAGCCTAATGACCGTTTCCAAATTGGGAGTGGCAATGCCATTGCCACATTTTTTATTAATTTGTGTAACTAGTTTGCTTTATAGTTTAGAGAGTTAATAGCCTAGATTCAGATATAACTATGACAGATTTAAAGAAACTTAAGATTCTTAAGGGAGGGATGAAGGGAAGTTTAAATAGATGTTTAAGAGATCTTGATGAATTTGTATTAAGTGCCACGGCTGATCAAATAAAGGGTAAATTCGCTACTGTTACTAAATCGCTAGCTACTTATGATAGTTATGCTCAGCAGGTATATGGTTTATTGACAGTTACTGACGATGTGGAAGAAGAAATGTCGGCAGATCTTGAGTACTTTGAGGAGGTTAATACAGCCTTAGCCAGACTATCTTCCACCCAAGAATCAACCTCTGTTAAGGATACCGGTACACCAAAGGCGACTGGTTTTAACCTGCCGAACCTTACTTTGCCCACCTTTTCCGGGGATTCGGCTACCTGGACTGGATTTTGGGATATTTTTGAGTGTTCCGTCCATCATAATAAAACACTCACATCCATCCAAAGGTTCACATATCTCCGTGGTCAATTGAAAGGGGAGGCATTGAAGTTAGTCGATGGGTACAAGCTAGAAGCTACCAGCTACGAGTCTGCAGTGGAGTTGCTGAAGAGAACTTACGGGAGAGTTGAAGTCATCAAGACCGCGTTAGTTACTAAGTTCTTCATGCTAGATCCTCCGTCCTATGATGTGACGGCCCTAAAGGAGTACTATGCCTCCTTTGAGAGCCTCCTCCGATCTATGGAGACAATGGCCGTCACCAAGGAGGAGATATTTAGTGTGAATATCTTGAATAAGATACCCTCTCCCCTAAGGGAAATCTTAAGACGACAACTAAGCGACTCTCCACTAAACTTGGAAGCGTTGGTGCAGGTGTACCAGACTGAAGTCTTCAATATGGAGAGTACTGGACACTACCGACAAGTGGAGGTGTCGCCATCTACTGCAGCTTTCCCGGTACAGACTTCTCCTAAACAGAAAAGGCCAATATCATTAGGTTGTAAGTTGTGCAGTGTCCACGGTCATCTGTGGTATCAGTGTCCTAAGTATCCTAAGGCTACACAGAAGATTAGCAAGGCTAAATCGCTTAAGTTATGTACCAGCTGTCTGGCAAGAGACCACTTCAACAGTACTTGCACCAATTCCTACATCAAACCTTGTAAGTATTGCAAGGGGAAACATTGGTTTTCCCTTTGCACCCAGTCTGATCGGCACGACGGCAAAGAAAAGGGGAGAACCCCCAAAGAGTCACATGAGAAAAGTAAGAGCGAGGGTGATAAAGTATCTGCCATGTCCATTGCTTCTCGAGAATGTCAATTGCTTCCTACTATGATTCTGCCAGTAGTGGGGAGTAATAATAATACTATAATGACGCGCACCTTACTTGACCACTGCTCACAGAGGTCATTCGTTCTGCGGTCATCATTACCCCAGCTCAAGTGTACCAGCAAGGGTCAAGAGAATTTGCGTCTCCATGGTTTCACTGGTGAAATAGATTCCAGTGACTATGATATAGTGGAGATTTCCTATGTTTATAGAAAAAAGGTATGTCCCATCAAGGCTGTTGTGGTAGACACACTACCCAGTTTCTATATAGCATCAGAGATTCAACCACATTTGAAATATCTCAGAAGCAAGGGTTATAAACTGGCTGATGATCAACTCTCTGCTAACAATGGTATTATGCTACTGGTCGGAGCTGATTATTACTACGACCTGGTTCACCCTGGATATCGGCGGGTAGATAAGCTTATAATGCTCCCCACGATCCAAGGGTATGCCATTTCTGGATCCTATGCCACTTCCTCTCAAGACACACAGGTGGAGGTGGTTACGGTCCTCAAGGTAGCAGTAAGCCCCATAGATAAATATATTAGGCCAAATGTGCCTGATAATACATGTACTGATATAGATAAGCTATGGGACTTGGACAATATTGGAATTGACCCACATGAACTTGATCGTGAGTCCAGGCTAGCGTTAAGCTCGTATGAAGAGACTGTAACGTATGACTCTGGCAGAGGTCAGTATGTGGTAAGGCTCCCTTGGAATGATAACAAGAGTAAATTACCTACTAATTTCCATCTAGCACTTGGTAGGTTACGTGGCCTTCAGAAGCAGTTTGTCAAGGATCCAAGTTATTGCGAGACTTATGCGGCAGTTTTAAATGAGCAGGTACAACGTGGATTTGTGGAGAGAGTAGATCTCAGTGAGTATGGGGATAATATCCATTACCTTGCTCACCATGGGATTAAAAAGGACAGTTCCACCACTCCTGTTCGTATTGTGTATGACTGCTCTGCTAAATCCAGTGATCGCTCCTATAGCCTGAATAATTGTCTGTACACAGGTCCGTCCCTGGTCTCTGATCTAGCGCAAATTATGTTGCGCTTCAGATGTCATAAGTTTGCATGGGTCGCCGATATTGAGAAGGCCTTCCTGATGCTTCAACTCCATCGTGAAGACAGGGACTCGACAAGATTTTTATGGCCAATGGATCTAGATTCAGAGTATCTGGTCTACAGGTTCAGAGTCGTCTTATTCGGGGCGACCTGTTCCCAGTTCCTTCTCAACGCTACTATCTTGCGTCATCTTGAGGAGGCTGGACTAGATCCTGACTTCAAGAATGAGATCAAGCAGGGGATCTATGTGGACAATCTTCAAGGCACTGGAGACGATGAAGCTTTATTGCTCAAGAGATGCTGGGAGATCCGCGATATCTTTGCCAAGGCTCATCTATACTTGAGAGAATGGGCCACTAATAGTGATATTTTGAAAGGTCAATTTGCTTCTGACGGTGTAGCCACTGAGAAGAGTGAGGTGAAGTTTTTAGGTCACAAATGGGACACTACCACAGATTGTATATCCTTCTGTCACACCCCATGCGGCAGTGAGCTTATGACCAAGCGAAACTGCTTAAGCTTGTCAGCGAGGTTGTTTGATCCCCTAGGTTTTTTGCTGCCTGTAACAATCCGTGCTCGTATGTTTTTACAGCAACTGTGGCGGCTAAAACTAGATTGGGACACGCCCCTCCCGATTGAGTTACAAGATACTTGGCGGTTGATTCGGTCGGACCTTTCCACATGTTGCAAGGTCCAACTTAATCGTCAGGTTATTAGTGGTCAACAGGTGGATCTACATGCCTTTTCTGATGCTAGTAATAGTGCGTACGGTACTGCCATATACATATGCAATGGTAGTGAAGCGACGCTGGCTATCGCGAAGGCCAAGGTAGCCCCTATAAAGAAGATTACAGTTCCTAAATTAGAACTTACTGCATTGCTTCTATCTGCTCGTCTAATAAAGTTTACACTGGATGCTTATACAGACATACTACAGATTAATAACGTCTATGTCTGGAGCGACAATCAAATAGCGCTTTCATGGGTACACAGCCAGAAAGTGTTACCTGTTTATGTTTCTAATCGCACTGATGAGATACATAACTTAGTTCCTACAGCTAAATTTCGCTATGTGAGCACCAGGGATAACCCCAGTGACATGATTTCCCGGGGGATCTCGGCGCAACAGTTTATGTCGTCCTCTATTTGGTGGCATGGACCTCCATGGCTTACATCTCCAACTGAATGGCCTCAGGATTTCAGGGAATACATTTCTGATCCTTCAAGTCGGCCCCAAGATGATGTGTTAAGTAGTTCGAATGTGAGTACTACACATCAGGATAACAAGTTGGTAGAGTGGGAACGTTACGGCAGCTATGATCAAGTAATACGGGTATTTGCATGGATATACCGTTTCATTAACAACATGAGAAGTCGGGCTCATGGGTCTTTCCTTAGTGAAGATTCGAAGCATATCAGACTCCATGAATTGAGATCAGCAGAAGCGAAACTAATATGTTTAGTACAAAAGGAATCTTATCCTACTGAACATCAAATCCTGAGCAAGGAGTCAAAGGCCAAACCCTCAAGCTTAATGAGGCAGCTAGGATTATATATGGAAGGAGGCATAATTAAGTGTAGAGGCAGGATACAAAAGGCGGACATTATTGATTCTGCAAAATATCCTGTCCTCCTTAGCTCCTCTCATTTGATTACCAAACTGTTGATTCGCCAATGCCATCGGACCTGCCTACATTTTGGCGTAAATTATGTTCTGGCGTATATGCGACAACGTTGGTGGATCCCTAAGATGCGATAAGCAATTAAAGGGATCCACAATAGCTGTACTATCTGTAAAAGATTACAGGGTAAGCCTTACTCCCCAGTTGATCTACCTCCCTTGCCTGAGTTCAGGGTACAAAGGACTGAACCATTTCAGGTAACCGGGGTAGACTACACCGGAGCGATTCATGTTAGAGAATCGCCCGGTAATATCATAAAGGAATATGCCGTTCTATTCACATGTGCGGTAACCAGAGCGATTCATATTGAATTGATTGACGACCTATCCAGTGAGGGGTTTTTGCATACTCTAAGACGCTTTGCAGGCCGCAATGGTTTCCCTCAAATTATTTTGAGCGATAATGCGACTTGTTTTGTCGGGGCCTCTAAATATCTCCAGAGTTTAATGGATGACCCGCAGGTTGTGGCTACCCTCACTGGAAAGGGTTGTCAATGGAGCTTTATACCAGCACATGCACCATGGTTCGGGGCGATTTGGGAGAGAACAATCGGTATCGTCAAATCTGCCTTGAAGAAGGTATTAGGAAGGGCACTGGTGACCAGACGGGAGTTGCAAACCATCTTAATAGAAATTGAGATGTCAGTCAACGACAGGCCCTTGACCTATACCTCGGCAGATGTTGATGACCTCTTACCCATTTCGCCTTCCATGATGACACGTGGACGAACCCTTAATACCTTTCCTAGATCGTCCGTAAATGACGAAGATCTGCATGACCCTACGTTCGGCAATGCTGACGCCACACGTCGTCGCTTCCAGTATGTAAACAAGGTGTCCGACGATCTATGGAAACGGTAGACCCAAGAATATTTGCTGTCTCTTCGCGAGCGTCACTCTAATAAGATCAAAGGGACGAATCAACGATGGCCTCGTATCGGGGATATCGTCCTGATTCATGATGAGCGTCCTAGGTTATTTTGGAAGCTTGGGAGGATTATCGATTTGTTCCAGGGCATTGATGATCTTATAAGGGTTGCTAGAATACGAACTTCGACTGGGGTTACTACTCGCCCAGTCGTAAGGTTATATCCCTTGGAGCAGGATGTAGAACTGCCGGATGATCCTGGCGTCTCTACTGATACCCCTCCGCGGGAGAGTGCTGGTGACAGTGCTCCTCAAGGTGGGGCAGCTGATGATGAGAAGGATGATCCTCCTCAGGCTTCAGGTGGCGCTCGTCCCAAAAGGAGGGCGGCTATGAGTTCCGTGGATCTTTGGAGATCAAAGATCAAACAAGGTGATCTTTGACTTCGATATCCTTTTTTTTGTTCTCTGTATATAGCTCCTGTATATCATTTTTGGTGGCGGGCAATATGTCGGGAATAGGGTAATGATCCCGACAGGTTTTGGTCCAATAGGACATTTGAATTTGGCGGTATCGTATCGCTTGTACGATTTCGGCTGGTTCTTTGTGTATTGTAGTTTATTCATAAGTTAGGTTAAATATTAACTGTAATGTATAAATATCTACATCAGCTCTAGATGTATTATGAAACCAAGTTATGGGTTATAATTATTATGAGCCGGCAGCCATATGTAATTTCGCGAAGCGATCGGACGCCGGCCCTTTAGTCTCTCAATCAACACCATACAGCCAACATCTCCTCCCCCAGCTCTGACTCAACCCACAGTTCACCATGTGCTACAAATACTAATTTATAACAACAGTCCTACATCACCAGTCCTCTAAGCTAAGTTCATTGTATCGATATTGTATTATGTGAACATTCCTACATGTCATGCAATTGAATTAGCCGTGATTGGGGGACTGGATTACACCCATCGACGAATACCTCGTTGGTAATTATATTATAACTATTTGTTGGGATATTTCATGTACCAGTGATATGCAATTTAACCTCTTTATCTAAATTCCCGACAGTATTAGTAACTACATTCATCTCTCTCTCTCTCTCTCTCTTATTATCTTCTGCCCGATATTCTCTACTGGTCCTCCCCCTGTGCTCCCACCAATCCTTCCCTCATATTCTGTATTACACAGTCTGCTATTGTCAGTTTAGTCTTTTTCGTCTTCTTCCTTCATTGGAATTTTCGTTTCATATCTCTTTTATTTGCTAGTGATTATGTGTCGATTATATTTGTCTAGGATCCGGATGGTTATTTTTCTCCTGTTGTGTAACTTTACTTTTGTTGGTATTTTCTTTATTCATTCTGACCCCTTTCTTGAACTTCCGCAATCACTCCTGAAAAATTACAATTTACCTTATTGCCATGTTTTCCATGTTATCCTAATATGATCCTTTTTCGTATAGTTATATATGTTTTTGTGTTGTGTTTCTATGTGTTTTCGTTACTATTTCCCCTGTTCTCTTCCACTTTTGCTTCTCTGACATTAATGTAAATCCATGTTCTCATTCTGCCTCATCTCGTTAAACCCTTCTTCCTCATCGTGAAAGAGGCATCGCTATCTATTCCTCTTTCACCACCACAACTACCCCACCATCATTTCCTCTACAACCACCTCCGCCAACATTTCCACCACTATTACCAATCCCCTTATTCCACCACCATTACCACCTCCTTTACCAATCTCCGCCACCAATATCCTGTCCTTTCTCCCCCTGTCTCTCCTTCTCACTCTGCTTGTCTTCCTCTTTCTTTTGGCCTTTGATAATGCTTCTTTCCCCTTCCCCTTTATTCCTTCCCCCTGCCCTCCTCTCGTAATAATTCTTATTTGTTAATACCTGTCCACCTGATATATTTCCTCGCGTCGTGTTTCTTTTTCTGTCATTTATGTTTTGTAATTTTTCTTCTATTCATTTCATTTGTCTCTGATAGCTTCACATTATCTTTTAGTTTACTATATTTCCCTCGTTTCTCTTTATTGCATTTTGCTTAACTCCCCAACCCTTCTGTCTTCCACTTCTTGGGTTTTCTTTCCTACCATATCTCTACGTAAGTATTTGTATCTGTCTACAGCTTAGCCTAGGAGTTAACAGCAGGCAGACATGCAGCGGAGCACAACACAATGCCCGCCCACCGTTGTTGGCGGAACCTTGATATATAATTAAGGTATTTTAAGAACTGCCAGGTGTTACGTCCTGGGATATATAAACACTGGGCTCTTTCTATTGGACTAGGTATGCGGCAACAAGCAACAACGGAAAACGCTAGATCCAACCCTTATCTATAAACCCAGGCAACAAACCACCCTAAACCGTCAAGAGTCCTGCCTGGACAACGAGGTATCCTATGACTCGGTTACAGGGTGCACGCACTATAGACTGCTGATAGTCAAGCAGGCTATATAAAAGATCACACAATTAAGTTGACTTAAAGCTTCAAGGAAAAGATAGATAACGGAATTAAATTGCAGAAACAATTTAATAACAAACTAGAAGAAAGTACATTTAACGTTACGTTAATTAATACAACTAATCACCCCTGCGTGAAAGAAGGTGAAAGCAAACAGTCCTCAAAACATCGTACAGGTAGACATGATGCGGGTTTCTAAACTGCATGCGGCTACTGTAGGATCTGATGCTTAGCAAAGAAAGTACGTTACGGATTTAGAGAACTCTTAAATCATAAGCAGGAATATATACTAGTGATAGGACATACAGTGTATAATGGCATAGGTATAATTAAATAAAGGCAGCAACTCGCAACATAACCACATACAGGTGTGCTTCTCACTCTTAGTCAGGCAAGCCTGCTCGGACAGAGTCTCTAAGCCACACCCTGACTCACAATGCTCACAAAAACGGTAAACTGTGGCCCAATAACAAGCATACAGATATAATAAACCCCAAGCTGTTAATCTGCCAGGCGGCAGAGGTCTAGCCGGAAGGATATAGGCTTCGGATACCCGGGCTGAGCCACCTGCTCTAGCCTAGGGACGTTCCCAGGTCTGTGCGCCAAATTACTCTAATTGAAAGGGTGCTCTCTTGAGAGACTCAGATTGCAAGTATCTGACTCTCTCCTGGCAACCCTAAAACAAAAGCATGACGTGCTAGCGCAGTGCTGAGTGGACTAGGCAAGGGCCCTCACACAACACAACACTAGACACACATGGACACAGACAAGAAAATGCCCCCAGACTCCCACGGGTATCCTAGTAAAGTCGTGCGGGTCCACAGGACTCGCACCAGCAGACTTTACTTAAAGGATCGCAAAAAACCTCCCCTCCGGTCTAGCCCCTGCTAACCTGACACAAGAACACACTAGCAAGCATGAAACCACCAAATATGAGACAACAAAAAAGCTTCCTAGGTCTCATTAACAATTACGTCTCTGCATAAGGCCCAAAATCCTATCTAGTTATCTGAGAGCTCGTCGTTAATACAATAATAGATATAAGGTCTATCAAGGGGATGGGATAATTAAATAGATGGTGAAGTAGTGGAAGGAAGGTATACAAAGTAAGAGAGAAAGTTTCTAAGTGGGGTTGAGAGGTATAGATATCAAGGGGGTCCGAAGGGTACGACAGTGAGGTGAGCTCTGAGTCTTGAATCTGTCTAGACCCCACCCTAGGCATGCAAAATACATCCCATGCTTGGCAACACTCAACACAGTTGCCGGGCCAAAATCCTCTACCCCGTGCGTGAGTCGAAACTAAGCCTAACGTTGCAATCAAATGCATATGGCAACATCAGGCTCGTCCCAAGCTAGACTCTCCGCGCGAAGCAACATCCCCCAGCCGGTCTCTCTCTCCCGCTCGTCTCCTCCCACTCTCACTAGACTTACATCTTATATATTATAATGAAACAATCAACTATCGAGAATAAAATATACTAAGATGCGTTGGTTAAGAATAAGGGCAGCTACAAGCTGTGAAACAACATAAGAATATCACAGACATTAGTTACATTGTCGTAGGATATATACTAAGGAAAAGCCGGCCGGCCGGCTGCCACCAGCCGGTTTCTAAACGGCTGGGCAGCCGACGCGCGCGCATGCCCGCACGTGGCTACTATGCAGAAGCGTCACACCTCCCCCAAGATATAAGACCCTTGACTAAGTTCTTCATATCTAACAGAAAGCTTCTCATAGTACCACACACTGTTGCGACACAAGGCACTATATATAAAAAAAATAAAGACTGTTGCGCTCCACCGAGCAAGTTCAACTAACTTAGCGACAATAAGCGAAAACATTTAACTTAGATACTGCTACAACATCTTATACAAAATTCTACACGTTATAAAAATAAAGAGTTTTTATAAGGTTTTTGCTTTTTTTATTTGTTTTTTTCGGCTGAACTATATAGTGACGGCCTATTTTCCTCCACACTCAACCCTCAATCCTGTGGCAGTCTAACCAACATCATCTACCCTTGATAGACAATCCGCTATCACGTTATCAGAACCGGCCATATGGCGTATGTCCAGATTATACTCCTGAAGCATGAGTGACCACCTGGTCAGCCTCATATTCCGGTTATGAAACTGATTCAAGAATTTAAGAGGGTGATGATCGGTATAAACCACTACGACTGGTCCGAAAGCAGGAACATATACATCGAAGTGCCTGAGCGCCAGCACTATCGCCAGGAGTTCTTTTTCAATTACAGAGTAATTCCTTTGTGCACCATTGAATTTTTTACTGTAAAAACTCACTGGATGTTCGATACCTTCATCATCTGTCTGTAACAAGACAGCCCCAGCCCCTACGCCACTGGCATCAGTCGCCAGCTGAAAAGATCTGCTGAAGTCCGGGGCCCTGAGTATGGGGTGGGTACATAACAGGTGTTTCACCAAGGAAAACGCCTCTGCACACTCAGGAGACCACCGGAACTTCTTGTCCTTAGATAATAAGTCAGTTAAAGGTGCAAGTACAGTCGAATAGCCTTTGATGAAGCGACGATAATAGCCTATCATACCTAGAAACCGCATGATTTGTTTCTTAGTCGTAGGCTGGGGAAACTGATCGATGGCTTTGATCTTTGTCTGTGGAGGGCACACCTGACCCATCCCCACCTCGAACCCCAGGTACAAAACTGTGGCTTTGACAAAATCGCACTTACCCAGGTTTACCACCAAACCTGCTTCATTCAGTTTATTAAAAAGCTGTCCGATGTGAGCACAGTGACTGTTAAAATCCTCGTCGTATATTATGACATCATCTAGGTACACCGTACAGTTGGGAATGTCGGCTACAATGTCGTTCATTAATTTCTGAAACGTTGCATGGGCATTTTTCAGCCCGTATGGCATAACATGGCAATGATATGTGGCACCGTCCACCACAAACCCACACACCTCTCGCGCTCGCTCAGACAAGGGCACTTGCCAATAACCCTTAACAAGGTCTATCTTAGTGAGGAACTTGGCTTTTCCTATCTTATCCACACTGTCGTCCACGCGAGGGAGAGGGTAGGCATTTGTGGGGGTTAAACCATTCAACCTGCGGAAATCTATACAAAACTGCACCTTGCCATCTGGTTTGGGCTGCAATGTAACTGGGGAAGTCCACCTTACTGCACCCTCAGAAATCAGCCCACGTTTCAGCATATAATCCAGCTCTTCCCTAAGTGCTGGTAATTTAATAGGGGGAACACGGTATGGCACTGATTTAAAGGGCGGGTGGTCCCCAACATCGACATCATGCACCGCTTGAGTAGTGAGGCCAGGATGCTCCGCGAAAACAGCTGGGTTTGAATCAAACAAGTGCTGCACAGCTACACGCTGTTGCTCAGGCAGGTGCAATATCAACTCGTGAGCCACTTGTCTAGAATTCCCCGCCCACTGATCCGCGGAAACATGACAATCCCAATTATCCTCCCCCGCAGCTTGACTGTCCCTTCCTCCTTCTCCACCACGATCGCTGCAGATCCACACCGGGACAGTGAGAGGCTCGGAGGGGCACCTCACATACTCTTTCATCAGATATACATGGCAAAGTTGGTTCTTTTTCTTACGATCAGGAGTAGCTACTAAATAGTCGAGATCAGAAACCTTCCTTACAATCCGATACGGACCAGAATACTTGGCAGACAAGGGGTGTCCCACCAGAGGCAGTAGTATCAGTACCTTCTGGTCTACTTCAAACTCCCTCAGCTTCACCTTCTGGTCGTATCTGTCCTTCATCTGAGCTTGTGAACTCTTAAGGTTCCGACCTGCTACCTCCAACCTCTTTAGCATTCTCTCACGGCTTTCAACTACATACTTTAGAAGCGAGCATGTCTTTGTGACTCCCTCCCAGATCTCATTGACTATGTGGAGGGGCCCCCTGACCTTGTGTCCAAAAACCAACTCGTTCGGGCTAAATCCCAAGCTCTCCCCAGGTACTTCTCTCGCAGCAAATAAAACGTATGGGAGACCTAGATCCCAGTCCTTCCCATTTTCCATGCAATAACACCGCAACATACTCTTGAGAGTCGAGTGCCACCTTTCCAAAACTCCCTGACTCTCGGGATGGTAGGCAGATGACACCACAGACACTATTCCATGTTGCTGCATGGTCTGCTTAACACCTTACGAGCGGCCTATGCGGTTTATTTATATGTACCGCACAGCGGGGTGTTTTTAGCCAAAATAGGGCTGTTTACGTGATCATTTTCATGCCTAAATAAGACCCAGAACGTAAAACAAGTACCTATCCCTGAAAGGGCATAAACAGAGCTTTCGAATGACACCATAACGATCCTTTTATGATGGCTAGTTTTCTTGCAATAACCGTGCAACGCGAGTGCAAAAAGCATGTAATTCGGTACTTTCCCCATATAATTCAGTATGTAGCGAGTGAGAGAGGGAGGAGGGAGCTGAGATTCGTGTCAGTAGGTTCGCCGCGGTGGTCTGGAGCAGTCATACGCTCGCTAGTCTCCTGCCACCACTTGTCTCTCTCTCTCAGCAACATTACGTGCTGAAATTGCCACTCGACCTATGTCGAGCGCCGCCACATAGTCCAGCTTTATTTAACTCGACTTATGTGGTGAGCCGCTAATTAAGGGTTAAACAGAGCAGAAGTAAAATTGGATCCCTGATCAGACTGGATCTCCTGAGGGTAGCCATAACGAGAGAAATAGACAAGTAGATTTTTGACAACAGTCTTAGCCATCCCATTGCGCATGGGGTAAGCATCTGGATACCGTGTTGCTACATCCATTACAGTTAGTAAAAATTTATTGCCGGCACTAGTGGGGGGCAATGGGCCAACCATATCGATAACTACTTTGCTGAAGGGCGGCCCAATGACAGGGATGGGTTGTAACGGGGCTCTCGGGTTGACCTGATTGGGTTTCCCAACAACTTGACAAGTGTGACACTGTGACACCCATGACACGACACTCGCCTTTAACCCAGGCCACCAGAAAAGATTGCTCAGAGCTGCCTCCGTCTTACGTGCCCCCAGGTGCCCTGCCAAAGGCACATCATGAGCTAATCTCAATAAGCTCTCACGGCACACCCTCGGTACTACTAACTGGTCCACTAATCCTGACCCGCCATCCCACTTTTCTTGGGATCCTGATGTCTCCGATACAAGATCCCCTCGGACAAGAAAAAATCACCAGGCTGCGCATCCCCATCGCTCTCCAGTTCGACAGCACCATTACCACACGCCCTGACTTCAGGATCTTCCAGCTGCAAGGAACATATATCAGCAGGTGCGAGATTATCCAAGTTCATCTTAAATAATTTATTTCGACCTCCAATGTCCCGCTGAGCCATCCTTTCCTCACGCTGCGCATAACGATGCTGTCGCAGAGTCTCTTCCTGCCCTGCACCTGCACTAGCGATGACAGGCCCCGGGGCCTCTCCAGACTCTAACATAGGTGCCAATAATGAGTCACCAATAAACGCTGCCGGCTCAAAACTCTCCAATTGACCAACACTTCCCGTTTTCTTGTGACCTTTCCTCCGCGGTATGATAGACTGAGGTGGTGGCTGCAAGGCTCCGGATGTCTGAGAACGTTTCACAACACACGCCATGGTTTGTATGCTACACTTCTCAACCCACTCCTGTCCCTCCCTACTAACGTCGGCCGCCTTCTCGGCAACGACCAAGGGTGAAACCTTAGAAGCAGGCACCGCAAAGTCGTTGCCGAGGAGGAGGTCGACGCCCCCAACAGGCAAGTTCTCTACAATTCCTACATCCAGCTCCTTCGCCACACCACCCACCTCCAGCTCCATCCGTGTTGTGGTACAGGGGATCAATGCTACCAGGTCATACCCGTTGATTAGGTTGGAGCTGGAGGTGGATGGTGTGTGTCGTGAACTTGATGTTGGGATCGTAGAGAGCTTGCCAGTTGAGGGCGTCGACCTCCTTCTGGGCAACGACTTTGCGGTGCTCACTTCGGAGGTTCCACCCTTAGTTGTTGCCGAGAAGGCGGCCGACGTTAATAGGGAGAATCGGGAGTGGGTCGAGAGGTGTCAGCTTAAACAGATAGCCTGTGCAGACACCCGTTCTCGCGCGTCAGTTCAGGCACAACCATTGTCTCAGTCTTCAGACCAGCGGAGGAACGGTCGGAAGGAGCAAGCTGAAGCTGGGAGTTTTGTGAGTTTTGCTCCAGTGGCTCTCCTTAGCGGCTTAGTACTTGACCCAGAGGTGAGCTCCGGAGTGGCCCTAGAACCTGTCACCCCTAGTGACATGGTTGGGCGTGATGGCACTCCGCGACTTAGTAGTTCCCAGTTGGAGGAGAGTTGTGGGAACGGGGCTATCAAAGACGAGGATGGGGAAACATGTCATGTGAACCTGTTGGAGGAGTTTGTGAGGCAACCACCTGAGCAGCCTACTGTCCCTGCGTTGGTCTGCAGCGGCCAAGGTGGAGAAGGAGAGGGGGGCAGTAGGGCACAGGTGGAGGAGAGTAGGGATTTTCATGTCTCGGCGGAGCAGTGGGCGGGGGACACGAGTCTGGTGGCTGTGGAAGCGCTAGAGCACCTGCCTGAGCAGCAGTGTGCAGCGCTCCAGCACCAGCTTGGTTCATACCCCACTGGTCGTGCCGAGCCCCTGAGCCTCACAACTCAGGCGGTGCAATATGTTCCGCGGGCAGGTCACGTGAATGTTGAAAGACAGTTAGCCTCGTTTCGGTGGTTCAAGGTCGGCGACGAGGCTTGGACATGGTTGTCAGGTCAGGGTCGACCCATGGCTGCCAAGGGTGGTGGTCAGAAGGAGGACTTTGAGCAGATTGGTGAGGTTGGCTGTGGCATAGATGTGCCCGGTCGTCGCATAGCATCCCAATGCTGCTCTAGTCGAATGCAACAGCCCTACCATAGACCGACTGTATCTGGCCATGTCGCTAAAAGCGGTGATGCTGCGCAGGCAGATGTAGTCGTAAGGAATGCGGGGTGCGCATGTACGGTATCGGCGGGGAAGCCTTGTCAATAATGAACTATGGGGGTGACTGCACAGTTGGTAGTGATTGTCCCTCTCATGACCTGGCAGTTCTAGGGACGAAGGTGGAGAAGGAGGGAGACTACAGGTTAGAAGCTGCGGTCTCGGCTGGGTTGTGCGAGGGCACTAGGCATGTTGTTCTGCGAGATAAGTTGTTTACTAGGCTGTGGCAGTGCATCCGCATGTTTGTTGCTTCTCCAGGCCTGGTGTATGGGGTAGAATCCGACATGGAGGCTGGAGGCAGTGCGAGGCTCAGTTTAATTCCCTACCGTATATATCCTGCTAAAAAGTCTGTCGTGAAAACAGAGCTAGACGACATGTGGAAAAAGGGTCTGAGGGATAAAGGATATTGTGAGTGGTCGTTGCCAGTGAGTTTGCAACCTGTGTTAAGTGGCAAGATCAGTGAGTGTGTTGATTGCGAGAGTGTGTGTGCATTTTCCCTGACAGACGCCTATACCTTATCGAGAGTTGACGACACCATAGACCGCCTCGGGGCTGAATCGCCTATCACGAAGGTAGAACTAGTGAAAGGTTATTGGCAGGCCCCGTTGCCGGAGAGAGCGAAGAGAAATGCCAGTCTTGTGATGAACTGGGCAGTGTATCAGTGCCAGGTGTTGTTTTGCTGCCATGACACAAGTTGGATGTGTGGCATGCTAAGGGCACTGATAATGTTTTGGCTGATTGTTTGTCACGGGAGGGTTTGTTTGCAGGAGATCCCTCGCCGTTCAGTCAGTGTGGGTTCGTGGAGGAAAATAGGCTACATATATTTAAAGCCGAACAAAAACAACAATAACATTTAAAAATCAACATAAAAACTCTTTCTGTTATAGTAAATTTAAGTATGTTTTGTTACAGCTGAAGCACTAGCTATTAGTGGGCTGAGTTTCGTAGAACTCGCTTTCGGAGCGTAACAATTTTAAGTTTTGCTATTGTGTTGAGGGGGTAAATATGTAACTTTGTTTCATTTTTTAAGTAAGTTTTTTTTTGTGAAACCTATATGCTGTATTATTGTGCTGGGGTGGCAAGGTTAGGTGACGCATGCCGATTTCAGATATCAGAACTTGCCTAATGTTAAGTGTCTAATATCTTGGGGGGGGGGTGACGCACGTCAGCTCCCCAGCGACCATGAGGGTAGCGGTTCGCTCCCCATCCTCTTCTCCCCTCTCCCCAGGCAGTGTTATGGGCTGTAGGTTATTGATTAAGTTCTAGTTTCTTCCTAGTGCATCATAGTGTCACAGGTAGTCCAGATATACTCTTTATTTTCACCTGTGACAATGCATTGTATTTTATTCCAGCTGTCATAGATTTAATGTATTAGATGACTCGTGGAAGTTGGAGAGTGTGAGTGAGTGAGAGAGAGAGAGAGAGAGAGAGAGAGAGAGAGAGAGAGAGAGAGAGAAATCAGAGCTTGGTGGTATCGGCGGATTGATATCGTGCAACTTGATTAGTTACGTTATCTCTCGGGCGCCTGATTCGTCGCCGGGCTCCTCCCTCCTGCCCCGTCACCGCTTTCCCGCCGCGTCGGGAATGGGTGTGCCTACACGCACGCCCTCCCTTGTGACTTCCACGGGCAGAGCTCCTCTTAGTGCTGTACCGCTAACATCCCCTTGCAATCTATCAGCCCACCTCACCCCCCTATTGCGAACTTTCTCTACCACTGCTTACCTTCTTCTCTCTGTATATCCTACTATTAGTTAACTGCCCTTCCCCTTGACGTTAATTTCATATATCCGTCACTGTATTATACAGCGAGCTCTCAGAGATATTATATGTACGTAGTTAGGTATTTTGGATCAGAGGGTTATCCATTTTGGCTTGGGGAGTTTTGACATACTCAATGTGTTGCCCCATCCTTATTTTCTTGGGTGTCTGCCAGGTTAGTCGATGCTAGACTGGGGAGAGGCTATCAGGTTGCAGTTTCCTATGAGCATAGACTTCGTTGAGCCTATGCAACTGTACCGGATACCTGCGGAGGCCTAGGTCTTTTTCTTGTCTGTGTACCTTAGAGCCTAGCACTGTGTTGGCGTGAGGGTGTTTGCCTAGTCCACCCAGCACTGTGCTAGCTCGTTAGCTTTTGACTTAGGAGGGTCGCCAGGAGAGAACCAGGTACACGAGACCTGGATCTCTCAAGAGAGCACCCCCATCATTTAATGTAACTAGGCGCACAGACTTGAGAACGACACTAGGCTACCGAGCAGGTGGCTCGGCCCAGGTAGCCTAGCCTACGACTCCCCTGCTAGGCTTCGTCCACCTGGCAGACCTCCGATTAGGGTTTATAATCTCATTGTGTATATGTGTGCAGCATTATTGTTCCTTATGTTTATAGTTAGTCGTGATTGTTGCTGAGAGACCCAACCAGAGCAGGCTTGTGCTTGGTGGGAGAAAGCACATCTTTTTGTGGTTAGAGTTTAGACTGCTGACTGTTTTATAATTACACCTGTGCCAGATAACACCGTATGTCCCTACCCTATATATGTTCCCACAGTAATAATACACAGTTCAGAATCCGAGACGTACTTCTTAGTTGCATCTGACTTTTGCAGAAGATTCTGGCATGATGCTTTAGGACTTTCTTTGTTTCACTTTCTTTCAGACAGGAGTGACAGTTTACTGATTATTTAACGTAATGTTAATTATCCTTCTTCTAGTTTGCTATTAAATCGTTGCTGCGATTTAATTACGCTATCTATCTTTTTCCTTGTATACTTTAATAAAGTAATCGTATGTTGTATGAGTATAGGCTGCTTCAGTGATCATCAGCCTATAGTGTGCACCTTTTACCGAGTCATAGGATACCTCGTTGTCCAGGCACGACTCAGGGCGGTATAGGTGTTTTGTTCTCCAGTGGTTAAGGCAGGGGTTGGAACTAGTGTTACCGTTGTTGCATTTAGCCTTATCTAGTCCAATGATGAAGAGCCCCGTGTCTTGCAGAACCTGGATCGTAACAATACATATATATATATATAATTTATATAGATAGATAGAGAGAGAGAGAGAGAGAGAGAGAGTGAGCGAGAGAGACAGAGAGATATAGATAGATAGATAGATAGATAGATACAAGTTCTCTGTATATCTCATATACTGAATATAATATAATTATATTTCTTTCCCCAGGTGACATCAACATGCAGACGTCGTGGGGAGCCTTGCCAACATATGTAAGTACTGCCTCAAGATATATTTTAATATTGTTACCTTGTTGCGATCATCGTTCTACATTGTCTCTTCCAAATACTGTCTGTAGTTACAATCAACTGTAAGTGAAAACCATTTAGTTTTCAAATATCCAGAGTCTCAGATAATACTACTGCATCAACTGCAGTGTCAAGATCAAAGATTTCGCAATTGTCTAAATGTGTTCCGAAGCGACTCTGCTTGACTGTTAGTCCCAATAATTAGTCCATATAAGCTTGAACATGGAAACGTGAGCGAGCTAGAACACACCTCTGTCTCAACTATAATGTTTTCCACAAACACAACATTGTTATACACCTGGCAATGACCAATCAACCACATCAGTCAAACAAGATAGATAGGATGATTAACATTGTACCATTTACACGGGTTGTCGTCATGGGAGACAGGTCCGCTTGTAGGTGTTTTGTTTATGGCCACCCTCATATATGGGAGTAAATCGTCTGGCAATATATATATAGATAGACGTCCATCCTATGATGATCACCCAACCAAACTAAACAACAAGTTACCATAAAGGACAAAGGGATAAAACAGTAGACCGTTGTAATCCCAACCCCAAACAATAATATGGTTATCTTGGTTACCTTATTTATCCAGCAACAGTCACTGGTACTTTTTGCTTATACCAGAATCTCCTGAGGACTTATATAATGTAGCCTCTTGTTTACAAAGGGGCACACGGCATGGTTTAGCTTTTTTTTTTGTGAGAGATTGCTGAGAGTTGGTGAGTGGACGGGAATTAATGATACGAAAGGCCTTCCTTTCTACTTTGTCTAGGAGTGCGGTGTGAGAAGGATCCTCCCCACACATGCTAACAATACTCAATACAAGGATGCACTGTGCCCCTGTAAAGAGCAAGAAGATGTGCAGGGGTGAAGAACTTCTTGAGGCAGTTGAGCACACCCATCTTCTGGGAGGCTGTCTTAGCAAGACTGGTAATATGGTCCTTCAAAGTGAGAGCAGAAGAAAAAGAGACACAAAGAATATTGAGAGAAGATGAAGGATTGATTTTTGTATTGTTGAAGTATAAGGGATAGTCCTTTGGGCGTTCCGGATGGGTAGTAAGATGGAAAATTGGGTTTTAGTAGCATTAAAGGCAACAAGATTTTGTTTCTGCCCAAATTGAAAATAGTAGTTAGATCAGAAGATAAGTGTTGTATGACTTCATTAGTTTTGTTTTTGAGGGATTGCTGGCTGGGGCGTTCTGGAAAACTAATTTAGTGTGTAAGGTAGAGTCGTCTGTGTATGAATGGATGGGACTGGAGGTACAGTTGAGAAGATAATTTATGAAAATTAGAAAGAGATTAGGAGATAGGACAGAACCCTGAGGAACACCGGAGTTAATAGGATGAGGAAGTGAACGATGGCTGTCCACAACCACAGCTATGGAATGCCCGGGAAGGAAATTAGAGTAGATTAAGAGAAGAGAAATGCTTATTAAGACATTTGGAAGCAAGAATAGTTTAAAACACTCGAGATACAAGAGGTGAGAGCAATTGGACGATTGTTGGAAGGTTGAGAGCTGTCACCCTTCTTTGGGACAGGTTGAATGAGAACAAACTTCCAGCAAGAAGGGAAGACGTTAGAAAAGAGACAGAGACGAAAGAGTTTGCCTAGGGAGGGAGTCAACACGGAAGCACAGTTTTTGAGTAAAACAGGAGGAACACCGTCCGGACCGTACATTGTCTTAGTATTAAGCCCAGAGAGGGTAGAAAGTACATCTTTAGAAGATATTAGAATATTAGGCATAAGTAGTAGAGAGGGGGGTGGAGAGGGAGGAATAGCAGTGGAATCATCCAAGGTGGAGTTTCTAGCAAAAGTTTGAGCAAAGAGTTCAGCTTTGTCAGAGTGATGGTTGTGCCATCAGAGTGGAAACGGGGAGGGAAAGACGAGGAAGAAAAAGTTTTGGAGAGGTTTTTGGCTAGATGCCAGAAAGCTTGGGAAGACCTAGAGTAGGATAGTTCAGTGCATTTAATATTGATGAAAGAATGCTTGGCAAGTCAAAGAAAAGATTTGGTTTGATTCCAGGCAGAAACATAGGAAGAATGAGATTCTTGAGTTTTAAGGCGTCGGTACTGTTTGAATGTTTCCTCCTTGTTGCAAACAACAGTATAACAAGCGTGAGTAAACCAAAATTTGTTTGCATGAGGTTTAGAGAAAGAAATGGAATGTATGCTTCCATGCCCAAGAAGATTACCTAGGTAATGCGTTCAGCTCTCTCCAAAGGTCCCCGGCCACGGAAGCAGAAGTAATTCCATGAGAAATCAAAGAAGTACTGCCAAAGAGCCTGCCAGCCGACAGCACCAAAGTGCCACACGCACCGCCGGCTAGGAGAATCGGGTGGCCATACCAGAGAGATAGGACAGGTAACAGAGATAAGTTTATGGTCAGAGGAGCCCAAAGGAGAGAAAAGATTTACAGTATAAGCAGAAGGGTTAGAGGTTAGAAATAAGTCAAGAATGTTGGGCAGATCTCCGAAGCGATCCGGAAAACGGGTGGGTTGCTAGACTAACTGCTCTAGGTCTTTTAGGGTAGAGAAGATGTAGGCTTGTTCACCAGGTTGGTCAGTGGAAAGAGAGGAGAGCCATTGGCGGTGGTGAACGTTGAAATCTCCTAGGAGGGTGATTTCTGCAGAAGTAGAGATGGATAGAATGTGTTCCACTTTAGAAGTTAGATAGTCAAAGGATTTTGGATAGTTGGTAGAATTATGGGAGAGATAAACAGCGCAGAAATATTTAGTTTGAGAGTGACAAGAAAGCCTTAGCCAGAGAGTTGAGAGTTCAGAAGAATACAAATTGGGAACACGAGAGCAAGCAAGATTGTGTGTGTATGTTTGTGAATGACAGGGGAGGGGGTGGGGGGGGTAGAATAAGTAATGTGCGTGTTAGTGGATACAGTATATAGTATGTGTAGTAGGTGTGGATGGATGGATTCTTGCTTGTAACTGGGAATGAGTGCTGCCTGTGCTATATATACTACTGCCAGCAAGTTGATGGTTGTCTATATAACGTCCAGGGTATACTGCATTTGTTTGAATGTAGAGGTGTGTCATATTATGAGAGAATCTTGCCTGGATTATTGCAGTTCGTCTTAAATTATAAATGGTTGTCGGTGTATGCAGTCATGAGTAGTTCAAATATTTGTGCACCAACCATGGTAAACTACTTAATGACAATCATATTGTCTTAGTAGTCCTACTAGTGAGCGTCAATCCTTTTGATCTTGTTATCTACCTAGTTTGAATTAGAAAAATGAATGCAGAATATTTTTCCCATTTAGAATAGTAACTAAAATATTTGATTTAAGGTAAATTACTTTGTTATCCAATTATTTCTCAATAATACATAATAATACATTTTGTATTTCCACTTAAAAGTGGTTATTCTGCTCATAATTACAATTACAAAGTGTACATTAAGTATTAACTTAGGTATAAACTTAGGTATAATGTATAAACTTATATAGTACATACACATTCAGATGCATATATACACGCAATACATACATATACATACCCATACAACATATCTACATATATATGCATACAATCCTGTAGATATTAATAGAAGCATATATACATACTTGAATACATTCATAAATACCGGTACATACCGCAAAATAAGGACATATTGAATACTGTATAAATTATACATTGCATAAATATGTGCGTGGACTTACATACTTTTACACACACATTCATATTTGTTTGACTGTACATAGTTTATATGTATCTATATTGAAATACCCACATATATACAGTCATAAAAATATGAATAAGAATATATAGGACATCATATTACCATAGAGAACAATGAGGCCCGATATTTAGATTATGTATTATTTAATAAGTTCTTTTTCAACTTTGATTTAAACGCATGTACGGTATTTGCCTCTTTGATATCCGATGGTAGTTGATTCCATAACTTAGGACCTGTTACAGACATAGCTCTGGCTCCCGAGTCAGTCTTGGTTCTGGGGACATAAAGATTGTGTAGTTTTCTTGTATTACTAACGGTAATATTGTTAACAGTTGGGAGAGGTAGGAAGTGATCTGGGTAGTGGTGGGTACTTTAAAAAAAATTGTTACTACTGAATTAAAAGTAATTTGTTTCTTTACGCTTAGTCATTGTAATTCTTTGAAAATGGGTGTAACTTGATCATACTTCCTAGCTTTACCATCTGCGACTCTTGCCGCGAAGTTTTGCAACCTTTGAACCTTTGTGATTAGTGATGCATTAGTCGTCCCCCAAATCATATTACAGTAGTTCAGAATGCTTCATACTAGTGATTGTACAACTGCGATTCGATTCGAGTTGATTTAGCAAAATAATGTTTTGTTCTATTTATGTATAATATGGCCCCCATTACTTTTGTTGTTGTTTGGCTTATATGTTTGTCGAAGGTCATATACTGATCCAAATGAACACCAAGGTTTTTACGTGGATGGATGGTTGGATTTTGGTATCACCGAATTGAATGGTGGTGTTGCTTGGTATATTTGATATGATTTGACGTGTTCCTATGAAGATACACCAAGTCTTTTTGGTGTTCAGCAATAGACCATTTTCTTGGAAGTAAGCATTTGCAATCCGTAGAGTTTCTTCACATCTAGTAAATAGATTATTTAATTCGTTTATTTGACCACTGTGAAGGAACTGTGTGTCGTCAGCATATTGTGCTAGTAGGCAATTTTTATGTATTTTAGTATATCATTGACAAAAATAATGAAGAGCATTGGTCCTAAAATAGACCCTTGAGGGATTCCGTAAGGGGTTTTTGCTATGGAGGAAATAGTATTATTTATGCGGACGGACTGTGTTCTTTCACAGAGGTAATCCTCGAACCAGAAAGAGTCAATGTTATTTTGTAGGAGTTTTTTAATAAGAATATTATGGTTTACACTATCAAACGCCTTAGACAAGTCACAGAGGGTTAAGAGGGATATGTGTTTGTTGTCCATGTTGTCATAAATCTTGTCTGTGATAACTGTGAGTGCTGTTTCAGTAGAGAGTTTGGGTCTGAAGCCATGTTGTGAGTTTGATATAATGTTATTGTTTTTTAAGAAATTAACGAGTTGGTTAGCAACGATCTTCTCGATCTTCTCGATGATTTTAGAAAAAATTGGGAGAAGAGAAATTGGGCGATAATTACTAGTATTATTAGGGTCTCCAGTTTTGTACAATGGAGTAACTAGCGCATGTTTCCAGGATGAAGGAAATTTACCTGTGACTATGGATGTATTAATAATGACTGTAAGATAATATATTATTACGTTAAGAGAGTCTTTTATGAATTTGAGCGCTATATTATCAGAACCGAACAAATTAGTTTGGTGAAGATGTTTGATGGTTAGAATAATAGTATTGGGGTCGACTGGCTCAGGACGAAATAATGTGGTATTAGTTTGAGTGAGGTGAGGAAGAGGTGTGGGTATATGGGGTTGGGGAGCGGTGTTGCCATATCTTGCGTATTGCGTATCATCGAATGCTTTTTTTTCCAACATTTGCAAAGAACTTGTTAAACTCTTCAGCCTTTTCATTTGTGTTTTCAAATAGACAGTTTCTACCACTTTGCTTGTCGTTGGGTATTACTTCCCTTACTATTTTCCACGTTGCCGAAGTATTTCCTTTGCACTTTTTTAGTTCATTGTTAAAATATTGTTTTTTAGTGGAATTTATCAGTCGTTTAACTTGCTTTTTTAAATCATTAAAATGTCGTTGTAATGTTGGTTTCAGTCTGTTTTCTTTCAATGTTTTCTGAGCTGTGTTTGTAGCATTAATGGCTTCACGGACGTTATCATTTATCCATGGCGAGGGTGGACGACGAATGATTTTAGTTGTTACTGGAGCACACTTACTTAGGCTCAAGGTAGAAGAGCTTTGTATTCCATTTAGCGATTTGATCTGTGCCCTTACCCAGACTTACATTCGCATTGTGAACAACACTTCTCACGTTACCAAGTCCCCCTCCCACCCTCTCCTTCTTTCTTGCCTTCGCTTTTTCCCGTCCCCCCCCCCCCCCCTCTAGTTCTTTAACCTCTACTATTTGTTTATGAGAAAACGTTAAGTAAAGTTGAGAGATTCAAGGCTGCTAAGCTATTCACCCCAGGAATATAGGGGCTGGAATTAAATTCGCAGGACCTGAATCATTTATTGACGAACATAATTCAGCAAACGATGGATGTGGAATATTTCGTGAAATCCTGTTACTTCAACCTTGGCCATGGCCTTCCTTAGGGACTCGGGGCAGTTCGGCCAGGCAGCTTAGGGAACGACAACAACAACAACATAAATAGTGATTTTCTTGACAGGAATATATATTTGCTGAAGTTATTTTACAGTTTTCTTGTTTAGCTTTCTCACTTATCTCGAACTTAAATTGTATTGTCTCATATTGATAGTGTCTTGATGGTGTAATGGTTTGAGTGTTTAAGGTCTATATTTGGTCACCCATTAATTTAATTTTGAATGTTTTGGTGTTGGGAGTGAAATTAATATATAATTACCTTCCCCACTTTATATCAGTTTGGCGTGGCACGTCAATGTCATTTTAAAGTACTCTATTACTTGGCAAGTCTCCACCCCCTTCTCACTCCGACTCTCACCTTCACGCTCTCTCTCTCTCTCTCTTTCCAAATGTACACCCACATTTGTATCGCAAATTCATGGAGTTCAGTAAGTTGTGCGGCCCTCCTCTGCCAAGTTTGTCTTTGAACTTTGTTCATTTGTTGGGAAAGAGAGAGAGAGAGAGAGAGAGAGAGAGAGAGAGAGAGAGAGAGAGAGAGAGAGAGAGAGAGAGAGAGAGAGAGAGAGAGAGATAACGAACAAGAAGACAACAAAGTGGGATGGTGTAGATGTCAGTAACATGAGAAGGCAATGAGGAAAGTTTTAGGAAAAAGGTAAATTGGGAGAGAGGGAGAGAGAGAGAGACTACCAGATATATAATTAACAATCTCGAAATTTTGTTGTAAGTTATATCCATATCTCGTCAAGATACTTTGTATTCCTGGTGAAGGTCAACTCTAAAATATTCTGATTATATCTACACTACTGTATGTCAAATAACCCATTGAACTAATATGCATGTGTTGTAGAAGTGTATTTAAATATGTGAAGTCTCGTCTTGATTATTAGAATATACTATCTTAATTAAATTGAAGTTTAAAATATGATTAATTATTAGTTAGGCCAATGCTTCTCATGTATAATCATGTAGTTGTTTGTAAGTTTCATTACGATTTGCTATGTTCGGGTGGAGTAGATTAAGTTAAGATAGCAGGTTATAATTATCAAGTTAGCTTTGTTACAGTAGGTTAGCTATCTAACATAGCAAATGGTTAGGTTAAGTTAACATAAATTAGAATTATTATAAGTTTGTCTCTCATAGGTTAAGACTATGTTTGTTTATGTGTGGACATTAACAAGTTTGGATGTGAGCGAAGTGACTGAGTGAAATAACTTGAGGACAGTTTCCGGCCATCCATATAATTCTCCAAAAATAAAAAAATAAAATAATCGTAAATCCTTGACCCTTTGTAATACTTTAGGAAACAGGTTGAAGATGTGCGGGAGCATAGGATTAATATTCCTTCATATTAAAATCCATGTTAATAGGATTTTGAACCAAATATGTCATGTTTGTAATATGGTATTTCATGAAAGTAAGATGATGAATGGTATGTAAAAATGACTTTGAACTATATCATAAAACTCCCGATTGTTTACTGTATTTATGTGTATGTATGTATTTACTCTGGCCCATTCCCCACTTTTCCTTTTTTTTTGGGGGGGGGAGGGACTCAAGACAGAGCCCGAATAGGGACAACACAGTAGAAAACAATGAACACACAAAATCAAAATACAAATTCACACATATCTAGGCCACTCAGGAGAAGACTCAGAGACCAGGGTCTCCAAGGTCCCTCCAGCACTAACCCGGTCCCCAACCACCCGGAGAGGATCCGGTCCCAGCAGGCACACATACAGCGAAGCCAAAACCACAAGCCCGCCCACCACACTTTAGTCCAGTCAATCTAGCACAAATTATGGCCTATGATGGAAATAATTAGAACAGAAATGAAACCTGTTGTATGATGTTCCTAATGCTTTATTACATCACATATCAAAAGTAGAGAAAAATGGGATTGGTGGAACATGGTTAAAAATAAACATGTTAATCATAAACATATTGTAGCGGTAACACAGAATGTTGTACTTCAAATGAGTGTATCACCATTATTATTCATTGTAGAGGGTTGGGATTGGTCTTGTTTGGTAGGTAAAGGGTTGTTCTTTAAGGTACTGTGCTCAATAAAAATCTAAACTCAAAATAAAAGGCAAAAAAGACGATTTGAGTATAGCCGAAAGGCAAAAATTTTACACTTTCCTTCTAGAAACAATTGTCAAAAAATACCTAACAAAGATAGAATAATTTTGATGATATCATCAAGTAGCTGAGTAAATTAGCTTTTGAATAATGTATCATAGTTTGAATTTTGATCAATAGTAGCCTAGTGTAAAGAAAAATTAAATAAAACACGCTTTCCTTCAAATAAATGTTTGCCAAAAAAACAAAAATAATAACAATAAAATCATTCGGATTACCACATACCATTGTGTAGCTGAATAAATTAGCTTTTGAATGATGTATCATAGTTTGAATTTTCATCTATAATAACCCAGAGAATTTAAGAATATGAAATAAAAAACACACTTTCCTTTAAATAAACATTTGCTAAAAAAAAAAATTAAGCCTCGGGAACCTATGATGGCCAGAACCGTCATCAGAACGTGAAAGGGTTAATCATCTTGAACATCTCCATGTATACATTTCATTCATTCACTGTCTACAAAGCTATCTTCAGATACCATTGCATTTGTGCACCCAACCCCTCTGCATTCTCCACATGCAGCTGAACATTCCAGGCCATGTTTTCTGCATGAGCAGCGTCGAGTGTCGCAATTAACTTTACACTTGCAGCGCACAATCTGCAGCAGTGATTCTGGGGCAGCTGCCAAGTCTGTAGTTTTGGGTTCTAATTGGCCTTGATTACATATCCATCCCCACTCCTCTGGCTTCAAAGTGTTACCCATCCACTCTTGGCACTGAAAATATGTACGGGCACTATGGTAACATAAAGCTGATGCTGTTGGAGGAAGGGTGTGTACTTGAACAGAATAGCTGCCTCTCATTGCCTTCTCACAAAAACAATCTGTAACATAGAGAGTCCAATCCCTCGTTTTTGTCACCACTATACAGACGACTCACTAACTTCTCACCAGCAGCTGTAATTTCTGCCATTGAAGATTGTCTAAGAAAAACCTTTGCATATTCTTGCATATCACTGTCACTTCTTAGTTTCCGAAGAGCAGAGTCTTTCCCAATACCAAACATACGGGAGGTTGTATCACAGCCAGTAATAGCATGTATTACTGGCAATAATGTGCATGTATCTTGGCCCAGTTTCCTCTTTACCAAATTGATGTCCCATATTCTCTTCATCTTCTTTGATATTTGCCGTCCCTCTGACCTGAAGAGCAGTGGAAATACCGTCTGGCTTGGCTGCATGCATAACAACACCAGGAGATCGGTATCCTCTCCAATGAGTGTAGTAGGACACTTGGATGCCTCATTTACTGCTGTCGTTGCAATTAGCACATCTGCGTCACCAGCTGCATGAATTGTTTTGATGCCTTTCTTTTGTAACTTGGCACTCAGCATATGAATGAACTTCTGCTTGTTTGTTGTGTTGGCCAGGAAAACTTCTTTCTTTGTTTTTACACACATTCCTTCAGCAAAATTTACTTGCATACCGACAATTCCTTTGGACCTTCTCTTATGTGTAATATCTTTTGTAGAATGACCTGCTTCATAGCCATCAAATACAACTGTGGGATTTCTATACTTCTCGTGAACGTAGTCTACATAGTGCTGGCAGATGGAACTAAATGTGACATCGCGTGACCATGGCAAGCGCTGTAGAAGAGAGCCTCCATCAATCACATAGCTCATAGCATCTTCATCAACTTGAGCTGACATATCTGTGCATTGTGCCAATTTCCAAATTGAATTAGCGAGTGAAGGTTTATTGGCTTGGCGAAGAAGTCCATTGGTCTCAAACAAAGATGATGAAGGAGAAGACAGTTCATATTGGAATATGCTTTCAATATCATCCACAACATCAGGTGCAGCCATTATGAGACGTTGAAAGAGCAGCTGGGAATCAACATGAATCATTTCACCATCTACCTTTGGCGAGACTTTGTGGTCAAGGGTTATCACTTGATTTTTTTTCCTGAAAGCATACTCCATGACATTCTTTCCCTCCATACTTTTGAGTACCTCTCTGCCCACTTCTGAAGCTTTGTGGGCATTGACAGTTTGGTCTGCTGTGACACCTGTGACAATGTTCCGTAGTATTGGGTCTTGTGCAAAGGGGTTTCTTTCTTGCAGGAGACCCAGTATTGATAACATGTCAAGTTCATCTTTCTTTTGTCTTGCATCTGTGGCTTCTTTGTGTTGTTCACTTGTAGTATAACTTGTTGCCATGAACTCTTGCATGGCCATATTGACATCGGCACATGCAGGCATGGACAGCAGCCACTGTGTACGTTGTGCTTCAGACATTCCACGACCACGCGTTAATCCACCAGTAGTCTTCATACTTCTCATTAGTACTTGCTCTATAGCTAAATCAGATGAAAGTCCTCCCCAAAATCTGTCGCTTCGTCGTACAACATGATACCCTGCATTGAATTTATCATAAACATCTGGATGTTGTGTCTTGAGCTGATGCATCTGTTGCAAGTGGATGTATACAGATTTGGCGTAATGGTTATGGCCAGCAGCAGCGAAGTATGGCAACATTGCAGGTAATGTATGCAGGTAGAGACTCCAGTTTCCTGTACGCTCAGCTTTGATGAACTGTCGAAGAAGGTCAACCATCGTCATATACTGTATCCACAACCGAGCAGTGGAATTGGACGCCAATGTAGCTTTTTCTTCATTCACTCTTTGTTTAACTCTTTCGAGGACACCATCCATACATACCACATCTACAGACAATTCACCTTTCATCAAGTCATCATACATGTGAATTGCATGATGCAAATCCTCTTCTTCAACTGTCACAGGCAGAGATTTATCAGTATCATCAACTTCTTCCAATTGCACATCTGCAGTGCTGTCAACCTTTGTAGTCTCTGGAACAGCACAATTCATTTCTGGAAGAGGAAAACTAAATGTCTGAGATATAATCATTGCATTTAATGCTGCATCTACAAGACAGTGTCCCCTGAATGCTCTTGCTACTGCTTTGCCACTAAGCATATGGGCAACAGCATTTGGTGCATATACCAATTCAAGCAGCTCACCTAGGCCAGTCCCAGACATGATTTTGCCGATGCACCCCAGAAAACTCATTTCAGTGTGGAAGGCTCCAAGACGGAGTATGATAGAGTGCAGGTCACTGTTTGTGCTTTCACCAGCAAGGATCATCTGAGCCTTCCACCAGAGAGGTTGATCAAAAGTGAGGATTGGATGCATATTCTGGCGCTTGGCTTCAGAAGACACAAAACAGAGAGTTGAGTATATGCAACTGAGGTTAGTTGGATCCATATCAATCATTGGGAGGAAAATAATGGATGACTTCCCTGGGTGGATTCCATGCGACACTGCTTGCATCATTCCTGACCACCCAGGTCTTGGTGAACGAAGTGGCCAAGAAATTTTCCAAAGCAGGTCTAGCATTGCTGTAGGGTCTTCATAGATAGGCAAATGCAGTTTTGTCATATATCAAGGGTTGAGTCTCATTGTTTGTTGATTTATAGAAGTGTATTTTGATTCTCCCGACAGCTGCTACATCCTCTGCTGTTACTGATATCCTGGGGATCTGTTTTCGTGGTTTGGTCATAGGTGTTACTGCAGCAATAATACCCATTCCATGAAAAGTGTTGTGACCATCAAGTGTAACAATGTTGTGGTCTACATTGTCAGCAACAAACTGGATGAAATGTTGTGATGTAATGTTAGGTACATCAATACCTTGGAACTTTGCAGCAGAGCGCTCAAACCGTTTTACTTCAGGGTACGATGAACAGAATCCAAGACTATTGAGGCAGTCAATGAGAAACTTTGATCCGAAGTGGTAGTGCATTTGCACTGACAGACCTATCTGCAGAGGTGCTACTAGTATTCTAGGTCTAGCAGCTTGAACAATTGCTTGACCTATAGCTGCTATTTTGCGCTCAGCTTGTTTCTCGCTGAAGATTGTTTGAAGAAGAAGGTGCAAAGTCTCTGGAACAAAATCGAAATTCTTTTCCAGGGAGGCAATACCATCAGAGCTAGGAAAAGTATCGCCCATAGACTCCATGGACTTTATGTCACTTTTGATGAGTTCTGCAGCTGCCTGAACCAACCTAAGCTTCTCTTTCTCACTGTCTTGCAATTTTGGCAAATTGTAGAACTCCTTTAGAATATGTGAAGCTGTAGCTCTGAGTGTGACAATGTTGCCTTTCGTGCCACTGCTTGTGATCACAATGTTGTTACCAAAATGTTCTAGTTTGACTTTCATGTACTTTGCAGTATATGCTTCCTTGTCACAGTACTCTTTCATCTTCTCAACAAGATTATTTACAGATATCTGCATATCCTCATTTCTCTGTAAGTACTCAACCACTTTCAAAAATGCTTCTGCTTTCAATAAATCAATTGGCCTGCCTAATGTGTACTGACTACTTTCACCTGATTGATTGTATATAGCTGGTATCTTCTTTCCTGTTCGGAAATTGGTACTGCATAGTTGGTGGTAAATCGCATCTGCTGCATGTAAGTCTTGGGCAAATTCAACCCGACTTTGTACAGTATGAGCCCAGGAGTCCCCACGTTTTTTACACACATCCTGAATAGTCAATTGGAAGTCTCCTGTCCTGACTGGGAATACATCAAATCCTCTTTTCCTTCCAGCGTATTTAGCAGGATGGCCACAAAACAAACAGTGCTCATTAAATAAGAACTTGCCATCACTTGATCGGAGCTGACGGCAGGTAGTCGATGAAGTCTCCTGTTTCTTCCTTAGGTCTCGGCTAATGGAATTTCTGTTGCAGTATTCAAAGCGACATTTTTTGTGCACAGATTGTCCTACAATAGTGGTGAGCATCAATCCACGAAGTTTGCTGGCTTCACTAATACCATCACATCCTTTCTGACGAAGCACAACAGTTGCCTCCCCATTGTCTAGGGTTTCATTGCAAATTACACAGGACTACATCATGCATCTGAAACAGAAAAGGAGAGTGTTAAAAATATGTAGATGATTAAATAATGATAAAGCAGCACAATTTAAAAGGGAAATACCGAGATCCAACACACAATGATTACTTACACATGAACCAACAAAAATATATTATATATTTTCGATTTGACAAAAAATATCATTTGAAGCATGTAGATATATTTACAGTCATGTTTATGGACCCTGAAAATATATGTGTAGACACTAAAATCACCCCATTGCAATAATTACAAGTAAAGAGGGCAAATTTAAGGTTTTCGGAAATGGCCTGGCAGCCATATTGGATTTATGCAAATTAGGTAACTTTCCACCATTTCCTTTTTCCTCCACTTTTGGTATGTTGATTAGGAGGACATGTAGATTACATTACACCAAAAATGAATTCTGTTGCAATTTTTTCCATATCAAACTACAGATTGACTGGACTACTTCTAGGCGCACCCTTCATATATACCGGCTCCCCGGGACAGGCGCCTGATGGACTATTATCTAGTCCAACTTGCGCCTGACCCCCTCTCCCATATGACTATGTGTTCACTCTTCTATTCACAAGCATTCTCCATTCATTCATGTTTATTACCACTTCCCTTGCCCAATCAAGAGCCATTCCTCTATCATCCAAATCTTGTCTTACACTGTTTCTCCATCTCAATGGGGGTCTTCCTGCCCCACTATCTCCCCTTGTATCTGACTCACATATTCTCTTTGTAAGCCTTTCATCTTCTATTCGTTCAACATGGTCATACCAGCTCAGCATCCTTCAGTCCACTCTGGCCGACAATGTTCCTGCTGCCCCACTTTCCTACGTAACTCTTCATTCCTCAATCTGTCTCTATGAGTAACTCCACACATACTCCTCAAGCAGCTCATCTCCATCACATCCAACTTTCTTCTCTCCTTTGCCTTCAGAGCCCATGTCTCAGCTCCATACATCACTGTTAGCAAAAACATTCCTTGATATATTGCACTTTTAACATTCAATCCGAGATTTCTCGCCTTACGCATACTTCCCATAGCTCCGAAAACTTTCCTTCCTTCACATACTCTTTGTTTTACCTCCATTTTCATACCTCCATTCCTGTTTATTGATACTCCTAGATATTTAAAACCCTCTGCTTGTTCCAATATTTCCCTATCCAACCTCACATCTAGATTCACCCTACGATCACCCCTATTACACAGCATTACTTTACCTTTATTGGTGTTCACCTTCAGTTTCTTCTCCCAAAAACCACACCAAACTCATTGACTACCCACTGCAGTTTCACCTCAGAATCCGCCACCAACACTGTGTTATCAGCGAACAGCAACTGATTCAACTACCAATCTCTACCATTCTTTCCTACTAAACCTAATCCTCTTCCCATAGTTCTCATTTTCACCTCCCTCTCCCACCATCCATTAATATATCAAACAGCCATGTGACATTACACAACCCTGTTGCAAACCTACATTTACCTCAAACCATTCACTCGACTCGTTAGTTCTTACTCGAACACCCGCTCTGCTCCCTTCTATCTAAATATAATCATTAGATAGCTACTATATATACAGTAAGTGTCTATTTGAGAGAGAGAGAGAGATTCCACCCCTTTGCCATAAGGACATTGATGTGTTGACATTAATACAGTTTGGAGAACTAAGGGTGTTTGTATTATTGTGGTAGTAATATTTGTCATGGGGCAGGTAACACTTCGCTATAATATATTACATATATTTCTAAACAATGGAATTTCAGTTGTATATAATATATAATTCCACCTTATTGGAGTATTGCATATTTGAGTAGTATGGTAGGTATGTGTGTGTAATTGTACGTGTACATAAATGTCTGAATATAATATTCCTGTGTACATGTGTTGGTATATGCTAAAATGAAAGTATGTATATTTAGCTTTGGTGAATGTTTTGCTAACCACATAAGGATGCACTTAATACGAGAGAGAACAAACTAACAGCCTTCATACACACACCTGCACCAACAAAGGTACCTTGTGTTACGATTACATTTTCTCATCAGTGTATTTATTGATAACTTGTAATCTAATATCAAATTGGGAAATATTCTGTCTAAACTATTATTCAATTTTGATGATTTAATGTCTGAATGGCTCTCATGGCGGGCGGCGAGAGGGAAGTTATGAGACATTGAGTTAGGAAGATTAATGTTGTAGATGTTGTTTTTCCCCAGGCTGTCTGACCGAACAGCCCCAAGGTCCCGAGCAAGGCCAAGGCCATAACCCCCACAGAACCCTCCCAGCTTTACCAGTAAGAGAGCCCGGGTGACTAAAGCCGCTCCCAGGCGAGGGGCTGATGAGGGTGCGGAAATGCCCGGGATACCAAAGCCCCACCTAGGGCCCTGTGCCCCTTAACAATTATGTTGTTGGAGGTAGTAGTTGTGTTGGTATTTGGTAGTGATGGGTGATAACATGCGGTGATAATATTATTGGTGACGATAGTAGTTGTAGTAATAGTGGTAGTATATGTATGAGGTGGTATACTTCCTCGTGATGATAGTTATGATATTCAGTCTAGTTCAGTCAGTGACAGGAGAAGGTTGTGTTAATCTGAGCTCCTGCCCGGACCACTTACCAGTGACCTTTAGTGACCATTACACCTACCTGTGTTTGGGGGCAGTGCACTCGTGTTATATAAAAGTGTTATAGCTCAGTTTTTAGCTGTTAGTTTACTTGTTTTTGTTTTTCTGTACTTAGTTTCTTGCTCCTCGCTAAGCTTATTGGGATCATGGCAGGTATGGAGTGCGAGTCTCTAACTGATCTGCATCATCTTATTCTCCAGGTAAGAGAGGAGATGGTTGTGGTGAAGGAAGAGGTCTTGGCTCTAAGGGAGGTTAATGTTAAAATTCAGAGGGAAGTGGATTTGATTAAAGACGAAAATCTAGCTTTCAAGCTTAGCCAAGAGGAAATAAAGTTAAGTAAGGGGAAAAGGGAGGAAGTTGATGAAAAATTGTATTCATGGCAGGTTGTTAAAAATACGGGTGGGAAAGTCACACTCAAGAAGCAGGATAGTAGAATAGGTATGAGTGTGACAAATACATTCTCTCCTTTGCGAGACGAATGTGAGGGAAAAGATAGTCAGGATAAGGGAGGGATAACCGAAGTGCCTGCCGCCGACTCAGCTCCAACCTCTGACGCTGTGCTACCTACCACCACCACCACCCCCACCACCACCACCACCAAGGGAGCTTCTGCCACCACCGGGGGTTCTCCAACTGCAGCTGCTGGATCCTCCCGAGGGAAAGGTAAGTCTGTGTCCCGAGAAGGTAAGTCTGTGTCGATTGTGGGCGACTCCATGGTAAGACATTTAGTTAGGGCTACCCACACTAAACTTAGGAAGGTTGTGTGTCTGCCTGGCCATGGAGTTGGGAGGGTTTTAGAGAAGATGGACCACATCTTGGAAGATAGTGGAGATAACCCCATTATCTGTCTCAGTGCCGGGAGTAACGATGTTGGTAAGGGTAGAAGTGAGGAACTGCTGCAGCAGTATCGGGATGTGTTAGATAAAGTTAGGATGAAGGGAGGGATCCCTGTAGTACATTGTATCCTACCAAGAAGAGGAGTTCCCAAGGAATGGACATCCAGGGCGATTGGTGTCAATTGCCGTTTGGAGAAATATTGCAAAGAAAAACCAATACCATTCATTGATAACTGGGATAGTTTCTATGGGAGAGATGGGATGTACGCAAGGGATGGGGTTCATCTTTCACGGTTAGGGGTTTCTACATTAGCTAGTTCTTTAGATAGGGTGGTTGTGGGGTTTTGAACAGAAATATTGAGAGTGTAAATGAGAGGTTAAATGGAACAACTTTAGCGTCAGGCGAAAGCGATAAGGATATTCAGTCTCATGCTAAAAATGATGACTATAATGCAAATGATAGTAGTGATGGTGCAACGGAAGATGGAAATGTCGTTAGAAATAAAGGTAAATTAGGTATAAAGAAAAGAAGTAAATTGAGAGTATATTACACAAACTGTAGGAGTCTATGTAACAAAATGAACGAACTTAGAGCCCTTGTTAGCAAAGAAAATATAGACATAATAGCGCTAACTGAAACCTGGATTAATACAGAAACCAGGCATTTTTTAGCAGAATTTGATATACCAGGATATAGTTTGTTTAAATATGACCGACCAAGTAAGAGGGGTGGCGGTATAGCAGTGTTTGTCAGGAGTACATTAAAAAGCTGTATTAAATCAGGTATTAGACTAAATAACGATAATGAAAGTGTTTGGGTAGAGGTTAACGAAGGTAGTGAGACCATAGTTATTGGAGTTATGTATAGACCGCCAAATATGAGTAGAAATGACGGAACGTCATTATGGGAGGAAATTAAAATGGCATCAAGGTTTAGCAATGTGTGCATTATGGGGGATTTAAATTTTCCGAATATAGATTGGCAGCATCAAATAGGAGACTCTGATTCTGAGGAGTTTATAGAGGTAGTACAAGATAGTTTTTTATTTCAATTCATAGATACGCCTGACTAGAGGTAATAATATTCTCGATTTAGTTTTCAGTAACAATGAACATATGGTAAATAATGTAGAGATAGGGGACCACCTAGGAAATAGTGACCACAATTCTGTGTATTTTAATATACAATGGAAAGGTAATACCAGAGAGAATACAACATTAATACCTGACTTTAGAAAAGCCAATTATGGTAGGTTAAGAAGAACCCTATTAGCTGACCCTATGGTCAAAAAATTAAGTCGATCCAGGTGTCCAAATGAGGGTACCCCTTCTCAGGCACCTGTCATCTTAAGTCAGGAAGAGACGTCAACCTTGGTAGATACATACGATAATTTTATCAAGTCAGTATTCAATGCACAAAATAAATACATCCCCAAAAGAAAATTTAGATCAACACAGAACCAACCCAAATGGATGAATAATAGACTATTAGATCATTTAGGACAAAAGAGAGGAATATATAGAAAAATTAGGAAAGGCGAAATTCACCTACTTGCTTACTATCAGAATCTATCAAGACAGGTAAAAAAGGATATTAGGAAAGAAAAAAGAAATTATGAAATTAAGGTTGCCAATGACTCAAAAAATAATCCTAAAGCTTTTTACCAACTACATAAATCCAAGGTTAGAGATGTAATTGGTCCCCTTAAAACTTCGATAGGAGAAATGACAGAAAATTATTTAGAAATGTGCAGTACATTAAATAGTCAATTTCTTTCCGTTTTCACTAATGAAAATTTGGCACAGTTTCCAGAAGTCCATAAGGTATATAGCGATAGTATAGAAAATAGGTTGTTGTTGTTGTTCCCTAAGCTGCCTGGCCGAACAGCCCCGAGTCCCTGAGGAAGGCCATGGCCACGATCGGGCTTTCCCACAGAGCTCTCATTGAGAGTAGGTTGTGTTGTTGGCGTAAGTGGTTGTGTGAAATGCAGTCTTCTATGATGTGTTTAATGGTATGGGGTGTTGTGTTACATCCCGGGCAGGCGTCGACAACGGAGTCATCCAGTCTCTTCTGATAGCTCAGGAGAGCTGGATGGTGTCCGCATCTCAGCCTGGCCAGGTGGACTCTGTCCTCGCGAGGGAGGGAGGATTCGGAAGGATGGATTTCGGGAGGTCGTGCATGCAGCTGCGTGTTGTCTGTGAGTGAGTGGATGGATTGGCGAGAGATATGAGTATGGATGTGCTTCTGGAAGTTGGTTCGGGGTGGGCAGGGAGGGAGAGAGGACAATAATTGTGTGTGATACCGTGTGCTGGGTGTTGTTTTGATATTTCTTGGTGTCTGTTGGTGTGTTGCCATGTAGTTTAGTGGGTGGTCTTGGTTCGTGGAGGCTGCTGCCAGGAATTGAGTGCCTCTCATGTCCAGATGGTCTTTGACTTTGAGGATTTTTGTTTCTTGATGTAGATGATCTGTGAGAAAATAGGTTAAGTACGGTTACTATAAGTAGAAATGATGTGCTTAAGGAAATTGACAGACTGAAACCTCATAAATCGCCTGGTCCTGATGAGGTATATGCTAGAGTATTAAAAGAATGTAGGGATGAGTTAAGTTACCCATTAACATTTTTATTTAACAAGTCATTGGAGACAGGTATAGTTCCAGAAGCTTGGAAGCTTGCAAACGTAGTTCCGATCTTAAAAAAAGTGACAAATCAATAGCATCCAATTACCGTCCCATTAGTCTTACATCAATCATAGGAAAGCTACTAGAGTCAATTATTGCTAGTAAAATTATAAACCACTTAGATACATTTAATTTAATAAATTCTTCTCAGCATGGATTCACTCAGGGACGTTCTTGCCTTACTAATTTGCTTAGTTTCTTCTCAGAGGTATATGAAGCAGTAGATAATGACAAGTCATATGATATAATATTTAGATTTCAGTAAAGCTTTCGACAGAGTCCCCCATGAGAGATTGATGAGAAAGGTTGAGGCGCATGGAATAGGTGGGGCGTTGTTGGGATGGATTAGGTCATGGCTAATTGGTAGGAAGCAGAGAGTCAGCATAAATGGTACGAAGTCAGAATGGGGAGCAGTCAAAAGTGGTGTCCCCCAGGGATCTGTATTAGGTCCTCTGTTGTTTGTTATATACATAAATGACCTTGATTTAGGTATAACTAGTAGGATAAGTAAATTTGCAGACGATACCAAAATGGGGAGAACAATTGATTCAGATAGAGATATAGAGTGCCTCCAAAGGGATCTAGATACCTTACACGAATGGTCAGTAAATTGGCAGATGAAGTTTAACATTGACAAATGCAAGGTATTAAAGATAGGGAAGATGCATACAAATGTTAAATATAACTAGCTAATGTGGAATTAGAAAACTCGAATTGTGAGAAAGATCTAGGTGTGTTTGTTAGCAATGATTTGAAGCCTAGACAACAGTGTATAAGCGTTCGAAACAAGGCAAACAGGATTCTCGGGTTCATCTCTAGGAGTGTGAGTAACAGAACTGCTGATGTTATCTTAAAACTTTACTTGTCATTAGTGAAACCCCATATGGATTATGCTGTTCAATTTTGGTGTCCTTATTACAGAATGGACATAGATTCATTGGAGAGAGTACAACGTAGAATGACAAAAATTATCCATATTAGAAATCTTCCGTATAAAGAAAGGTTGAAGAAATTAGGCTTACATTCGTTAGAGAGACGCAGAGTTAGAGGGGATATGATAGAGGTGTTCAAGTGGGTGTTAGTGGGATTAACAAAGGGGACATGACAAATGTACTAAAGCTCAGTGATAGCGAAAGAACTCGTACCAATGGTTTCAAATTAGATAAATTTCGTGTCAGAAAAGATATAGGCAAATATTGGTTTGGTAACAGAGTTGTAGATGGGTGGAATGGACTACCAAGTGCTATAGTGGGATTAAAAACGATAGGGATCTTTAAGATAAAATTGGATAAGCATATGGACGAGAAGGGTTGGGTGTGAAGGGGGATCAGCAGGGTTGGGCCAATCAGCGCTCTGCAGACCCCGTAATCCTGCGTTAATCTCTAACCGTTTTGGTAAGATGATCCTCAGGGTATTAGAGTGTTGAGCCTATAATTGGGCTTTGTAATTGGGGTTGTGTGGGACAGGGATCTGCCTTGCTTAGGCCAATCGGCTTTCTGCAGACTCCCATTTTCTTATGTTCTTATGTTCTTATAATAGTGGGGAGAGGTTGTGGACATATGGGTAGGCTGACTTTAGTTTATGTTGTAGAGTCCTTGATCAAAATTACCCAATCTAACATATAAAACTATACTCAACATATTTAATATAATCATGCCTGGTGGTACATGAATTATATGAACACACTTACATTGTTTACCGGTTTATCAAATTGTACCAATACATTTATCATAATAATTATAATTTTATAATGGGAAAGTTATTGCACAGTGTACACTACACAAACTATTATTTTAATGTTGTCCAGTATGCAACATATACACTGTCATCAAGTGTGATAGTTAGAAGTGAACAGTTATTATAGACTATAACGATGGAAAGGTGAACCCTTGTTGACATGATACACACAGTACAGGTTATCTTGGTAGTTAAAAGATAAAAATAAATACATCTACTGAGCCACATCCCAACAACAAGTCTTGAGAGACAACCTGTGTATCCCCCTCATTCCCACAAGAGTTCACCTCCGGCGGGGTACTTTATATGTTTAATTGTACTTTATGTAGAATGTAGAATTTAAAGACATGTGATTCATTATACAGATACAATATAGACAATATTTTCACCAAATATATATATTAATATAACATACAGTATATGTCTGATACAATGATGATAGTTTTGAAAGATGGTAGAGCGACAATCATATTATTAGTATAAGTGTTCACTAGCCAATGCTCTCAGTCTTGTGTTTATCGTTAAGAGATGTTCAAGTATTCCTAACACCGAGGCTACCAGTATCTTGCTCCAAACCACACTCTATCTATCTATCTATCTATCTATTGCCGGACGCCTTACTCCTCTTTAAGAGGGTGGCCATACACATAATGCCCCCAAGCATACCTAACTCCTACGAGAAGGACAACCCGTGCCAGTTTAATGATGGACTTACAGGCTTGACCACTCAACTCTGGGTACGTCTGACTCCGAGGCCTTCTATGTATATTTTTAGCACTAATTTTCTACAGTGGTGCGCAGCTAGTCCATCCACTAACCTGCTTCACCCTTAGGTGAGCCGTACGGATTTGTATAAGGTTTACTCCCCTAGACAGGTTGACGACCAAGGCTGACGAGTCCCATCCACCCGGATTTGTATAAGGTTGTCTCCCCTAGATGGGTTGCTGACCAAGGCTAACGAGTCCCGTCCACCCGAAACAGTACTAATTACTAATTAAAGAGTGCCGATGTACAATGTAGTAGAGTTGGCAACAATACATACTATATACTTGATATAAGAACATAAGAACATAAGAAAATGGGAGTCTACAGAAAGCCGATTGGCCTAAGCAAGGCAGATCCCTGTCCCACACAACCCCAATTACAAAGCCCAATTATAGGCTCAACACTCTAATACCCTGATGATCATCTTACCAAAACGGTTAGAGATTAACGCAGGATTACGGGGGTCTGCAGAGCGCTGATTAGCCCAACCCTGCTGATCCCCCTTCACACCCAACCCTTCTCGTCCATATGCTTATCCAATTTTATCTTAAAACTCCCTATCGTTTTTAATCCCACTATAGCACTTGGTAGTCCATTCCACCCATCTACAACTCTGTTACCAAACCAATATTTGCCTATATCTTTTCTGAAACGAAATTTATCTAATTTGAAACCATTGGTACGAGTTCTTTCGCTATCACTGAGCTTTAGTACATTTGTCATGTCCCCTTTGTTAATCCCACTAACCCACTTGAACACCTCTATCATATCCCCTCTAACTCTGCGTCTCTCTAACGAATGTAAGCCTAATTTCTTCAACCTTTCTTTATACGGAAGATTTCTAATATTATGGATATTTTTTGTCATTCTACGTTGTACTCTCTCCAATGAATCTATGTCCATTCTGTAATAAGGACACCAAAATTGAACAGCATAATCCATATGGGGTCTCACTAATGACAAGTAAAGTTTTAAGATAACATCAGCAGTTCTGTTACTCACACTCCTTGAGATGAACCCGAGAATCCTGTTTGCCTTGTTTCGAACGCTTATACACTGTTGTCTAGGCTTCAAATAATTGCTAACAAACACACCTAGATCTTTCTCACAATTCGAGTTTTCTAATTCCACATTAGCTAGTTTATATTTAACATTTGTATGCATCTTCCCTATCTTTAATACCTTGCATTTGTCAATGTTAAACTTCATCTGCCAATTTACTGACCATTCGTGTAAGGTATCTAGATCCCTTTGGAGGCACTCTATATCTCTATCTGAATCAATTGCTCTCCCCATTTTGGTATCGTCTGCAAATTTACTTATCCTACTAGTTATACCTAAATCAAGGTCATTTATGTATATAACAAACAACAGAGGACCTAATACAGATCCCTGGGGGACACCACTTTTGACTGCTCCCCATTCTGACTTCGTACCATTTATGCTGACTCTCTGCTTCCTACCAATTAGCCATGACCTAATCCATCCCAACAACGCCCCACCTATTCCATGCGCCTCAACCTTTCTCATCAATCTCTCATGGGGGACTCTGTCGAAAGCTTTACTGAAATCTAAATATATTATATCATATGACTTGTCATTATCTACTGCTTCATATACCTCTGAGAAAAAACTAAGCAAATTAGTAAGGCAAGACCGTCCCTGAGTGAATCCATGCTGAGAAGAATTTATTAAATTAAATGTATCTAAGTGGTTTCTAATTTTACTAGCAATAATTGACTCTAGTAGCTTTCCTATGATTGATGTAAGACTAATGGGACGGTAATTGGATGCTATTGATTTGTCACCTTTTTTGAAGATCGGAACTACGTTTGCAAGCTTCCAAGCTTCTGGAACTATACCTGTCTCCAATGACTTGTTAAATCAAAATGTTAATGGGTAACTTAACTCATCCCTACATTCTTTTAATACTCTAGCATATACCTCATCAGGACCAGGCGATTTATGAGGTTTCAGTCTGTCAATTTCCTTAAGCACATCATTTCTACTTATAGTAACCGTACTTAACCTATTTTCTATACTATCGCTATATACCTTACGGACTTCTGGAAACTGTGCCAAATTTTCATTAGTGAAAACGGAAAGAAATTGACTATTTAATGTACTGCACATTTCTAAATCATTTTCTGTCATTTCTCCTATCGAAGTTTTAAGGGGACCAATTACATCTCTAACCTTGGATTTATATAGTTGGTAAAAAGCTTTAGGATTATGACTCCTTGTGATCTACAGTTAATATCCATCATGTTTACTACCGAAATTGCTTACTGGACTATCAGAGGTGGATGTTCTGAATGAAATAGTCAAGTCATCTGAGTGTCAACAATATTTTATTGCTTTGCAAATACTAAATAGAAAAACAATTACAAAGTTTAAAGTGAATTAATTGCCGTTCCTAAGCCAGAACAAAATAATATGTACGGCATGAATAAAATATCATAATAGTGAATAAAGGATTAAGGTGTAGTATACAGTAGATGTACATAGTTGTAGAATACAAAGTGAATATTCGGTTAAAATACATGGTGAACCGAATTGACTAAATATTGGGTGACGGAAAGCAAGCGGTTATATTAATGAGTTTGATGGACAGATGAAATAGTATTTTCACGTATGGCATACATTATTATATTATACATTATTATATTTGATATACAAAATAGAATGTGTTTTACATAAACATATAATATAGTATATTGTTGACTTACCACCCATACACTAGTGAGAGGTGCACATCTGATGATATCATTATGACCCTAAGGTCCAGGTGTGATATCATACAATATGTTTTATCTCTACAGGTTTGTTAGATTATCACACCATTTGTTTAGATAAATTTTACTCATCCATATTTATCATATTTATTGTGTTGCGGCAGTTTCCCATTAAAGAGACATGTCAAATATAAATGTTTGTTGTTGTGTAATACTAAACTTAGATACGGTACTATTCATCCGTAGAATATTTCCTCGTGTGACACCATCCAAAGCGATTAAAACGTCACTGATACTTCTAAAAAAACATCTCAGTAAACAGAGTTAGAGAGTGGAGTGATGAAACAGGTGGCGGAGATCAAAGCTTACTGGTAGGTTTTCACGGCGGTGTGTTTTACATAAATGTTGTCGTAGAAGGAGGGAAGGGAATGGTAAATATACCGTAGACTCTCAAAGAGGCATTATAGCTGTTCCTGATTCATTGAACTCAACACATGAACCGGGGAATTATATACAGTATATTATGTACTGCATTAAATGAAGGATTCAGTTAATATAGAGATATCCTCAAACACATACTACCTGGATTTATGCCCTAGACTGTACATTCAGGGACATAACTCCGGTTATGACTCATATCCTAGAGTCTATTGTTCATCATTATTAGGTTATTAATCATTTAACTAGTTATTTGTCGCTGTTATTGTGTTGGCAACATACCTTCATACCATGGGTCAATATTATATCCACATAAGTACTATGGGACTATGAAGTAGCTATTATTGGCAATCACACTGGCAATCCACACGTGTCGGCAGTGTCCAGTAATGCCAATATGTATAGCAACTTCCGCTAGATCTACAGACCTTTACTTTGATCTACCAGCAATTATTTACACTAGCGATTTGCATTTAAGCTCTATTTTAGAGATTTCAGAGCAAATTGTAAGTGATATAATATGGATTTTGCCTATGTTCAAGCAATATGGCATTGTCATATATCTAGCGATATTTAACATGTCTTAAGCCGGCCATACACTTGCAGGCCTGGCCTGTCCGGCCAACGAAAAGGGGCGGGGCAAGAGGCGACCTCTGTGTGTATGGGGGTGTTTTTCATCCAGCCAGGCCTGTCGCAGCGGCCGGATGGAAATCAGTTGGCACTTGAAAATTCCGTCCGTTGCGGCCTGTCGCCTGCGTGTGTGGGGGTGCATTCAGGGGCGGTCCGCCCCTAGCTCGCCAGACTCTTGCTGTCAGCTGTGTTGTTAGACATTTATTGAGAATGACAAATAGATTACAAAACATCCGTTTATATCTATATGCAATTAACATTATCACCTGCATGTCAATGATGTCGCACAACAGAAAAGGTAGACGAGAGCCCAATACAAATAGGCTAATACGTCCAATTAATGCAGGCCTACTCCCTTCGTACCCGTCACAACACAATCAACCCTAGTTTATGTTAGACAAGAACCCAAAACATTATACCAACTAACCCTTACCTATCACCTACTACATTGTATACAAGATCGACTAACCCTTTCCTACCACCTAGTACATTGGATACAAGATCGACTAACCCTTACCTACCACCTAGTACATTGGATACAAGATCGACTAACCCTTACCTACCACCTAGTACATTGGATACAAGATCGACTAACCCTTACCTACCACCTAGTACATTGTATACAAGATCGACTAACCTTTACCTACCACCTAGTACATTGGATACAAGATCGACTAACCCTTACCTACCACCTAGTACATTGTATACAAGATCGACTAACCTTTACCTACCACCTAGTACATTGGATACAGACTAACAAAGAATATAGTAGGCTACAGGTGGGTTAATTAATGTTACTAATATACTGTACAAATCATGCTATCCCAATCTGTGTTTATTCTATCAGTTTTCGCTGGAAAACCCTAAAAATTCGTTCCCAAACGTCTCCATCCAAACTCCTTATCGGACAACCGGCTCATATTATCATCACGGTGGTGCGACGTATACTGTGTATAATCGTGAGGCGACCTGAGTGTGTGTGGGTCTCGTCCGGCGGACGATGCCCCGCCCCTTTCCGTTGGCCGAACAGGCCGAGCCTGCAAGTGTAATAATAATAATAATCTTCTGGTTACTTATATAGCGCCCGTCTCTCCTCCTTCGAGGATTCGCAAGCGCTTGGCTTTCTTTAGTCTACCAGAGACCATTACCCCTCCCCCTTGCTCATGGGGAGATGGTAACCGCCGGCTGTATCCCAGAAAAACTTTTCAATCTGAGCGGGGATTGAACGCAAGACCTTCAAGGTGGGAATCAGGCACGCTGTCAACTGAGCCAGCCGGACGGCTGTATGGCCGGCTTTACATATAACAATATGCTAGCGGATTAATCTAGCAGTATGAGCTTCATTTGGTAACCACTGACTCAGCTCCAGAAAAATTGATAATAGTGGCATATTAGTATACAGGCGGTAAACAAAACAACACGCGATACGCGTATCGGTTTGGTCAAGATTACTTGGTTTATATAAGTTTATTATGAAATATAATTTAGTTGTATGGTAAGTAGGCTACCTACTGGTACGTTTATATACTATATTTAGAAATGATAAGTACATTATTGTATACCGGGGATTTCGGTCACTCAGAATCTTGGCGCTTCAAATCAAAATGCATTGAAAGTAATGAACAACAACTGTACTTTATTTATATTATATTGTGTCCCATGCCCTGTCTGGGAATTGGCGAGGTTCGTATAATGTCAGGCTGGTTAAGGGGGTGAATACATTAGTTCGAGAATCCTTGTCGTTTGTGAAAGAATGAGGTCAATGTTCAATAGTTTGACCTACATATTTGGAACAGGGTATAATACAGTTACCCACTTGTTTTCCTTTACATTGACTGGTTGGTTCTGGTGTATTTGATGGTTCTCTGTCTTAAATTTAAATCAAACATGACTGCGTTGTTGGCAGTGTATTGTTAATTCTCGCTGTAGACATTCAGACAGGTTGGTAGTGTATTACACAGTATAACGCTGTTACCTCCATCTGACATGGTGAGAGTCAAGAGTATACAGTATATTGACAGACAATCATACACATAAGACAGACAGACAGATTCACCAAATCCTAATGAACTACGGAAACTTGAGATTGTGTTCCGTGTTTCAGCTGCCTAATTTATTCTTCTCTTCCTTCCTTTTTCCTGAGTAATTTGTGGCCCTGACTCTGTGGAGGGTATGTTACTGTGTGCGTTTGTATTAGTTGTGTTGCGGGTATCGTTCCCGTGAACAGCACGTATTCTACGTTAATAAATTCGAGTTTCAACTACCATGCTGAGTTTAGCCTACGAGAATAACAAATGTGTTAGACTGAAAAATACTTGCAAACATACAAATGCAATATCTAAAGTTATATTGGTTTAGAGAAAACTGGTTATTTTTGCTGTTCTCTTCTTCCCATTGTTGTTATTATTTTTATATAAATATATACATTCATTACCCTGATCTCAAACTATTTTATATTGTTCCCCAACAGATCCTTTATCCACTTTTCCATTTCAGACACTTAATTTCCCTCTCCCGCGTCCTTACTCTCTTCCTCCTCTCTCTCCATCCTTCCAATTCTGTACGATCAAGACAAACACAAGGCACTTTATTTTGTGCTCACTTTTCATTATCTTTCTTTGATTCCCCCTTTGTCTTTATCACTCTAATATCCCTTTCTATTTTCTCCTGTAATGTTGTATTTCACTATACTTTGAGTATCCCGGAGTGGAGACTCTTTATACTGCAGATATATGATATATATAATTATGTTTCAGGGACTCAAACATAATGTATAGAAGGTTATATAATAATGTTGATACCTACACTATAGTCGTAGTGTATTTGTTCGCTTAGGTCGGTTAACCCTTAGAAAAAACTTAATAGTTAAAACTGAATATGCAACATCATCATTAGACTATAAAAATCTTTTCAAAAATTATGCATCATAAATATTATGAATAGCCTCAAAGTACCCAGCCAACCCAACACACAAGTCACATGTGTAGTGTTCATAATATTACCTGAAGTTATGTTACTATAATATTACCTGAAGATATGTTACTGCACTACTGTACTATATCGTATCTCACAAGATTCTCCTTAGTGACCTACTGCGAAAGCAATTTAATCGCACTTGTTACGTCCTGGGATATATAAACACTGGGCTCTTTCTATTGGACTAGGTATGCGGCAACAAGCAACAACGGAAAACGCTAGATCCAACCCTTATCTATAAATCCAGGCAACAAACCACCCTAAACCGTCAAGAGTCCTGCCTGGACAACGAGGTATCCTATGACTCGGTTACAGGGTGCACGCACTATAGACTGCTGATAGTCAAGCAGGCTATATAAAAGATCACACAATTAAGTTGACTTAAAGCTTCAAGGAAAAGATAGATAACGGAATTAAATTGCAGAAACAATTTAATAACAAACTAGAAGAAAGTATATTTAACGTTACGTTAATTAATACAACTAATCACCCCTGCGTGAAAGAAGGTGAAAGCAAACAGTCCTCAAAACATCGTACAGGTAGACAAGATGCGGGTTTCTAAACTGCATGCGGCTACTGTAGGATCTGATGCTTAGCAAAGAAAGTACGTTACGGATTTAGAGAACTCTTAACTCATAAGCAGGAATAAATACTAGTGATAGGCCATACAGTGTATAATGGCATAGGTATAATTAAATAAAGGCAGCAACTCGCAACATAACCACATACAGGTGTGCTTCTCACTCTTAGTCAGGCAAGCCTGCTCGGACAGAGTCTCTAAGCCACACCCTGACTCACAATGCTCACAAAAACGGTAAACTGTGGCACAATAACAAGCATACAGAGATCATAAACCCCTAGCTGTTAATCTGCCAGGTGGCAGAGGTCTAGCCGGAAGGATATAGGCTTCGGATACCCGGGCTGAGCCACCTGCTCTAGCCTAGGGACGTTCCCAAGTCTGTGCGCCAAATTACTCTAATTGAAAGGGTGCTCTCTTGAGAGACTCAGATCGCAAGTATCTGACTCTCTCCTGGCGACCCTAAAACAAAAGCAAGACGTGCTAGCGCAGTGCTGAGTGGACTAGGCAAGGGCCCTCACACAACACAACACTAGACACACAGGGACACAGACAAGAAAATGCCCCCCAGACTCCCACGGGTATCCTAGTAAAGTCGTGCGGGTCCACAGGACTCGCACCAGCAGACTTTACTTAAAGGATCGCAAAAAGCCTCCCCTCCGGTCTAGCCCCTGCTAACATGACACAAGAACACACTAGCAAGCATGAAACCACCAAATATGAGACAACAAAAAAGCTTCCTAGGTCTCATTAACAATTACATCTCTGCATAAGGCCCAAAATCCTAGCTAGTTATCTGAGAGGTCGTCGTTAATACAATAATAGATATAAGGTCTATCAAGGGGATGGGATAATTAAATAGATTGGTGAAGTAGTGGAAAGAAGGTATACAAAGTAAGAGAGAAAGTTTCCAAGTGGGGTTGAGAGGGATAGATATCAAGGGGGTCCGAAGGGTACGACAGTGAGGTGAGCTCTGAGTCTTGAATCTGTCTGGACCCCGCCCTAGGCATGCAGAATACATCCCAGGCTTGGCAACACTCAACACAGTTGCCGGGTCAAAATCGTCTACCCCGTGCGTGAGTCGAAACTAAGCCTAACGTTGCAATGAAATGCATATGGCAACATCAGGCTCGTCCCAAGCTAGACTCTCCGCGCGAAGCAACGTCCCCCAGCCGGTCTCTCTCTCCCGCTCGTCTCCTCCCACTCTCACTAGACTTACATCTTATATATTATAATGAAACAATCAACTATCGAGAATAAAATATACTAAGATGCGTTGGTTAAGAATAAGGGCAGCTATAAGCTGTGAAACAACATAAGAATATCCTAGACATTAGTTACATTGTCGTAGGATATATACTAAGGAAAAGCCGGCTGGCCGGCAGCCACCAGCCGGTTTCTAAACGGCTGGGCAGCCGACGCGCGCGCATGCCCGCACGTGGCTACTATGCAGAAGCTCACACACTCATCACAATAATAACCCTATAATTTCAGCATTTACAACAAATTCATCAATTACAATATATGTATGGAAGATAATGATGGTCATTAATTTGAGACGTATTTAAGCTCAGTACTATATTATAAACTCCCATATATACTTAACCCACTGAGCCCCAGGCAATATAATTTAAATGTACACTCCTGGACCAGCAGGTTGGGCTAGAAATGAAGGAAAAACTACAAAAAATCGATCCCCTGGGTCATTAAGGGGTCCTAAGGGGGCCCGAATGTCGGAATTAACATGCGGAAATTGGTAGGCAAAAACATGCAGAAACACATTTTTGCGTGCTCACGCATACACGCCTGGACTTTGAGGGTTTTGAACCATCGGCATAGTTGCATAGGATACATACGCAGTTCCCATACAAATCTGAGAACTTTAGGTGCTATAGGACCGGAGTAATTAACAGCGACGCACCCTATGCGGCGCTGGGGTTTAGCGTTACATATATTGCCGACGGATCAAGTGCTTCGCTGGAGTCCAGTGGGTTAAATACTCAATTGATGTTTCCATCTTACTCACAAACACCATTAAAGGCAGCTTGTAACTGATGTAGGACGTAAATGATAGTTCTTATAGGGCCACCGTTAGTCGAATGCAGTGTTCGGGTTTTGTTGACTTGTAAGAAAAGTTAAGCGAGATTAAGTTTTATTCTCTCTCTCTCTCTCTCTCTCTCTCTCTCTCTCTCTCTCTCTCTCTCTCTCTCTTATTACCTGTTCCCAAAGTCATCATTAGCATATTTGTAATAGTGTATTAATTTGGGGATTCAGACAATTAGGGTTTAATTTATGAGCAGCACGAGAATGATCAAGTTCATCATATTATCGTTTATAATCCACCGCATTATTGTTCCATGAACATTGTTTATATACGGTATATTAAGAAATCCATGTATGCTTTCATTACTCAGTTTATTAAGTCCATATATATATATATTCCTCCCTCTCCACCCTCCTCTCTCTTACTTATGCCTAATATCCTTATCTCCTTTAAAGATGTACTTTCTACCCTCTCTGGGCTTAATACTAATAAGGCATACGGACCGTATGCCTTATTAGTATTAAGCCCAGAGAGGGTAGAAAGTACATCTTTAAAGGAGATAAGGATATTAGGCATAAGTAAGAGAGAGGAGGGTGGAGAGGGAGGAATATATATATATATGGACTTAATAAACTGAGTAATGAAAGCATACGGTGTTCCTCCTGTTGTTCTCAAAAACTGTGCTTCCGTGCTGATTCCCTGCCTAGGCAAACTCTTTCGTCTCTGTCTATCCTCTAACGTCTTCCCTTCATGCTGGAAGTTTGCTCACATTCAACCTGTCCCAAAGAAGGGTGACCGCTCTCAACCCTCCAACTATCGTGCAATTGCTCTCATCTCTTGTCTTTCTAAAGTTTTTGAAACTATTCTTGCTTCCAAATTTCTTAAGCATTTCTCTTCTCATAATCTGCTCTCAGATCGCCAGTATGGCTTCCTTAAGGGTACCTCTACTGGTGATCTTCTTTCATATATTACTAACTCTTGGTCATCCTCCTTTCGGGACTTCGGTGAGACTTTTTCTATTGCATTAGACATATCAAAATCCTTCGATAGAGTCTGGCACAAATCTTTAATGTCTAAACTACCCTCCTTCGGTTTTTATCCCTCCATCTGTGCCTTTGTCTCTAATTTCCTTTCCGGCCATTCCATAGCCGCGGTTGTGGATGGCCATTGTTCACTTCCTCACCCTATAAACTCCGGTGTTCCTCAGGGCTCTGTCCTATCTCCCATTCTTTTTCTAATTTTTATAAATGATCTCCTCAACTGTACCTCAATTTCCATCCATTCATACTCAGGCGACTCAACCTTACACTACTCAATTAGTTTTTCAGAACGCCCCCGCCAGCAATCCCTCAACGACAAACGTAATGAAGCCATAGAACTCTTAAATTAGGATCTAAATACTATCTCCAATTGGGGCAGAGAAAACCTTGTTACCTTTAATGCTTCCAAAACCCAATTTCTCCATCTATCTATCCGTAAGGAACTCCCAGCGGACTATCCCTTATTCTTCAACAATACAAAAATCAATCCTTCATCTTCTCTCAATATTCTTGGTGTCTCCTTTTCTTCTGCTCTTAGTTGGAAGGACCATATTACCAGTCTTGCTAAGGCAGCCTCCCAGAAGCTGGGTGTGCTCAACCGCCTTAGGGGGTTCTTTTCCCCTGCACAGCTTCTTGCTCTGTACAGGGGCATAGTGCGTCGTTGTATTGAGTATTGTTCACATGTGTGGGGAGGTTCCTCTCACACCGCTCTCCTAGACAAAGTTGAAAGGAAGGCCTTTCGTATCATTAACTCCCGTCCACTCACCAACTCTCTGCAATCTCTCTCTCTCCGCCGCAATGTTGCATCTCTCTCGCTATTCTATCGCTAGTATAATAATCAGTGTTCCTCAGAGCTTTCCCAGTGTATACCACCTCCTTTACGTAGGGCACGTGGTACCCGTCTTGCAACTCAATCCCATCCCTACTCTGTGCAACTCTCCAACCCAAGAGTGAAACGATATTCTCAAACTTTCTTCTACTCAACAGCTGAGCTCGGGAACTTTCTCCCAGAATCAGTCTTTCCCTCTTCCTATGACTTAAATTGCTTCAAACTCAGTGTGTCCAGGCATTTTGGCTCGAACGGCCCTTGATTTTGGCCTGTCACTCTTTCAACTATGGGGGAGGCACTCGCTATAGGCTGTTCTGCCTTTTGCCTCCCTCGATTACATAGAAAAAAAAATATATATATATACGTTTATATATACAGTATGTATATATAATATATATATATATATATATATATATATATATATATATACATTATGTATATATGTATATTGACCTTTTATCCTGGCGGATGAATGAATCAAAGTGCCATAATTATATGTTCTACATATACTGTATATATTGTTCTATCTTTTAACATATGAATTAATCTATTTAACATTGATGCAGTGGCATATAATAATATTTACATTATATGCAACCTGATAGCACTGTTTATACAACAAATATCTATTTAATATTTATAGCATTGTTAATCTGTAAGTGACTGTAATAATATTATGATTGTGTGAGTTTGATGGTATCTGATAATCTGATTCAGTAATAACCAGTTACATGATGTAGTGTGGTTACCTGAGTATGTAACCAACTATATTAGTTTATGGAATTGAATACATGACGTTTCATTAGTAATTACACTGAAAAGCACACACATACACACACACACACGCATAACACATATGCTGTCTATTTTGTGAAGTGTACATAGGCACTCCAAGTGACTAAACATGTTTTAGTAATCATTGCATATATGAATACATCACTATTATTACCCGGCAATTGAATTCTCCAGAACACTATTTCCCAATATATATTGATATTGACCCTCACAAGTCCAGTCGGTTTTAGCTGCGGTGGTAAAGAAAGCGAAAACTATTGGATATATTATTGGCAGCCAAAGTTTACAGAGTTGGATCATAGGTTAAGTCAGCCTCTTACCATCCACCCTCATTCACATTCATATCCGTAATTCAAAATGTTTTGCATTGAAGATACCAAATGTGTTATACTTGCCAAGTTGGGAAGAAACCAAACGTTCACAGTTCAAGCCTTTCACAGTTCTATGACTCACAAAACCTCAAACAGATTATGAACAGTTTCCAAGTAACAGAAAACGAGAGAGAAGGAAAACCTTAACATTTGATTGTGTCTTTTCACAGGATTTAGAGTCCAGGGGCGAGATACTCAAAGAATCTCATGGAGCTCCTATGGTGCCATATCTCCCAGATTTCACTTTAGCACCCCCATGTGCCCTTCTAAGCCCATACTCAATGTTTTTCATGTGGGTGGCCATCTTGGAAAAGATGACCGGATGCCTCCTTAGCTTATGGAACCTCCAGGGGGTTCCACTAAGGTGAAATCTAGACTAAATAAACTGTAAAAGGAGGGGCCGATAACATGATAGTACCCATACCACCACTTGACTGAGCCTGATAAGAGCAGCAGACGACGGACTCTGTGTTGACAACTTGTATGTATATGTATATACTCAGGCACATAACCCATTGCTGGGGGTGGCCAACCCGAGACAGAGCCCAAACAGAAACCACATTCAAGGGTTCTAATTCTCCGGGTCCGGGACCACTTTCGCATTCCCTCGCCCCTCTCTCTGTCTCGATGAGTAGGATCATTTTACAAGGGGAGGAAGACTCCTAGCCTCCTGCCCCAAATTCGCTATTTAATATGAAAATAATATTCATTATTAGTTTGTCTGTTTAGCGTGGAACTAGTTAAACAACTTAACCCAAACAACCTAATCTAACCTAACCTACACTGGTTTGTTAGGTTAGAGTAAGATCATTTGTTTGGTAAATTATTATATACAAATAATCGTAACAAAACATTATAATTATAAACCTAGCAATTCTAAAGGATTTCGGGTCACGGGCGTACCCTCATCGACATCGCTGTTACCGGTATGTTTGCATAGACGTGCTGTGTAATTCTCTAAATAACTATAACATACCTAACCTAATTAAGTACGGTACCGAAATACTACTCTAATTACATTTCAATAACAAGTAACTAATGAGCGTGTACAATTTAATATAACGGCACTAGGGATAGATAAACTGCACGTGTGTTTTTTACAATAATGGGAAATCAACTGTTGCTGTGGGGGTGGTATTCTCCTCTCGTGATTGGCTGAATTCCTCCCTTTCGTTACATTCCTTTAACCCCCCGTACAGTACCAGAGACATCCTGTTTATCATATTCTGGCAGTTATTATTTCTTTTTTATTCAGCTTAGTAAGTACCTTGAGCAATAATAAGGCTTCAATCTATCTCAACCAACCCTTTTAAATGCCACAGATCCTTCCTAAGCTTCATAATATCGTCTAATTATAGCTAGAATAGAATATAACAGACGTCGCTGATACTTAAAGGGTTAAGAACACCGGGATAAAAGGAACGTTCATGACTGGCTGAGTGAGATCTGGCGCTATCTCACCATAGTGTGTTAAGGACATGGTTAAGGACACAACGTTTTATAAAATGTTCGAATATGCGAGAATTCACCTTAACTATAACGCCATATCCATGCCATAGGTGGGATTGTGTTGCAAGACGGGCACTACGTACAGTACCCTACGTAGAGGAGATGGTATACACTGGGAAATCCCATGGGGGTGCTAAGGTGAAATCTGGGAGATATGGCAGCATAGGAGCTCCATGAGATTCTTTGAGTATCCCGCCCCTGGGACAGGTACAGTCTACGACAGAACTGCTGTCATGGCCTGAGGCAATGTATTAGTTCACTTATCTTTTAATAGATGGCCCTTTAATCGCTTCTAATAAAAGGGGGCGGGGTTAATATAGAGGTTGGAAGGAGGAGGAGTCAAACGTGTGTGTGTGTGTGTGTGTGTGTGTTCTAGAAAAGCAACCCGAATAAGTTTATTATAACATAACACACAGGCTATATTATGAGATTAGCTCATGCTGGATCACAAATAAGTAACACACATCAGGTGTTGCGTTATTTATGGAATTTAATATACAGACAATCAAGTTTATATCCTTCGAACTTCCCATTCCCCCTCCTCCCCCTCTCCCTTTCACCCCAACTCTCCTTCTTCACCCGCTTTCTCTCCCCTCCCTCCCACCTCTCTCTCTCTCTCTCTCTCTCTCTCTCTCTCTCTCTCTCTCTCTCTCTCTAAACGTAAATGATACCCTCTAAAATACGCAGATTAATACTATGCGAATTTACATCTATATTATTAAATCAGTTCGTGTGTCTGTTTGTCTGTGCGTTCTTAAAAGGCGGCCGCAGGTTTGGACCTGGGGAGCTGAAACTTTGCATGTGGGTGTCAATTGACCTGGGTCAGGTCATAGAGGGGGCGAGGCCACGATCGGAGGTCGTTTCGAGGCCGATTTTGTTTTTGTTTTTTTAATAAAATGGCCGTTTGGGGCAGGAGGCCTCCGATCGAAAAGGTGTATGGAACGAAAGTTGTTCGCAGCCCCCCAAAATGTGGGTACTGATGAGGTCAGATCCAAAATCGGAGGTCATTTAGCGGCCGAAATCGAGGTCACCGTTTAATGAGGCACAGGGAGGTCGAGGCCGGTGATTATGGTAGTAGTGATTGATGATGGTGATTATGGTAGTAGTGATTGATGATGGTGATTATGGTAGTAGTAGTGGTGGTAGTTGTGATGGTGATTATGGTGGTACAGTATTATTACCCGGGCAACGCCGGGTACCCCTGCTAGTATATATACATAATAAATGTTAGGGATGACAAAATAACAAACATATATTGATTAGGAATAGGATAACTAGCGAGGCAGCGAACAACACCTTTTGCTCGCTGCCTCGCTAGTTATCCTATTATTACATAAGCTACGATTCCCGAAGAACAGATCTATATATGTTTGTATATATATATATATTAAGTGTAACAATAACACTTAGGATTCAAGTTATTTGTGTTGGCTTAAGGAATAAGTTGAACTAGCAGGTGTACCAGGCGTTGCCCGGGTAATAATACTGTACCACCATAATCACCACCACTACTACTACCATAATCACCATCATCAATCACTACTACCACAATCATCACAATACTACTACTACCATAATCACCGGCCTCGACCTCCCTGTGCCTCATTAAACGGCGACCTCGATTTCGGCCGCTAAATGATCTCCGATTTGGGATCTGACTTCATCCGTAACCCCATTTTGGGGTGCTGCGAACAACGTTCGTTCCATACACCTTTTCGATCAGAGGCCTCCTTCTGCCCCAAACGGCCTTTTTTTCATTTTGTTTTTCAATTTCGGCCTCGAAACGACCTCCGATCGTGGCCTCGCCCCCTCTATGACCTGACCCAGGTCAATTGACACCCACATGCAAAGTTTCAGTTCCCCAGGTCCAAAACTGCGGCCGCCTATTAAGAACGCACAGACAAACAGACACACGAACTGATTTAATAATATAGATATATATAGGCTATATATATATATACACAGTATATATAGATAGATAGAATGTGCGTATACTGTATGTGTTTACTTCAATACTATTTTATGAGGTTATAATAGACATACGAGGTTATATCGTAGGTTACATGAAGGGTATATTATATCTACTGGTCACTCCCTCACTGCGTCACATCCTGTTACAGACAAAGGATATGGAGACAAGTTCTCCTATCTACTAACTGGGTTATATGATATTGATTTAACCTCTTTCTGGTTTCTAGAATCAGTTACGTTATTCAGTTAACATTTATGGAATCGTGTGTTTGTACTCAGTTATCGTTTTCTATTATTGTATTGGTTCGAATTGCCTTTTCAAACAGATGGCACCAACATGTATTTGTAAAGCTACCTTCACATTATAGTCCATTCATTATAGGTGGGCCAGAAATCAACACCAATAACCTCTGTAACTCAAAAAGGGCTTGAGCAAATGGGCTGTAAATTCCCACACCTATTCTCTGACTGACCCTTCCTAAACGGTAGAAATATTAGTTCGATTACTTTAGTCGTTTACGAGTTATAGAGGTTAGTGGTCAAGATTTTAGGCCTACTTACAATGAATGGATTATAGTAAGAGAGAGAGAGCGAGGGGGGTGGGGGCATGTCAAAGGTAATGGTTATTTACGAGAGTCACGTTTTCCTGAATACACTATAGTTATTGTCCTATGAAACTATAATGATACAACAAGTACACTGTGTAAGTGAATCACGGGAGCTCCAGGGTTTTATTATCACACATATACTGTATATCCGCTTCCTCTACACTCACAAACACCCACGCTTTAGTAGCCTATACGAGTTCTCCAAGTCGGCCTATCATCTTTACATCCAAATGATAAATAAAACACAAGGTCATTATTTATCATATGGTTAAAATCAGCAAAGATTATCAGGTTTCAGATTTATAATAATGTATGCGAGAACACCTCTATCTAATTTTTTCTATATTACTAGCAGGGGTACCCGGCGTTGCCCGGGTACTACCACCACTAATACTACCATAATCACCATCATCAATCACTACTACCACAATCATCACAATACTACTACCATAGTCACCGGCCTCGACCTCCCTGTGCCTCATTAAACGGCGACCTCGATTTCGGCCGCTAAATGACCTCTGATTTTGGATCTGACCTCATCAGTACCCCCATTTTGGGGGGCTGCGAACAACTTTCGTTCCATACACCTTTTCGATCGGAGGCCTCCTTCTGCCCCAAACGGCCATTTTTTTCATTTTTTTTTCAATTTCGGCCTCGAAACGACCTCCGATCGTGGCCTCGCCTCCTCTATGACCTGACCCAGGTCAATTGACACCCACATGCAAAGTTACAGTTCCCCAGGTCCAAAACTGCGACCGCCTATTAAGAACGCACACACAGACACACGAATTGATTTAATAATTCTACTAGCAGGGGTACCCGGCGTTGCCCGGGTAATAATACTGTACCACCATAATTACCATCACTACTACCACCACTACTACTACCATAATCACCATCATCAATCACTACTACCACAATCATCACAATACTACTACTACCATAATCACCGGCCTCGACCTCCCTGCGCCTCATTAAACGGCGACCTCGATTTCGGCCGCTAAATGACCTCCGATTTTGGATCTGACCTCATCCGTACCCCCATTTTGGGGGGCTGCGAACAACTTTTGTTCCATACACCTTTTCGATCGGGGGCCTCCTTCTGCCCCAAACGGCCATTTTTTTTTTGTTTTTTTTTCAATTTCGGCCTCGAAACGACCTCCGATCGTGGCCTCGCCCCCTCTATGACCTGACCCACGTCAATTGACACCCACATGCAAAGTTTCAGCTCCCCAGGTCCAAAACTGCGGCCGCCAATTACGAACGCACATACAAACAGACAAACAGACACACGAACTGATTTGATAATATAGATAATACATATACTTATGACTTCCACAATTTGTAATGCTAAGGGAGACGGCGCTTCAACCTCTCTCCTCTATCCATCACATTCACCAACCCACCCGCACCAACATTAACACAGGATACAAAACACACACACACACACTCACACCCGATAACATAAAACGCACATCACACACATGATCACATACAACGTAATGGGCACATATCACTCACACATGATAACATAAAACACACACACACACACACTGGTCTAGGCAAACTAGAAAAGGTATTAGCATTATTGAGGAAATGCTCCTGTCTTCAGTGCGTGCCATGGCCATCCTGAGCCTTACGACGTATACAGACTAATAACACACATAACAAAGCCACTATAACAACTTCGTCTCTCTCCATATCCCCTTCTCCCCTCTCTACACTCTTCAGAAAATAGGAAAAGTAGAAAGTAGCTACGAGGTGCCGTTGTAAAGGCTTATCCTTCAATACCTTCACCTGACCTGACCCCATCCGGGGTTTAGCTGGTCCACAAGGGTGTGTGACATGAACCCAATAGAGAATTTGTGGGCCATCATGTCATGGAGTGGAATGTGGTTCAGGTTAGGATTGGAAAGGGCGGGAGGAGTGGGATCGGGGGGCAGGGGTGGGGGTGGGTGGGTGGGGGGGGGGAATCCGTCGCCGCCCTAATATAAGTTGGAAAATGTTTAAATCAGCTCCAACGAGAATACAGGAGGTAGTTGATGCAGCTTGTGGGTGGAGATCATATTGATTGAATAAATATAAATTGTAAATGTTTACATTTAAGATCCCTTTATATGTATTATATAATGTGTATGTGTTTCCAATGTTCACCGTAACATAATGATGGTGAAATAATACATATTAAATTAAATTCAAGGTAACATACACAGAGCTATAGTATACTTTTAATTATGTTTGGACGATAATTTAAACAATACGAAGTAAAAATATAAAAGCCTAAACAATTTATATCAACTTTAAAACAACATAACCAGATTGCTTGGATTATTGTTAAATGTTCAATTCGATGACTTACTTTATAGTAAATCATTACAATGGGTAACGCCGAACTGTTTACTGATAATGGGAAGCCACAGTAATTAAGCTAGTAATTAAGAATCCACTGAGAAAAGTATAATGCAATAATCATAGCGTGTCATATTACATGTTAAGGTAGATTATGAATTGGTCAACCACAGTGCTGTGAATAGTGGTATGGAAGAAAAACAGATTTACTCTAATGTCAACATTTGTTTTTATTACAAAGAAACACGTTTCGGCTCATCTAAAGTGTTTTCTCTAACTGAGCCGATATTATCTTGTCTTTATGATATATATATTTGGTTATAATTTGGTCCAAGCTAGATTACAATGTGATCCAACTTGTCTTGATGCGTGGATTGTAACATCCCGTTTCAATTACTTATATATTTATACGATTGTTCACACTAACCAGGACGCCAAGGTTGGCAACTTTGAGTGTTTTGCAACGGAGCATATCTATTTATTTTCTATAACACATTGTATAAGGTAAAGAATAGAATACTAGTTAATAATTGAGAATCAGTAAAGGTAAAAAGAACAGTATTATTAAAACACCAAAGTCATTTTTATGGACAGCTTTGAACACGATGATGAGGAAAATTATATATTCGGTTAGGAGAGAGAAGGGGGAGAGAAAAAGAGAGAAGGGGGGAGATAGGGGAAGGCAGAAGAGAGAAGGGGAGGAGGGGGAATGGGAAGTTCGAAGGATAGAAACTTGATTGTCTGTATATTAAATTCCATAAATAACGCAACACCTGATGTGTGTTACTTATTTGTGATCCGGCATGGGCTAGTCTAATAATATAGCCTGTGTGTTATGTTAAAATAAAGTTATTCTGCGGGCTGTTCTAGAACACACACACACACATTTGACTCCTCCTTCCAACCTCTATATTAACCCCGCCCCATTTTATTAGAAGCGATTAAAGGGCCATCTATTAAAATATAAGTGAACTAACACATTGCCTCAGGCCATGACAACAAGTTCTGTCGTAGACTGTACATTCGGTCACCTTTCCGACTGGGCCACCTATGGTAATTTAGCTGGGAGTCTTTCGCTCTGATATTAGTAAGATCGCTCACTTCCCCCACCCTAATTCTGTTGCATATGATGTCCCATTGATGGCGTAGTTAGATTTGCGGGGGGGGGGGGGGGGACAAACAAACAAACAAACACAAATAGTTATTAGCCTTTTGTACAATTTGATCATGGTGATCATGGGCGATTTACATATTAATCTTATTTGATTACAGTATTTTACTATCATTTAACTTTTTTCAAAGCAGTTTACAAACATTTACTGGTCATGAACCTTTGTTTATTTGGCCTATGCCTATTAACTAAAGATAATCGTATTCCGAAAGTAAATTAGTTGATGAACTACCGTAGGTATATATACAGTAATAAAGCAAATGTCTATGTATTCTATGTCATCCAGGACAATTGGTATGTCAAAAATTAAAATGAAGCTGGCAACCCTATTTTATGATTGATTGTATTAACGATCTATTGCACAGCTAGATAAGGACTGAAATACTCTGCATCATCAAACTTCGGTTACCTCATTGTAGACGTTTATGCTATTTTGACCTTTTTTGTCTCATGACAGAAAGTTGAAAATGGTATGGCTCAATTCCTCGCCACCCTAACACCTCTGAAAATGCCACACTTACAGTTGTTCAGGCATGCCAACATGTGTCACGATATCAATATATACTCTCTTTCTTTACTGTCCTAACAATATAATGGTTTTGACCCACCTGCGTTATCTTTCAATGCTAACAAATAACAGATGCTTGATGTGCTTCCTGTGAAGTTGTTTTGATTAGAAAAATGTGCAGAATATAACTGTTGGTATGCCAGGAGACAATATATCCTCGTGACTTGCATAGGAAACCATTATTATAATTATAATAATTAAAATACAAAGGATTACTGTGGTAATTTGATTTGGAACTTGAATAAATACTATATTCAAATAAATATATATTTCTGTTCTTACAACATAACATATATGTATATATTGCTGAACTATAATTACTACACTATAACACGCCACAAGCATATGCAAACAAGCAGGCATACATTCACACACGCATACGCAAACGCACATAATGGCTATTGTTATGTCCACCCACTATTACATGAGGTGTCACGCAATATATACTTATGATATATATATCTTAATGTAGCATACATTTAGTACTGTTGCAAAATAATTACTTTGCTAAGTGTTCCATGTTACAACCAAAAATAATTATCTATAAAAAGCATATTAACTCCGATAATGCTTATTGAGGCACACAGTATAGTGTGTGTGTGTGTGTGTGTGTGTGTGTGTGTGTGTGTGTGTGATTACCAATTATGCAAAGAGTAATGCTTAGTTGACGTAGTTTGTGTTTCCGAGGTTAGAGAGTGATGATCGACCAATGACTATCACTTGTCAATTGCATGAGAATGTTATTAGTTGTCTGAGATTGCACAGCATATAGAAGAAAAGACAATGCTGTATTAGTTTAAATAAACAGTACATTTAAAAAAAAAATACAAATGTAAGGTAGCTTTCTGAAGTCATAAGAGTAGGCGAAAATCTATACTATATCATTAATTATAGCATATTTATCCCCACGACTTACTGTATGTGACACCAAATGATAATATGGATTTTAAACAGGTTATATATAGGCCAATAGTAGATGCAAGTTATCAAATATGACAACATTCGATGGCGGGTCACGCAAGTATAATGTGTCTAACACAGAAGACAAAAAACAATGCCTTATATGGTGATAATGACGTTATATGTGGACTTATTTTACTCCATATCATTATGTGTGTATCTGCTCTTTTGCAATCATATTTACAAGCAGCCTCGTAAGGATCAGTATATATGTTGTTGCTTGTTTTTCTTTTTACTTATTTGATAAACGTGACATGTTGGGTAGACTTATACAAATTGTGTCACAATCGTATGATAATAATCAGATTATTTCCTTGCTCTACCATGGGTCACACCTATCCATTACTTTACAAAATCCGTGCCCGATCTATATTTATGAAAGTGGACTGAAACTTGTATTTTGGCTAATTATATTGCATTATGCTTATAATCCTGTTAACAATATATTTGTGTCGTTCATGACTTCACATTTTATCAGGATTCGTTGACATTCCTAATCTCTCGCACAAATATATATAAAGCAAATCGAAATCGCCAGGCTCCACATTGGTGAAATAAGGTTGGCTAATGTATGATGGCTACTGTCTGCATAACATGTAATTCTAAATATATAAATATTCTTCTGAAGTTATATACTTTTAACTATGTTGTATTGGCATATACAATAGATATAATGATTATGGTAACGATTCATACAATCATTTAATTGTATTAAAGGTTGTACTACAAACTATTATTACATCTACCAAACTCATAATGACCACTAACATCCCTCTTTACAGAACGAAGACCCATTCATTCATACAGACTTACACTAATATATCGCAATCGCTCGCCAGGAAAAAATCGACACCTAAATGACACGAACAGAAAACTAATGGGGCTAAACTTGAGAAAGAAAGAGGAACAGAAAAAAACCCTATCTCCCCTTAACCTCGTATAATTTAGCCGAGTACTGTACTCCTATTGTAAATAGATTAGGTTCTCTGAGATAAGGTAATCGTAGGATAGGTTTAACCCCTTCTGTACCGCGACGTCTTTTTCATTTTATTCTAGCTATATTTAGATGATTTGTGCAGCTTAAGAACGATCTGTGGTAGAATAAAGGGTTAATTGAGATAGTTCAAAGCCGCTTAATTGCTAGAGGGCCTTTTTAAGCTGAAATATATAGTCTAATAGTAGCTAGAAGAAAATAAAAAGACGTCGCCAGTACGAAAGGAGTTAAGAAAGACTGAGTAGAACTACTAACCCACTGATCCCCAGCGACGCAGGATTTGCGTCCACAATGTATGTAACGCTAAACCCCAGCGACGCATGGTTTGTGTCCTGTCCGGTCCGGTCCTAATTACTCCGGTCCTATGGCAGCCCGAGGGCTCAGATTTGTATGGGAACTGTGTAAGTATCCCACGCACCCATGCCGATGGTTGAAAACTCTCAAAGTCCAACCGTGTGCGCGTGAGCACGCAAAAACTTATTTTTTGGGGGAAATTGCCTTAAATTTTTTACTCTTGTAAAATCCGTTTTCAGGGGCTCTGTAGGACAAATTTTTTGCACTTTTTGACAAATTTTTTGTTTGTTTTTCCTTCATTCCTAACCCACCCACTATTGTTTCTGGAATAAAAAAAAAAAATCAGAATCAGCCGGGCCTGGGTGGTACATTTATTAATATTTAGCTGGTACTCAGCGGGCTAACACAATTATGAAATTTAGGTGGTCGCCACGTTTTAAGGATAAACGGTTTACGGATAAACGAAAAGGACATATTGATATTAGGAAATAATACGTATAAACGCACGAAAAATATACGAGAGAATAGAAGTAATAATTATGACGAAATACGGTAGAAACTCTTATAACTCTGTACCTCTTACATTGAAGGCCTTCGATATGTCTAGCACAATAGAAAAGGTCTCACCGAAGTCCCGAAAGGAGGATGACCAGGAGTTAGTAAGATATGAAAGAAGATCTCCAATAGAGCGACCCTTACGGAAGCCATACTGGCGATCTGAGAGTAGATTATGAGAAGATAAATGCTTAAGAAATTTGGAAGTAAGAATAGTTTCAAAAACTTTAGAGACACAAGAGATGAGAGCAGTTGGACGATAGTTGGAGGGTTGAGAATGGTCACCCTTCTTTGGGACAGGTTGAATGAGAATGAACTTCCAGCAAGAAGGGAAGATGTTAGAGAAGAGACAGAGACAAAAGAGTTTGCCTAGGCAGCGAGTCAGCACGGAAGAACAGTTTTTGAGTACAACAGGAGGAACACCATTCGGACCATACGCCTTCTATGTACTAAGCCCAGAGAGGATAGAAAGTACATCTTATAAGAGATTAGGATATTAGGCATAAGTAGGAGAGAGGGGGGTGGAGAGGGATGAATAGCACCAGAATCATCCAAGGTACACTTTTTAGCGAAAGTTTGAGCAAATAGTTCATCTTTGTCAGAGGAAGAAGTGATGGTTGTGCCATCAGAGTGGAAAAGGGGAGGGAAAAACGAGGAAGAAAAATTGTCGGACAGGTTTTAGGCTAGATGCTAGAAAGCTTGGGAAGAGCTAGAGTTGGATAGTTTAGTGCATTTATTATTGATGAAAGAGTGTTTGGCAAGTCGTAGAGCAGATTTGGCTTGATTCAGGGCAGAAACATAGGAAGGATGAGATTCTTGAGGTTTAAGGCGTCGGTACTGTTTAAATGCTTCCTCCTTATTGCGGACAGCAGTAGAAAAAGCATGAGTAAACCAAGAATTTTTGCACTAGTCAGAGAGAAAAAAAATGGAATGTATGCCTCCATGCCCGATAGGATTACCTCGGTAATGCGTTCAGCACTCTCCGTGGGTCCTCGGCCACAGAAGCAATATTCATTCCAGGGGAAATCAAAGAAGTACTGCCAGAGAGCCTCCCAGTCGTCAGCGACAAAGTGCCACAAGCACCGCCTGCTAAGAGGATCAGGTGGCCGTACTGGAGAGATAGGATAGATGACAGAGATAAGTTTATGGTCGGAGGAGCCCAAAGGAGAGAAAAGATCGACAGTATAAGAAGAAGGGTTAGAAGTTAGAAACAAGTCAAGAATGTTGGGCCAATCTCCGAGGCGATCCGGGATACGGGTAGGTTGCTGAACCAACTGCTCTAGGTCATTTAGGATAGAAAAGAAGTAGGCTTGTTCACCAAGTTGGTCAGTAGAATTAGAGGAGAGCCATTGGTGGTGATGAACGTTGAAATCTCCTAAAATGGAAATTCAGAGAAAGGAGAAATGGCTAGAATGTGTTCCACTTTAGAGTTTAGATAATCAAACTATTTGGGAAAGTTGGTAGAGTTAGGGGAAAGACAGATATCACATAAATATTTAATATGAGAATGACAGGAAAGTTTGAGCCAAAAAGTGGATAATTCAGAGGAGCCAAAATTAGAAATACGAGAGCAAGTGAGTTTGTTGTGTACAAAGGAGTACAAAGGAAATCAAGCAACAATAGTTCTAGTGACCCTTCTAGGCTGCTTGTCCTCCAAAACACTGAGGATCAAGTGTCCAAACAGTGGTTTAGAGTGGGTAAGGGAACATTAGAAAGGGAACTACTGCCCTAGAACTAATGTCTGTGGCAGGATTAGGAAGTTAGTAGGGGACAGATGGGTTAGTAACTGAGGGGGGTATAAAATAAAGTTATTCATTTACAAACGCAGTCAGTCACGGGTTTGATGCGAGATATTTGTCTAAGCGGAGTTTAAATGAATCAACGGTGCTGCAGTCTATAACGTCTCGGGGAAGCCCATTCCACAAGTTGACAACTCAATTGAAGAAGAAATTCTTAGATTCGTGTGAGCTAAAAGATTTACCAATAATTTTGCAACCGTTTCCCCGCGTGTAATTAGATTGGTCGATAGTGAAGTACTTACTACAGTTCATATTGTCGATGCCTTTGATGATTTTGAACACTTTAATTAAGTCACCTCTTAATCTGCGCTGGGTTAAAGGAAATGATTTAATTCTCTAAGATGCTCTTCGTATGGTTTGTTCTTTAGGCTAGGTATCATTTTGGTAACTCTACGTTGAACTCGTTCTAGCTTGTTTATATCTTTTTGGTAATAAGGGCACCAGGATTGAACACAGTATTCCAGAAGAGGGCGGACTAAGGAATTGAAAAGGGTTAGGATAACTTCTTTGGTTTTATGCTCAAATGACCTGCCTATAAAGCCAATTATTTTGTTTTCCTTCTTAACAACTTCTGAACATTGTTGACTCGGTTTTAGGTTACTCGATATTGTTACTCCCAGATCGGTTTCTTTGTTTACATTCTTAAGCTGAGTGCCATTCATCGAATAGTTGCTTTCTCATTTAGGTATCCGATATGTAGTACTTTACATTTATCCGCATTGAAACTCATTTGCTAAATTTGGGCCCAACATGACAATTTATATAGATTGTGTTGCATATCGTCAACTTGTTCTTTTGAGAGTACGCTATTTGCAATTTTTGTATCGTCAGCAAATTTTGAGACTGTACAGGTGAGACCCTCATCTATGTCGTTGATGTAAATTAGAAAGAGAATTGGTCCTAGTACCGATCCCTGGGGTACCCCGCTACTTACATTGGTCCATTTAGATGCCTTACCGTTTATGACTACTCTTTGCTTTCTGTCGCTGAGCCAATTTTCTATCCATTTCAACACACCGTCTTGTATTCCATGCACTTTTAGTTTTAGCAGTAATCGTTTGTGGGGAACTTTGTCAAAGGCCTTTTGAAAATCAAGGTATATAATATCTACAGCTTTACTTTCATCGTAGAGGTTGAAGATATCGTGGAAGAAGTCTAAGAGGTTTGTTAAACAGGAACGTTTTTTACGAAAGCCGTATTGAGTATCTTTAAGTAAGTTATTTGCCTCTAAGTGATTTACGGTCTCCTATGACCGTTTCTAGAATTTTACATACAATTGAGGTTAAGCTAATTGGACAATAGTTACTGGGTAGGGATTTGCTGCCTTTTTTGAATATCGGTGTTACGTTGGCTAGCTTCCACTGATCAGGCATAGTCCCAGACTGCAAGGATTCATTGAATAGCAATGTCAGTGGTTTGGAGAGCTCATCCTTAGCTTCCTTTAGAACTCTAGGTGAGATTGTATCAGGTCCAGGCGTTTTATTTACCTTGAGTTTATCTAAACAATTCAATACTTCTCTCTCTGTAATGGTGATATTGCTTAGAACATCTGAATTATCAATCTGAATCGGCGATGGTGTCGGGATATCACCGAGGTCTTCGGTTGTAAAAACTGATGCAAAGAAGGTATTGAGGGCATTACTCATTTGTACTTCGTCTTTGGTGTATTCTCCATTTTCATCGACTAACGGTCCAACAGTTGAAGTAACTACTTTTTTCTTTCTGATATAACTATGGAATTTTTTCGGGTTTGTTTTACTTTGATTCGCAACATGTAACTCCAGGGTCTTTTTACTTTGCTTAATTAAATTTTTGGCTTTGCGTCGTAGCTCTACAAATTTCACCCGTTCTTCGTCATTTTGTGAGGATTTTAATCTATCATTAGCAAATTTTTTAGCAAGCAGACAGTCTGAAATATCTTTATTCCACCATTTGGGCTTATCATTTTGGCCTGGACGCCGTATTTTCGATGGTATGCAGTCTTGCACTGCCTTAAGGTAAGTGGTTGTGAAACACTCCCAAGATGTATTTATGTCGTTATTGTTAGTCAGAAAGCTCCAGTCAGTTTCTTTAAGCTTTGATTAAGTTTATGAACATTTGCTTTCTTGAAATTAGGGACTTTCTCAATGCTGCTATTTGATTTGTTACTAATAAACTTTAAAGTGAAAGTTATCGTACGATGGTCGCTGTTACTGAATTCATCACCAACATTCAAATTCTCTATTAATTCTTCTTTTGTTGCGAGTACAAGGTCAAGCACATTATTACCACGGGTCGGAGATTGTACAAGTTGAAAAAGTGAACTCTCTTGCAAATTAGCATAGAGGTCGTGTCCAGAGTGTGAAGTAAGAATATCGCCCCATTTAGTCACGGGTAAGTTGAAATCGCCAAGAATTACGGTATCTTGTATGTTAGTTATTTCTGCAATTTGTTCATAAATTTCACTGTCAGTTTGCACTGATTGAGATGGGGGTCTGTATAATAAAGCTAGTGTTATTTTAGTTCCTCGTTTATTAAATTAATAGTACGTAAGATATGTCTATATTCGCAAATTGAGTTTTTGACTTTAAGACGGGATTAAGACTTTCCTTTATAAAAAACAGAACTCCTCCTCCATTTCTATTGATCCGACTTTTCTCAAACATTGTATAACCAGGAAGCGTATATTCGGCTAAAGAGTCTCTGTCTTCCATATTTAACCAAGATTCTGTAATGCCGATTATATCATAATGTTCTGTAAACACGATTTCCTCTAGATCTGAACATTTATTGCGTATGCTACGAGCATTTACATAAAATACCTTAAGAGTATTAGAGTTGGATGTTACTGATTGTGCATTGTCTGAATTTTCAGTTCGTATTTGACTTACACTACCCTGTCTGGGGTCTGGTTGACCCCGTTTTTTGAACGGAAATCCTTGACTGCATCGTTCAGCAGACGACCAAGACTCCTACTTCATTGAAATGTACACCATCTCCTGAAAACAAAAATTTATCATAGTAAAAATGATCCCACGTGTCGACAAAGCCGATGTTCTCCTCCCTGCAGAGTTTGGCTAGTCGGCGATTTGTACTGGTAGCTATGTTGTAGAATCGGTTTTCTACATCAATCCGGGGAACAATTCCTGAAATTAAGATTCTATTAGATTTTTCCTTGAAGGACCTGATCAGCCGCCGGTACTTGCAAAGTAGTTCCTCTGACCGCGTCCGTTGGACATCGTTAGATCCAACGTGGATGACGTACGTAGTGCTTGCGGGGGCGAGTCTGGAAACCTCTTCCACAGCCGCAACAATGTCGTCCACGCCGCCACCTGGAATACAGAATCGCTTTCTGGTCCTGGGTGCCCTGGCGCAGAACTCGTTTAGTTGGCCACGGACCATGGAGTCGCCCACAAGCCGAACTTCTTCCGTTTCCTCTTCCTCGTCAATAGCCAGAATTTTGAAGCGGTTTTGGCATGTTGTCGGGATGACCTTCCTGGTACTGGTACTGGGATGGACATTGTTTCTCACTAACTGAAAGTTGTCCTGGGGGGGAGTGAGAGTAGAGTCATTATTATTATCTGCAACATCTAAGGTAGCTGCTGGTGTGGGTACCGGTACCGGTACTGTATGCACTGGAATGGCGGTTGACATCGTAGTGGTTTCTTGGGCCGAGGGCACTCCTACGTTGAGTGTGGCAAATTCTTGAAGGGATTCAAGCTTCGTAGTCAGGGCATCGATCTTGCGGTGAGCTGCATTCAATTCATCCGCAATCTTCTCTCGGAGCTGGCAAAATCTACAAATTTGGACATCAGTATCAACAAAAATAGGTAGGGCCAAATTTACCGGAACAACTCGTGCAGGTTCGTTGCGGCGCCATGACGATATAATCACAATATGCCTGAAAATCACACAAATTTATGTTAGCAAAATGGTCACGTATGCACAACATCAGCCTTTGGCTTTGAAACTAGGATAGAGAAAGTAAGAGGATACAGAGAAGGGGCTGATGGCAGTTGCTTCAGACACCTGAGTTTCACACCGACTAAATATGTCAGCCTTGGCTGGCATCGAACCCAGGTCAAGCAGATTCACACGTGAGCGTGCTTGCCACTCGATCGCCGTGGCTCCAGTGCTGAATGAAATTATCAAGCACTAGTCTCAATAAAAAGTATGATTGCAGCCAAAACAATAAGGGTGAACCATGGTCGGGAGGTTCATGGTCGATGTATGAACTATTAACACAGATATTATATGCGATTGTTGTTACAGGAATGAATGGAGGAGGTTTGTTAGGAAGAACATGTGAAGGTATTTGTAACCTTTTAATTGACAAACCTGGAAGGTTATCATCCCCGATGTTGTGAAGAGACTTTGTTGTGGAAGTGTATATCATCTGAGGTGAAGTCAATGATATTGAGGCCTGGTGAATGTTGTTCCGAATGTTAAGATACTTGCTTTGGAAGGTGTTTATTGTATTAATTTTCTCCCGGTCATCATTGTTCCCTTTCTAATGACCCTTGATAATCCTGCCCATCTATTTAACGGGAATGAAGGGTTGGCTATTGACTGTCTGACTGCCTGTTACACTTTCTGTGGTAGCATTAGCATGACCAGGTGCTGTCTGTTATATACTAATGACTATACTGTTTCAGCAACCCGGTAGATGTCAATAGTTCCAGCTGATTTACTTGTGCGACCGTGATTATTTAAACCTTTAAGAATTATTAATTACTAAAGGACCAGACATTGAACACTATCGCATGAGCTAATCAGCTAGACTTATTAACATCTCACCTCAGCATCGCTGAAACAGAGTATAGTGATTCCAGCAGCCCACATAATGGACACATTAACAATACCCAACAGGGCTTTACAAACTAATGGTCCTCGGAGTCACCGTCCTACAGATATTATCTGCCATCACTCACAGTGGTTACGGGAGAATTCGCCCCAAAACCAAGTCGCCCCGCTCTTGGACAACGAGCTCGCCCCGTTAAATAGGTTAGGTTAGGTTAGGTTAGGTTAATTATTACGAGTTGTCTCGTAATCTCGTTTTTACTGGGCCGAGCTGTCTCGCCATGGGCCGAGCTGTCCTGGCCGAGCTGTCCCGTGGGCCGAGTAGTCTAGCATTCCTCCTGGATCTTACCACTTATTTCCATCCCTCCCCCAACTCCTGAGGTCTTCTGTAGTAAAAACTGATGCAAAGAAGGAATTGAGGACATTACTCATTTGTACTCATTTGTTAGGTTAGGTTAGGTTAGGTTAGGTTAGGGTTAGGGTTAGGTTATTTTAGGTTAATTTAGGTTAGGTTTTTTTTTTGTTTTTTTTGTTTTTTCTATATTCCAGCTTACTTCCTCTCGGGAATAGGCTGAGAGCCTTAACATTCACCGCTTTACAATGAACAGTGAAGCCTGTGAGGTCTTGTTCCAGTCTAGGGAATGAGACATGTGAAGCACGTAGAGTACAATGAGCACCTGCCATATTGCCTTCACATGAGGCACGGTGCTCACTCATGGCCCGAAACGACCCCATCTCTGAAGTCACCTCGTTCCCGTGCTTCACTGTCTCACCCCCTACACTCGGACTCTCACACTTACACACACACAACGCCACCTGTTGAGCAGATAACTCACCAGGCATTGCACCCCTATAGCATATTTTGAATATGGGAATATTCATACAGTGCTATTTAATCAGGGAACAATGAGGGTATTTTATTGACGTTTCGGTGGGCTTGTGGTAATGCACTGATACCAGGTACAGCACAAATTCCATCCAAATAATATCTTCCATTTGATACATCGGGATTTGAACCCGGGACCTTTGGATTACCAGGCCAGTGGCAAGACCACTCCACCACACCTCCCTTGGTTTGGTTTGGTTAGGTTAGATAGATAAATAGAGGGGGAATTCTTCAGTACCCCTTTAGGGTGGAGGGGGGACATTAACGGGGCGAACACGCGGCGGGGCTACTTCTCACAGCGGGGCGAACTCATTTCGGGGCAAATTCTCCAGTATTCCTCACAGTGCACTCGGTTTATGGTTACGCATATAGTTATTAATGATTATATAGGGTGACAGTCTCTTATCTAACTTATACATTTTACTGCACATAATATATAGTTACCCTTGCATAGACTTAATCATGAGATATTTAACGTTAACATAGTTATATCGGTATTTAACCCCCCCCCCCCCCCACACACACACACACACACTCACACACACACAGCTGCCACGTGGAATTGTGATATAATTATGGTCTCGTTTACGTTTACGTTGAGGGACCCGCAGAGGGCCGCTCTCGGGCTGCATGATATGCGGGGGTTGTGCTTTTTAGGACAAATGGCTGGGGACAGGATCAGGATTAGGGATGTAATGATTGGTGATCCTAGTTCTAAATGAATCAAGGGTGGGGCTGTTAACTACATGAGATGGGAGGTAATTCCACTCTTGGATGCTGCGGGGAAAAAATTATTGTCTAAATATGTCCGTGCTTGCCTGATATGTGTGGTATTTTAGGTTGTGGCTACGTCTCGTAAATCGTATACTTGTAGGGTGTAAATATATATATTTGTCTATGTCTACTAGGTTGTTGGTGATTTTATATAACATCTGTTGTCTGTGCATTTGTCTTCTTGTTGCAAGGAGGTCGAGTTTAATGTCTTGTTTGAGCAAAGTGACAGATGTAGTGTGTCTGTAATCACGTCTGATCCATCTTGCAGCTTTGTTTTGTAATGTTTCTAATTTATTTATATTGTTGTGAGTGTGTGGATCCCAGACGGTGTCGCAGTATTCTAAGTGTGGCCGTACAAGTGTTTTAAATGCTAGAAGCTTGATGTTTGCGTTACACTTGGTGAGATTCCTGCGCAGGAAGCCCAGGGCCCTATTAGTCTTTGCTCTGACGCTGCTAACGTGAGTGGTCCACCTCATGTCCGCTGAGATGTGGACCCCCAAATATTTGTTCAGGCCTAGCGTGGTTGCTAGATTTCAGTATATCTTAAATGGTTTCTACGCATGTTTTTCTCTTCAAGAAGCCAATAGGTATAAGTCATAACATGATTGGTTGTTAAAATATCAATGGATATATCTTTCTCATGAGCTAGGAGGCTACCCTGGCAACCTATAACACGCTGAGTTAGTTGCGAAAGATAATAATTGGTAGAAAGTGCGGTCCCTGTGACTCTCCTGCCAAACCACTATTCCTACACACACACACAGAGAGAGAGAGAGAGAGAGAGAGAGAGAGAGAGAGAGATGGCTAGAGCCATAACATATACTGATATGCGCGTGCATGCAGTGAAACATTAGTGTTTATCGAAACACAAGTGTGTGTGTGTGTGTGTCTTTGAAAGATCATATTAGCATTGTTGATTAAAAAGTTTCCCAGAGGTTAGGTTTTCTCAATCGTCTGTTACCCCCTTATCCCCGTACAGCCTCATTCTCCGTACAGGGACACTGTTGTAAGCGTATCAGGTATTGTTCGCATATGAAAAACGCCTCTGAAAGGATGCAGTCAAAGGCATGTAATCTCTACTCTTCTCCACCATATTGTCTACAATATCTCCACATTATGCCATTATTATAATCAGTGTTCTTCACAGCTGTCCCAGCGTATACCTCTCACTCTGCAGAGACAGAGGGCCACCCGCTTTGTAACTCATTCCCACCACTTTGTTGCTCACCATTCAAAGCCAACAGTGAACTTAAATTTCCCCGTAATTTTCCAGCTCAACAAGTAAGTATGGAATTCACTTCGTAAATGTGTCTATCCCCCACCCTATGACTTTGTTTCAAGTTTTGCGTGTCCTGCAGTTACATTCCAGTGCACCTTGAATATGGTTCTGTACTAAGCATTCTGTTCTGACTGGGGTAAGGGGGACAATAGGACGTAATATTGTATATAAGTAGTTTTGCTTCATGTCTCTTTCATACGCAGAGAAATAATTTATTAGGTAAAAAGAAGTGGAGAACATCAAACCATTGATTGTCATATCGAGGAATTGGGTTGCTTGTAATGGGAATTTACATTACATAGGTGAAGTGGCTCTGCGGGTAATTTGTGTTCTTATGTTTAGATGAATATATAGAGTAAACATTACCGAATACTTATTATTTTGATTAATAAATACTCTATCCACAGATATTAGAGTCAAGCTTTCGTGTATTCAATGTATTCGTCCATTTAGTTCGTCTCTCCCTTTCCTTCTCGCTCTCTCTCTGAACTGCTTGATTATATTTGCATTGATATCCAAATGTATATGCTAATAACAAACACCTTTATCATACATATCAACATTGGGAAATGCAAACCACTAAAACTTTTCTTGGGCTACTTTGAAAGTATAATAGCGTTTTCCAATGACATTTTAGTAGGACCTATTTTTCTTATAAGTTATAACGACTTTGAAGTTTGTAGCACTTATTTCCAAGCAAATAATGTATTTGTTTCTGTTTAAGTAGGTTACCAGTTCTAAAGTCTGATATTGTTTTTACTGTATTTTAGTCATATATTTTGTTTTCTTCTCCAAACCCCCTTCTCAAACACAAAATACACATCTGGAGAATATCATAATTATATCAATATATATTGCGCTGCTTTTATTGCTGAATGACCTATTTTCTCTAACAGTGTAGGATTCTTTGGTGTAAGCGACTAGTTATGAAAGCTGTTATTTTGGTATGGGAATTTCACTAATGACGACTAGATGGATATGGATATGCAATACATTATGTTATTTTAAGTAACAACACAATGCTACACATAATGCTGTATTTGAAGAAAAAGGCATGAGACAGAGAGGTATGAGGAGCCCCAAAACAAATGCCGCAAATCGACAATACGGGCCAGCCCGGGACCTCAACCAAAATTAAGAGACCAACATTAACCCAAAGAAGAGCAAATGAACGTCAGCTAAGGAAAAGACTAATCTATAATGTGGATAGATATAGATAGATAGATAAATAGATAGTGTGAGTGAATGAGTGAGAGGGAGTTGCCTTACTAAATAGATAGTGAATCTAGCAATCCCTACAAATTGGTTTGCAATCAATAATTACACATAAACAAATATTTCTTAAATGCAGATTTCACTAGCAAAAACTACTTACATCTTAATTAATATCAAGAGACAAAACAGTAACCATAAACCTGGTGAAATAATTGTAACCCCCCCCCCCCCCACCCTACATACTTCCAACTTTCCCTACACAATAACCCCCCCCCCCCCCCCCCACCCTACATACTTCCAACTTTCCCTACACAATAACCCCCCCCCCCCCCCCACCCTACATACTTCCAACTTTCCCTACACAATAACCCCCCCCCCCCCCCCCCACCCTACATACTTCCAACTTTCCCTACACAATAACCCCCCCCCCCCCCACCCTACATACTTCCAACTTTCCCTACACAATAACCCCCCCCCCCCCCCCCCACCCTACATACTTCCAACTTTCCCTACACAATAACCCCCCCCCCCCCCCACCCTACATACTTCCAACTTTCTCTACAAAATAACCCCCCCCCCCCCCCACCCTACATACTTCCAACTTTCCCTACAAATAACCCCCCCCCCCCCCCACCCTACATACTTCCAACTTTCCCTACACAATAACCCCCCCCCCCCCCCCCCACCCTACATACTTCCAACTTTCCCTACACAATAACCCCCCCCCCCCCCCCACCCTACATACTTCCAACTTTCCCTACACAATAACCCCCCCCCCCCCCCCCACCCTACATACTTCCAACTTTCCCTACACAATAACCCCCCCCCCCCCCCCCACAAACTTCCAACTTTCCCTACAAAATAACCCCCCCCCCCCCACCCTACATACTTCCAACTTTCCCTACACAATAACCCCCCCCCCCCCCCCACCCTACATACTTCCAACTTTCCCTACAAAATAGCCCCCCCCCCCCCCCACCCTACATACTTCCAACTTTCCCTACACAATAACCCCCCCCCCCGCCCCCCCTACATACTTCCAACTTTCCCTACAAAATAACCCCCCCACCCCCCACCCTACATACTTCCAACTTTCCCTACACAATAAACCCCCCCCCCCCCCCCCACCCTACATACCTCCAACTTTCCCTACACAATAACCCCCCCCCCCCCTCTAATGCCGCCATCTATGGGACATAATATGCAACAGACTCAGGGTGGGGGGGAGTGAACGATCTTAGTAATACTAGAGCGAAAGACCCAGCGAAATTACCATTAGGTGGCCCAGTCGGAAAGGTGACCGACTTTACACAGGTGGAGTGAACACATCCTCCAGGGATCACAAAGGTCTCTACAATTGGCATTTATATCAGGCGTGGATTATTCGTCAGTTGGTTATATTGTTTGGGACTTAGAGATATTTACTGTCCTTCAGTGTACATTTATAGAACCGACTTACAGCACATTATGATATATAGGTAAAACAGTCATGAGAAGATTCGACTCGGTCTATGATTGTTTCGAATATTTTAGGGCAGCATCGGATATTTAGGCTACCTATGTATCTCGTTTGAATTTTAGTAATACTATGCTATATATATATATATACAGTCAAGTATAGCAATATTTATGTACAAATTGTATACTGGGGTTCCAAAGTGGTAAGTTTGGTTTGATAGACATTGAATCAATACTGCTATCAGTTAATCTATAATATGACACTTCTGAGCTGCTTTCCAACGTTTCTCTTAAATATGGCGCAATATTAAGTTTATGAATTTAATTCGTTGTACAGTCTGGGACTAAAGTCATGGCATGGATCTTCAGCCATGCACTAGTGCCCTCTGACAGCGGTATTGGAAGCAATCAGAGATATGAGATTGTTGGCTCTCCATAGATGACTCTGTGTGACACGTCCAGGTAGCTCCAAAAGTAAGCAAGGTGTAACATGACATTAATTAAAACACAAAATATATTATATCAATATAATGTCGAGGAACAATAGAAGGAAACAATTAAAGGATTACCTATAAGAATATTAAGATACAGTATAATTATACTGTATTAAAGCAACATTGCAATTTTGTTAATTCCATCTTTTCATACAGTAAATTGTGTTGGAGATCCCTCCGCCCAAACTTTGCCTGTACCACACCACCCTTCTATCATCCCTACGACTTTTTATTATTAAAACAAAATACCACTACAGACGTTAATATGTTTCACTATTTCATACCTCCGTCAACAGACTTTGATCGTAGTGTAATAAATAACATCCATATGTTATTCCCATACCGTCTCATATCTCATATCTTTATGGAGGAGAGTGAAAGTTTATGAAACGCTCCGAAGCAAGGTGAAAAGAACTATAGTTATTTTAATACTTTAGGGTGTAGGGAGATAAAGTAAACATCCTATGATTCATAGGTCAAACTAAGTCTTATTTAACCCTCTTCTTTCACGGATACTTTTTAATTATTTATAATAACAGATAATAGCTAAAATAAGGGATGAGATTGATTTAGGGTTACCGAAACGTATAAACAGCTTCCCAGACTGTAATAAGGTAGTTAAGCAATTTGTATGCGTAAAATAACAAACATAGTTGTGTCAATTGTTTAAATTATACAGCATACCTCTAATTGTTTGGAGGTTTTGATAATCATCGGGCCTCATCAGTATTTGATAATATTGAATAACTGTTCATAGTAACTATTTTATGCAAGGCTTCATAAGCCATCTCCTCCACATTATATCCAGTGCCCTCGAGAACGCCTTGTCACAATTATTTGTGTTAGGTGTTCTAGTTATGTCTTTGGTTAGCAGGTCAAGCATAATTTATTTACCAGTTAGTTAATATGAATGATAGTAGGGTGTATTTTCTACCATATTAAGATTATTGGCTTACAAAATCAAACTTTTATTTATATAATACTTTTTGAACTTTCCTCTTATATAAAACCGAACATATCTTTCCACTATACAGGGCAACTTATCCAGTTCATTAACTGCATTACCCGTTACAAAATGTATATCTTATTTGTTGTATCCTGTTGTAGCATGCTGCCTAATAATGCACATCTTGTTACACGAGATGAATCTTCTTAAACTCATTATATACAGTCTAAATATGTTTTCTTTCACTCTCTGGGTAATATAAGCTGCCCATATTGACCCGCCAAACCCTGCAATCTATTTGTTATTCATTTCACACCAACACCAAGCACCTCCGATGAAATTAATGGAGCCTCTCTCTCACTATCCCTCTACCCCTCCCTCCTTCCACCTCTCACTTCACCCGCCCTCCCTCCACCTCCCACTACCCCTACCTCCCTCCACCTCCAACTACCCCTCTCTCCCTCTTCCTGACACACTCTCTCTCTTTCTCTCTCTGGCATGGTGAAGTCATTGTGCGAGAAATACGAGTTTGAGGAGAGACACTCACAATGCAGTGAATGTTTGAATGGAGAATTAGGCTATACTCACCTAGTGGAAAACGATATTTTATTATTTACATCGATATGACAAATTTTTACTCTTACAACCGCTCTTCACAACTGATTAGATCTCTAAATAGAGTCAAAACTTGGCGTGCCCTCGTAAATAATAACTAGGAGCAGTCTATCAAAAGAGGTTCGACTGTGACTGGAACCTGGCAACAAGGGCAAAGCGTGGGGACATCCAACGATATAAAAAAGCCATGTATGAGCGTAGTGTGACCAAATCTCAGGCGAACCAAGGCAGTCCCCTACCTTCTATTATGATGAAAAGAACACTGCCAGGGAACTATGATAGGTTTAGTGAAGTGTAGATTGTTATTTGTCATGGACATCCAATCTCCTTGCCACCACTGACGGAGAAGTTGGGTAACGTTTGAGAAATAATCAGGTTCAAGAATCGAATAATAGGTCTCGGCATGATCAAGTTGAGTAGATATTTTTACGCAAAAAGTCATAGTATTGTCAATATCCATAAGGTATAATATATTTGTAAAAAATAGTGTATAATTCGTACATGAAATATGACTACATTATAATAGGCTATAGACTAGTGTTGAATTCACTTAAAACGTGTTGTATACTGTATCCACTATATACCATTCCCCTAGTAAGCTAGAATACTCGGTGTGCCATATCTACATTGCTATATTTTATCATTATGTAATATTTAATCATTAATATCCGGATCACAGTCTTAATACAGTATTCTAATTTCTTTTGATTTTATTCCTATGCAAAAGTAAAACTGGCATCACTCGATTATACATTAATTATAGTTGTAGAGCATACTAATATTCCTTGCATTCTGATTATGAAGCAGTTTGTGTGTGTATGTGTCCTAGTAGGCATGGTCGTAATCCAGCAAGAAACGGAGTTTCTCGCTTACTTTTAGCGCTACCTGGACTTGTCGAACAGAGTCATCTATGAAGAGCCAAAAACATCATATCTCGGATTGCTTCGAATACCGCTGTCAGAGGGCATTAGTGGATGGCTAAACATCCATACCACGACTCTAGTCCCAGACTGTACAGTTTGCAGCACAAGTCCTGTGTTCACCATCTCACTAAAATCGTAATTTGGCAGCGTCGGACACACCTCCCCAACCCCCCTCCCTCATTCTACCTCCTACCTTCCACCCCACGTTTGCTCCCTCTCTTCCACTGTCCGAGTCTTAGTAGTATCTCACGGTTACGAAGTAGGTGTGTTGTAGATCACTTAAACCATTTACTTTGATTTAATTATATTGATACCCTAGCCGTAAATTAATATATCAAAAAGGTTCTTAACCCCTTTACCGTCGATATCCTTTTTATTTTAGTATGGCTACTACTATTCGATGCTATTCAGTTTAGGAAGGATCTGTAAAAATTATAAGGCTTTGAACTATCTCAATAATATTTTTTAACTACAAAATCTTCCTAAGCTGTATAAAATCGTCAACATATGGATAGCATAAATGATAACAGACGTCGCTGGTACAGAAAGGGTTAACAAAGTTCTGGCGAGTTATGAATTTGTTTTCGTATTTCATAAAGCAATGCATAGATAAGTTACGCATGAAGCATATTTTTTTTTTTTTTTTTTTTTTTTTTTTTTTTAAGAGACAATGAACGGAGGAAGGAAAAACACAGATAAAACAAAAAGGTCCATGTGCCTAAAGGCATCCTCCATTCATAAAATGTTTGTAACAACTGGATTTAAACATTTGTTGATTGTAAGTTTGTGGAAAGCAATTCGAGGGAAGTGAATTCCAAAGAGTAGTAGCTCTGGGGATAAATGAATTCTGATAAGCAGAAGTTCTGCATTGTGGAGGAGAAGTGTAAATTCATGGGCGCTCTCAGCTGCCCTAGTTCTACGGGGAAAGATGTGGAGAGGCGGCACAATTGAAGCAAGTTCCTCGGAACAATTGCTGTGAAAATATCTGTAGAATAATGCAAGGGATGCAACGTTTCTTCGTATGGCTAATGTAGGAAGGTCCTGTGTGATTGCAGGGTTATTGATTAATCTAATAGCTTTATTTTGAATTTTGTCCAACTGCCTCAATGCAAACCACTCCACTTCCACCCCACAGAGGTGAACAGTAATCCATCTGAGAGCGCACATGACTTTTATATATTACGGCCAACTGCTCGTCAGTGAAGAATTCTCGAACTCTGTACAGGAGTCCCAGTTTTTTAGAGGCATTCTTAGCAATGCTTCTAACATAATGTGTCCAGCTCAAGTTAGTAGTTAATGTTACACCGAGAATGTCAATACTAGGGGAAGTGGGAATATTTACATCATTAAAAAATATATGGGAGTCAGTGAGATTCTGTCGGTTAGAAAATTGAATGTACTTGGTTTTCTGTGCATTAAAGGAAACTAGATTCTCTTGTCCCCATTCACTAATTCTAGAAAGGTCCCGGTTCAGAGAAATTGCAGTGTTTATTTTTGAATTTATAAGATCGGGTTGGGTGAAAGAATTGGTAAATGTGAAGGAACTGTGGAGTGTTGAGTCATCTGCGTAGGAATGTATTGGATTATGAGTGGTAGATATGAGATCATTGATATGAATGAGGAACAGAGTTGGGGCCAAAACTGATCCCTGGGGAACACCAGCATTTATTGAGTTGAAATTGAGAATAAAGGCCATCTACCATTACACGTATTTTTCTGTTATGAAGATAAGAAGAAATTAGTGGAACTAATGATGCAAGGCCGTAGTGTGACATCTTCGACAATAAGGATTGATGCCAGACTCTATCAAATGCCTTTGATATATCCAGTGCTATTGTATGTGTTTCACCATGTTGGTCTGTAGCTTGGTTGATTTGATGCGTAAGAAGGCAAAGAATGTCTGCAGTTGATCGACATCGTCTAAAACCATATTGCCTATCACTGATTAATTTATTATTCTCCAGATGCTTAATTATGTGATTATTTAATATAATTTCAAAAACTTTGCCAAGAGTGGAAGTTATAGCTATTGGTCTGTAGTTTGATGGATCTGAAGAGGCACCTTTTTTAGGAACTGGATGGATGTTTGCTTCTTTCCAGGGTACTGGGAAGCATGAGGTATGAGTACACAGACGGAAAAATTTTGCCAATACAGGAGCGAGCACCAAGGAGACAACTCGGAGAGGGAGAGAGAGAGATGATCGTAATTCAACATCTATGACGTCTGGCAATAGATAGATATATAGATAGACCTTAATTATTCCCAATTCAGTTGTGAATTGGGATATTATAAATTATATGTATGCGTGGATATTAATATAGTTCTTTCCTAAAACCATATTTCCATTTATGTGGTATATTTGAGAACAAAAATAATGAGCTATAAATACGCGATGTCAGAATCATAACCAGCAAGAAGTGTATAGTCATTATCGAGTTTTAATATATCAATAGAGGAGCAGAACAAATACCGGTAGCAACGTTTACAATAATAAGAGTGGTGATGAAGTGATAAGATAGGCTGTATAACTCATGGCACTGTAAATGTTGTTAAAAGAAATGTATTGGGTCATGCATAATCCCGAATTATATTGCCGTATTAATTACTATAAGAGAGGAATGACAAAATCAATTAGGTAATTTAAAAATATGTTGAATACTGAATATTATACTGAAAGACAAGCTCTGACAACTAAATATTATACTGAAAGACAAGCTCTGACAACTAAATATTATACTGAAAGACAAGCTCTGACAACTAAATATTATACTGAAAGACAAGCTCTGACAACTAAATATTATACTGAAAGACAAACTCTGACAACTAAATATTATACTGAAAGACAAGCTCTGACAACTAAATATTATACTGAAAGACAAGCTCTGACAACTAAATATTATACTGAAAGACAAGCTCTGACAACTAAATATTATACTGAAAGACAAGCTCTGACAACTAAATATTATACTGAAAGACAAGCTCTGACAACTAAATATTATACTGAAAGACAAGCTCTGACAACTAAATATTATACTGAAAGACAAGCTCTGACAACTAAATATTATACTGAAAGACAAGCTCTGACAACTAAATATTATACTGAAAGACAAGCTCTGACAACTAAATATTATACTGAAAGACAAGCTCTGACAACTAAATATTGTACTGAAAGACAAGCTCTGACAACTAAATATTGTACTGAAAGACAAGCTCTGACAACTAAATATTGTACTGAAAGACAAGCTCTGACAACTAAATATTGTACTGAAAGACAAGCTCTGACAACTAAATATTATACTGAAAGACAAGCTCTGACAACTAAATATTGTACTGAAAGACAAGCTCTGACAACTAAATATTATACTGAAAGACAAGCTCTGACAACTAAATATTATACTGAAAGACAAGCTCTGACAACTAAATATTATACTGAAAGACAAGCTCTGACAACTAAATATTATACTGAAAGACAAGCTCTGACAACTAAATATTATACTGAAAGACAAGCTCTGACAACTAAATATTCACAAACAAATGCACACAAAAAACCGAGTATAGATAAAACAAAACATACAAGCACGAATACATGAGAACACATTGCAGGACATTCTCTCTCTCTCTCTCTCTCTCTCTCTCTCTCTCTCACGCCCTACTAAATATTATATTACTATGGGCATGTAAACTTCTCCACTGGTCATATTGAGCTAACTATGCCCTCAATAACTATTATTGTAATGAAGAATATGAAAATACGTGTCCCTCATGTGATTGTAATATATTTGTAGTACTATTATTGCATAATAACTTACTGTATGTAGTTGGAAATATTAATCACTTTATGTATGTAATAATTGTATTCACCTAACTATAACCTCAATAACCATTGGTGTAATGAAAAATATGTACAGTCTCTTCATATGATTGCTCTAGTTTTGTAGTGCTGTTATTTACAACCAATCATTTAGTAATTCAGTCACTACAAGCTTTTTCTTTCCGGCTAATAATCATGAGCTACGTACAGTATATACAGCACATGTGCCAATTAATTGAGGACACTATAATAACACATCTGAATAATGCCTACCTGATTTATAAACACAAATATGAATGTAACCAGACGTCGATGTTGTTGTTTCAGTGGAATAATGGCTCTTTGAGCAGTATGTATCGCTTTACCATTGGGTGTCCCCTCACCGGATGGGGGACGCTGCTCAATATACTCGCCCGGGGCAACATCAAAATCAATCTCTCTCTCTCTCTCTCTCTCATTGTTAGACCCCATCTTGAATATGGCGATCAGTTCGGGTCTCCTTATCTCAAAGGAGGACATTAAAACACTCGAATTTGTGCAGCGTAGAACAACTAAACTAATTCCCTCTCTGAAAAATAAAGCATATTATGAAAGATTTAACAACAACAGATTCTCACTAAAGAAAAGGAGGTTGCGAGGCCAATTTATCGAGTGTGTTAAGATACTTAAAGGATTTGACAGAGTAGATATCAGTGCAATGTTCACGATTAATAACAATGCTGCAACCCGAGGTAATGGAATTAAATTAATTAGAAAAAGGCATCCTTAGATGTGACACAACATTTCTTCACATACAGTGTGACTAAAGAGTGGAATACTTTATCAAGGGAGGTGGTCGACAGTAATTCAATTGATACGTTTAAGAAAAGATGGGGATTGGATAAATATGAATTAATCAGTAGGCATGTGTAATTTCCCTTCTAAACTAATTTTTGTCTATACTCTATCTATTTTTAATTAATTTCACCACAACACTAAACACTTTCCATGTGGGCAATTTCTGACCCAGAAGGTTTACACTTTTTAGCCGGGGAAAAAGCCTTCTACTTTACTGTCCTATTCTTCAACTATAAAGTGTCCCTGTCTAGTAGTATTAAGGCTGGGCCACCTAGTTGGAAGTGCAAGGTCTGTGTATATGTGTAACTCTGTGTAACTCTCTCTCACACTTACTAAGGACAAATTACATTGGACAACGTCCTTTGAACTGTATGTATTGTATAACATTGAGCAACGTTAGCGAAACGGTATATTTATTTACGGCTAGGGGATCAATGTAATGAAATGAAAGCAAGTGGTTTAAGTGATAAACAAAACACCTACTTCATAAACGTGAGATACAATGAGCCGGACAGTGGAAGATAGGGAGGAAATATTAAGGGGTGGAAGGTACGAGGTGGAGTGAGGGAGAGGGGTTTGGGAGGTGTGTCTGGCGGTGCTAAAATACGATTTCACAGGACTTGTGTGACAAACTGTACAAGCATTAGCATTAATAGCAAAACACCCATCTGAATCTGTATCGAGCACAAATGAGACAATACTATGCTCTTTATATCAGCTTCGTGACTTGGCTTTAAAAGATTAAAATGGTAATATCCATGTTAGTGTTCAGAACTATACTTGTACTGTACACCCGAATACCATAGTCTCTAGCCCAATCCTCTCTGGCAAGAGGTGAGGCCAGGACCCTTACTGGACGGCGGCCCACAGTGATAGTTAGGGGTGGGGTTGAGGGGAGAGGGCAACGCACACACGAACACACGGTGGAACATTTGAGGTCTTTGAATACTGCCTTAGCCTCACAAATAAGTATGACATTTATCTAAGATTATTATTATTGCAATTATCATTATTATTAGTATTCGTATTATTATAAGGATACAAGTGCCATAGCCAAGATTTAACTGATATACTAATTTGTCCATGCATCTCTCTCAAGTAATAATAACTTATCATTATTTGTATTCCCAGTTAATAAGATTTTGTAAAATCTGCACTAAAGTAGATGACTTTTGGGCTAGAGCTAGGTTACTATACAGACTCTTAGTGGACAGAGGTTTTGGGCTAGAGCTAGGTTACTATACAGACTCTTAGTGGACAGAGGTTTTGTGGGCTAGAGCTAGGTTACTATACAGACTCTTAGTGGACAGAGGTTTTGAGGCAAGTAAATTGTTCCATAAATTTAATCTTTTTAGAGTCAATTATTGTGACTGTATTCTAAAATTTGACATCAATAATTTTAATCAAGCATTTTTAACTTGAAGTTTCTTGTATAACCTCTGCTTACTTTTTGTCTGTATTTATTGTTTTTTGTCTGTATTTATTGTTTATCTTTTTCTTTTTCTATTATTAATATTAATATTGATGATGTTTTAAATTGATTTATCTTGTTAAAAGAGTACTCTTTGTTTAAATCTGTTGTTACTTCATATTTTGCAATTATTTGTCTTTATATTATATGTATTCACTGTCGATAGTATCAATTGCTTACTTTTGCGATTTCCTTAGTTGGTCAATATACAGGAGGCGCTACAATATTGGTAACAAATTAAGCTCAATAGCATGTGATTAAGCGATTTTTCTCCAAATTGTTGATGTAAGTGTCATTCCCGGGAAACTAACATAATACATATTATATGGATATTTACGTTTTAAGGGTTTGTTTACACTTCTTCTTTTTCGTCTTCATCTGGGAGACTTCTTTTTCGTGACTGTCAGTCAACAACTGAGACATCTGGTGGCGAATGCAATGAACTATACTGGTGGCGTCGTAGCCAAAGTAATCACCAGAGAGTGTGTACAGGAGAGAGGAGTCTTCCTATGCATTCTATTAATAAAAAGGTGCCTCTAAACGTTGCCAGTTACCCTTTTTCGACATTTTTTTTCAGCGCCATCTATTGCAGGGTTCCAGAACTACTCAACGTGAATAAATCTACGGATATAGCCTACCCTCCATTCTGTTTTTTTTATATTATATGGACCGGTACACTACTTTGTTTTTGTCTCTCTCTCTCTCTCTCCATCTCTATGTATATGTATGTATATATATATGTTTGACCAAGTTTGAGTGTGGCTGTGTGTACTTCCAAGTTAGTTACTTATATTACAATGTAAATACTTGTCTTCAATTGAGATTAGTTTTTCATATAGGCTACATTCATTGTTAATAAATTTAGTCAATATCAAATAATCATCAACAGCCTTCATGATCCATTGCAAACCATCCTATATGTTCAAGGTCAACCACAGCCTCCTTACATCATCACGGAGGCTTGGTTCAGCTTGGTAAGCTATGTAATTAACCCCTTCTATACCGCCGACGTCTTTTGATTTTATTCTGGCTCCTACTAATCGATTGTATTCACTTTAGGAAGGATCTTTAGCAATTATAAGGCTTCGAACTATCTCAATCAACCCTTTTAACTACCACAGATCCTTTCTAAGCTGTATAAAATCGTCTACATATTGCTAGAATAAAATATAACATACGTCGACGGTACAGAAGGGGTTGATGGAGTATTGTTCACATTTCAGTGTAGGCAATACTTTGGAGTGCTTTTGCATATCAATGTACTCATAAATCATTGTATTCATAATGACTATGGCTGATATGGTGATAGCAAACAAGTTACATGAGTTTCTACAGACTCTACACGAGACACGTGTACACCATTGCAGCAAGGGAGAGGAACTGTCAATTAACAGACGACAGAAGTATTTTCCCGCGATAGGGAGGAGCTATGCGCTACCGCCATCTAGTGCAGGGTTCCAGCCAAATCTGTAAATAATGGCCAACTACTATTAACACGGCTGATTTTCCAAGACTCCTCTCTCCTATTCTTACTCTATGGTAATCACCCTACCTAATTCATGCCAAGAGTACTCGAGTTGACTGACACGTGATGTCTATCGACCAATCAGGTGATGCCATGATTTGGAAAACAGGTGGCCCAGGATATAAGCTGTCAGTTTGACTCTGGCCAGCTTGTGTAGAGGGTGTGAGCCGATCAAAGCTTTTTCCACCGTCTTTAAAAACACTGAGGCTGCTTAAGACCTTTTCGCCTTCCAATAAGTGTAAACTGTCCAAAGTGCAATAACCAGTGTTCCAAATACAGCTGACGAGGACAGCTGGTTTTGAAATGCACATACACTTGTTTTACATGGAAAAATTCGAAACAAAAATCCACCAGCTGTTGACCAAGATGAGTGGTGATCGAGCCTCCAGCGGCCAGCCAGGCAGCCCAGTACCTCCTCTGTTCATTAAGGTTAGTTGGTTGGTTGGGACAACATAAAGGAGCCGGACCACAGCTAGCTAGGGAATCTTAATGGGTCATCGCAAAGTAACATAAAGTAAAAGATGTTTTCGCATAGGATTAAACTGGCATGCAAGGGCTAGTTGGTTATACTGATGTTTTGGACCGACAGTTAGCCCATCGATCTTTTTAGGCCTAATAGGTCCGGTAGAGCATAGGCTATACATCATTGCTATATATGTCATTAAGAGCTGAAATGTATTAGAAGGGAGAACAAAAATAACATAAAATACATAGGCCTACTGTAAAACAACAAGTTTTTCAGCCAGTACCCAACCAGCGGGGGTGTGGGGGCGGCAGCCCCCACCAATAATACTAGGTTAGGTTAGGTAAGGTTGTTAGGTTAGGCTAATGTTAACCCCATTCTTACTAGGTTAGGTTAGGTTGTTAGGTTAGGCTAATGTTAACCCCATTCTTACTAGGTTAGGTTAGGTAAGGTTGTTAGGTAAGGTTGTTAGGTAAGGTTGTTAGGTTAGGCTAATGTTAACCCCATTCTTACTAGGTTAGGTTAGGTAAGGTTGTTAGGTTAGGCTAATGTTAACCCCATTCTTACTAGGTTAGGTAAGGTTGTTAGGTTAGGCTAATGTTAACCCCATTCTTACTAGGTTAGGTTAGGTAAGGTTGTTAGGTTAGGCTAATGTTAACCCCATTCTTACTTCGTTAGGTTAGGGTAATGTTAACCTTATGAAAACCCAAACAAAGATTTTATTAGGGTTACTGTGTAATTTTAACATGAACATTAGTAAAATCCGAGCCTTGGCTCGTGTTTTCGAAATGTCGGGTTATATGGGTATGGAAATTTACAAAACCCGAGCCAACATGTTAATAAGGGTGTTATTTTCATTTTTAAATTAGTTAAATCCGAGCCAAGTTTCGTCAAAATTGGCTCGGGTTTTCAAAAAGTCAGGTTTTATGGGTCTGGAAATTGACAAAACCCGAGCCAATATTTTACCAAGGTTACTGTGTTTCTTTCATTTTTACATTTGTTAAATCCGAGCCAAGTTTCGTCAAAACTTGGCTCGGGTTTTCAAAAAATCAGGTTTTATGGGTCTGGAAATTGAACAAACCCGAGCCAAATTTGGGCTACAAATGTGTATTATCGTGTTCTATAGTGTTGTATACGCTTTTTACCCCTCAATTTCCCTGATCTTCATAGCCCTCCCCACTATCGGGGGGCGTGTCTTTAGATTGATGGATAATGGGTAAATGCTTAATTCCCATTCAATTTCATCACTAGATTCGACTAAAACACCAAAAACAAAATCAAAATTCCAAAAAAAACCCATGAAAAACACGTTGTTGCGTCTCCTGTATATTAACCCCTTAGTTTATTTGTGCTCTAAATGTAGGTTATTTGTAGGGTAGTTATTGATAGGGGTCACTTGAGGTATGCTATGCTTACAGGTACCTACCCGATAGCACTATCGTTAGTGAGTGCTGTACTGTATTTTATATATTATTTTGTAATAGTATAGATATCTTATCAATATTTGTATTTTGTACTATTGTTAATGTCTTGTCATGTTGCAAATTTGATTTTAAATAATATTTTGACATTTAACATGTAGTTTCTTTATTCATGCAGAGTTTAGTAAAATTTACCAGAACGTCCCGGACTTCCCAAACTTGACTACTTCCTTTAACGTGACGATAGTGCGTTGTTATATGTGCGATTAGTTTGCTTGGGAAACAGATTAACTTGCTCATGTAGTAATGTACACCCTATGTGGTGGATTGTGTTCTTTTATTTAAACATTTTAATTTTAGTAAGCGTTGTTTCCACATAGCGATTTTGATAATTTAATTTGACTTTATATTGTCCTTGTCCCAATTTTGGTTTGTTTAGTTTGCAAGTTTTACATTTTAATTTCTCTCTCTCTGAGTTCATATTAACGTCTTACTATTTATATTCATATAAATGTGTGTTATTATATATTGTCTTGTTATTTATTACTTTACTTTTTCATCTCACAATTATGTTAACATTATTATGTATAGAGGAAACATATGCTTCTATCAAGAAAACAATCCATGTACAGTTGGTCAAGGATGAAAGTATACAGTTTTTCGTCTGCTATAGCCACACATAGTTTGTCATGTTGGCAGCCCTGGTAGCCATATCTCAGAGCCCGCCCACCTTATACAGGGTGTTTAAAAACGTGTTCCTGGACTTAGTTGTCAGACGGAAATATGAATATATTGCTCTATAATCTTTGACGTGAATATCACTTCGGAGATATTAAACACTTAATGTTATTGATAGATATACAAGAAATGCGAGAGTGAAAACGAAAATCAAAACGTCTACCTATATAGGATATTTCAGTGGAATACAGGTCCATTTTCACACGTGGTAATATGTGGCTAATAATGTAGGGTATGGTGATATCAATGTTGCAGTTGGTTTGCAGGTGTTCTGCTAATAAAAATAATAATAATAAATAAATAAATAAATAAATAAAAATCACAAGTAAAGCCTCATGATGCTTCGAGGACTGACTCATAAAGCAATGGCGCTCGCAAGATGAGTACAATTGCTGGGTCATTACCCTATTGAACACACAGGCTTCCTTACGTCCACGTTTAGGAATTATATTTTTGTGTATCTAAAGTAGATGAATATGGAGTGGCTATAAGAGATATTACGATATACACTTAACATTATAACATTCATAATAAATAATGAGTAGAAAGAGGAATCTAATACTTGTTAATTAATAAGTAGGTAAATATTGATATTTCACTTTCATCCCCAAGACTGGATTATATGTGATCCAAAGGGCAATGAAACGGAGGCGAGCGCCGCGGCTACGCGCTGTTCCAGCGTATGCCCCCAGCTTTGTTTTGCTATCTCCATAACAGTATTTAGTCACCCTGAAGGTTTATGAATAATTCTCTAACTTTTTATATTTATGGAAACGCTTTTTCGAAGCACTCCGTATATTAATTAATGTATCCATATAATAAACCGCATGTGTGTTGGGATGGTTTGGGCTAGTGGAAAGGCTGTCATGGCTGCCAACATGACAAACCATGTGTGGCTATAGCAGACGAAAAACCGTATACTTTCATCCTTGACCAACTGTACGTACTGTAGGTTTAAAGTGAACCCTACGAATCACACAACATGCTTCAGACTGAAGTTGTATTCATGGGTATTGCTTTACCTGCGTAGGAATGACACTTCTCTAACAGTAAGGATAATGAAAATATTTAAATTGTTATACTAATTACCCTATATGAAAGATATAATTCAGAAAGTTACCAATGACATATATGACTATTATTAGTATTCACACCCACACACACACACAAATGTTTCTATTGACGTTCTATCGTATTCCTATTCCATATTTCCTTTCCAACACCTCCCATTCACTGTATTTCACTCCCTCTTTGCCTCTCACCCCCACAACCACATATCACCCTCTCCCTGTTTCCCTGCCTCCCAGTATGCCCCCCCCCCCCCCACACACACACTATCCTTCTCTCTCTCTATCTCTCTTTCTGTGTGTGTGAGTGTGTGTGTGTTCCAGTCTGCCATATCTATACTGATCTATTTTGAAGCCTTCCCTGAACTTCAATTTTGCCAATAATAGGAACTGCACTACCTAATAACTAATGGTTCAGACAGGTAGTTATACTTACTCATGCTAAACAAAATATTGCATATGTTTGTTCTCAATACTGTGGAATAAAGGATTTTAAATCATGTGAAATGATGCGAACAAATATCAAATAACTACAAGAAAGTAACCAACAAAGATAGCTTAATGGATTGCTTCACACAAATGCTTCAGTGTGTTCGTGTGTGCGTTGCCCTCTCCCCCAAACCCCACCCCTAACCATCACTGTGGGCCGCCGTCCAGTAAGAGTCCTAGCCTCACCTCTTGCCAGAGAGGAGTGGGCTAGAAATTATGGTATCCGAGCGTACAAATGAAAAATATGCTTCCTTTACCCCTATAGATCATAACATGAATAGGGTTCAGCAACTGCTTCAGTTTGCTTCGAAGCAATAAATTTAACTATATTTATATTTAGTTTATCGCCAATATGTATGGTAATTTTCTTTCAAATTCTGGCATCAATGCAAACGTGTTGCCAATAATGCGATAACAAATAGTAGCACTTCTGAAGGCTTTAAACTTAATACCCACAGGTCTGTATGGGTATGGTGATGTTGTTTGATAGATAAAAGTGACAGGTAACATTATATTAATAATGTATACAGTCCTGCAGACAAATGATGACACACAATAATATTAGATATGTGTGGGTGAGAGTTGTTTGGTAAATGAAGACCTTGGCTGCCATCTGGGGGCCACAATTGTATCTTAGACCGAGAACTGTGTTAACTGCCTTGGTGAGAGAGGCAGCCACAACATCGGGAACTCCTACCATTATATAACTATATGGTAGTTTTGGAGAGAAAAAAGCCGTCACAAGATGACAATTGTACCGTATAGTAGTGTGTACTGTACCCAATAGTTCGTGTTGGAAGTTAATTCAAACATATTGTGTGTAGGTTATACAATGGTTAGTTAACATCTCTGTCCAGTGAAGTTATGGATAAACAACAACTAAGCTGCAAGGTAAGTCAACTTTCTTAATTGTTCTGCTTAATTACAGGCAACTGTTGCAGTTAATATCAATATTCTTGACATCGAGTATATATAAACTCACAACCTATGTTCTACTTTCATGGTTTTCTATGGGCGATTCCATTGTCAGCATATGGTGAAAACATGACTTCGGTGGAAATATATAATAATGTGAGAATAATGTTGTTTTTGGTTTAGACTGCCTGGGTGATATTGATTCGGATTGGGCATATTTGGTTGATTTGGTTTGGTTGGAATCGTTTTTGGTATTGGTCGAAATCCCTTAATTAAACGATTGGTTAATTTATTCATCAGGAGAGAGAGATAGAGTTTTGGTAAGAGTTGTGTTAGCAGGTGTACCATCCGCTTTGTTTACATAGTCGCACGCTAGCAGTTACATTCGCGTCTAACTTGACTGCTGTTATTTGCCGCTGCTGGTAATATATATGATGATAACAATAAGTCAAGGGGGTTGAGGGGCTTCAACCCATTATTGTATCTCACGGCCGGTAACAAAACAATTTACCCAATACCTCGCTGTGGGATACAATAATGGGTTGAGAGAGGCGTTGCGACCCTCAACCCCCATGACTTATTTTGATTATCATATATAATATCATCAGCAGGGGCAAATAACAGCAGCCAAATTAGATGCGAATGTAACTGCGAGCGTAAAAAAAACAGACAGTATGCCCGCTAACACAACTCTTACCAGAGTTTATAATCTAAAAGTTAAAGCCTAAGCAGGTAAACTTGGTGTTAGGCTGCCATGAACACCTGTAGAAGGCACTGAGGGAAGTACTTGGACACTTGGTAAAACACCTACACCCGGGCTAAAGTTTGGTTTAGTGCCAGTTCAGGTACCCCGCTACTTACATTGGTCCATTTAGATGCCTTACCGTTTATGACTATTATTTGCTTTCTGTCGCTGAGCCAATTTTCTATCCATTTCAACACACCGTCTTGTATTCCATGCGCTTTTAGTTTTAGCAGTAAACATTTGTGGGGAACTTTGTCAAAGGCCTTTTGAAAATCAAGGTATATAATATCTACAGCTCTACTCTCATCGTAGAGGTTGAGGATATCGTGGAAAAAGTCTAAGAGGTTTGTTAAACAGGAAGTTTTTTTTACGAAAGCCGTGTTGAGTATCTTTAAGTATGTTATTTTCCTCTAAGTGATTTACGAGTCTGTCTCTTATGCCTGTTTCTAGCATTTTACATACAACTGAGGTTAAGCTAATTGGACGATAGTTACTGGGTAGGGATTTGCTGCCTTTTTTTAATATCGGTGTTACGTTGGCTATCTTCTACTGATCAGGCATAGTTTCAGACTGCAAGGATTTATTGAATAGTAATGTCAGTGGTTTGGAGAGCTCATCCTTAGCTTCCTTTAGAACTCTAGGCGAGATTGTATCAGGTCCAGGCGTTTTATTTACCTTGAGTTTATCTAAACAATACAATAATTCTCTCTCTGTAACGGTGATATTGCTTAGAACATCTGAATTATCAATCTGAATCGGCGATGGTGTAGGGATATCACTGAGGTCTTCTGTTGTAAAAACTGATGGAAAGAAGGTATTGAGGGCATTACTCATTTGTACTTCGTCTTTGGTGTATTCTCCATTTTCATCGACTAACGGTCCAACAGTTGAAGTAACTACCTTTTTCTTTCTGATATAACTATAGAATTCTTTCGGGTTTGTTTTACTTTGCTTAATTAACTTTTTGGCTTTGCGTCGTAGCTCTACAAATTTCACCCGGTCTTCGTCATTTTGTGAGGTTTTAATCTATCATTAGCACATTTTTTAGCAAGCAGGCAGTTTGAAATATCTTTATACCACCATTTGGGCTTATTATTATGGCCTGAACGCCTTATTTTCGATGGTATGCAGTCTTGCACTGCTTTTAGGTAAGTGGTTTCGAATAACTTCCAAGATGTATTTATATCGTTATTGTTAATTAAAAAGCTCTAGTCAGTTTCTTTAAGCATAGCTCTAAGTTTATGAAAGTTTGCTTTCATGAAATTAGGGACTTTTTCGATGCTACTATTTGGTTCGTTACTAGTAAAGTTTAAAGTGAAAGTTATCGTACGATGGTCGCTGTTACTGAATTCATCACCAACATTCAAATTCTCTATTAATTCTTCTTTTGTTGCAAGTACAATGTCAAGAACGTTATTACCACGGGTCGGTGTTCGAACAAATTGATAAAGCGAACTCTCTTGCAAGTTCGTATACAAGTCATGTCCGGAGTGTGAAGTAAGAGTATCGCCCCACTTGGCCACAGGTAAATTAAAGTCGCCAAAAATTACGGTATCTTGTGAGTTACTTACATCTGCAATTTGTTCGTAAATTTCTCGGTCAGTTTGCACTGATTGAGCTGGAGGTCTGTATATTAACGCAAGTATTATTTTTGTACCTTTATTATTCTTTATTAGCACAAAAGATGTGTCGACGTTCACAATTTGAGGTTTTGACAAGAGGGTAGGGTTAAGACTTTTTTTGATATATAATAAAACGCCACCTCCATTTCGATTTATTCGGCTTTTCTCAAACATTACATATACCGGGAAGTGAATACTCTGCTAAAAAGTCTCTATCTTCTGTATTGAGCCGAGATTCTGTTATGCCAATCACATCATAATTTTCTGTAAACACTAGCTCCTCTAAATCTGAAAATTTATTGCGTATGCTACGAGCATTTGCATAGAAAACCTTTAAATTTGTTATTTTAGAACTCACAGAACGCTGTTTAATAATATTGTTGGTTCTTGAATGATCTACATGTATGTTCATGGCTGTCCTCGGTCCTCGCTGTCTTCGGTCCTTATCGCTGGTGGTCCTCAGTTGCCTCTGTTTTTTGCTTGGCATTGGATGATTTATGACACTGCTGCTTCTTCTCGGATGGCGTTTTTTGATCCATGGCTGCGGACTGCTTCGTGTAGGAGACGACCCATGCGTGCTGAACCCACAGGGTTTAGATGAGTGCTATCCTGCGGAACAGAGTAGGCTGGTTATAGAAATTATCCCAGAGGTTGATGAATTCAACTTCTTCCTTCAGACACAAATATTTTAGTCGGCTATTTGTGCTGAAGGCCTTGTCGTAGAATTTGTCAGGTGCGTCGATCTTGGGGAGAATAGCTGATATGATGATATTCCTTGACTTGTTTTTTTAGTGCTGGATCATCTTGCGATATTTCTCCATCAACTCTTCGGATCTGGTGCGCATGATGTCATTTGAACAAGCATGGATGACAAAAAGGGTATTTTCATTTGCATCCTTTGTGGTATCTTCGAAGGCTTCCACAATGTCGTCCAGTCCAGCTCCTGGGATGCAAAATCTTTTTCGTCGATTTGGGACTCTGTCGCAGAACTCTTTGACCTGTCCTCGTACGATGGAATCCCCAACGAGCCTGGTCTCTTCTGGTTCGTCTTCCATCTCTACCAAGATCTCAAATGTGTTTGACATTGTGACTGGTAGATGAGACCTTTTCTGCGTTGGTCGTGCACCGTTCCTCACTGGTGTAAATCCGGAAATCTGTGGTGGCGAGAGTCTGCGTACAGGTCGGGGAGAGGAGTGGTTAGAACGGGGGTGAGGGGTTGGTACTCTTTGTGCTAGCAGTCTTCTTGCACGAGGAGTGGGGGAGAGACTAAGGTGAACAGGGCGGCTGTCCTGGTTTATGTCGGCTCAGGTTCATCAGAAGCATCTGTTGCAGTGGCTACTGCAGGTGTTGGATTGTTGGCAGTTGACATGGGATGTATCCCACGTACTGGGTACTAGGAACTGCAGTAGCTGGTATGCAAGGGCTAGTTTTGTATCCCACGTACTGGGTACTAGGAACCGCAGTAGCTGGTATGCAAGGGCTACTTTTGTATCCCACGTACTGGGTACTAGGTACCCGCAGTAGCTGGGATGCATTGGAGAAGATTCACGGATGTCTTCATTCTGTCTTATTTGTCTGTCTCAGTTTGTGGTCGTCCTCTAATATCTTTATTCTTGTTTCTGTCTGCAATCTCTAATATCTGCAGTCTGGTTTATGTCTCTAATATCAGCAGTCTTGTTTCTGTCTGTAATCTATAATATCTGCACTCTTGTTTCTGTCTAATATCTGCAGTCTTGTTTCTGTCTGTAATCTATAATATCTGCACTCTTGTTTCTGTCTAATATTAGCAGTCTTGTTTCTGTCTGTAATCTATAATATCAGCAGTCTTGTTTCTGTCTGTAATCTATAATATCTACAGTCTTGTTTATGTCTGTAATCTCTAATATCAACACTTTTGTGTCTGTCTGTAATCTCTAATATCTACAGTCTTGTTTCTGTCTGTAATCTATAATATCTGCAGTCTTGTTTCCGTGTTCTAATATATACAGTCTTGTTTATGTCTGTAATCTCTAATACCTGCAGTCTGGTTTATGTCTCTAATATCAGCAGTCTTGTTTATGTCTGTAATCTCTAATATCTGCAGTCTTGTTTATGTCTGTAATCTCTAATATCAACACTTTTGTGTCTGTCTGTAATCTCTAATATCTACAGTCTTGTTTCTGTCTGTAATCTATAATATCTGCAGTCTTGTTTCCGTGTTCTAATATATACAGTCTTGTTTATGTCTGTAATCTCTAATATCTGCAGTCTTGTTTATGTCTGTAATATCTAATATCTGCAGTCTTGTTTCCGTGTTCCATTGTCTGTTTCAACATAAGAGGTTTGGGATAGTTTTTGCTTCGGTATTTTCCTACACATTTATTAATTATTCATAAATTGGTCTCGGCATTTGTCGGAGTCTGCTCTGTCCGTGTTGGTTATTTTATCGGAATATTACTTAATGTTACTGACCTACATCCACCTACCCATATAATTATCTCCTCTCTCTCTCCAATTGTTTGTTTTTGTTATTTTTATATGAAAGACGGAGAAAAAAGTCAAAGCTGCCTGTGACAAGTGTTCCCCTCAAGGCTGAAAGAGTGATAGAGAGCCACAGTCAAGGTACGTTAGACGTAATTTAGCTGTGTTGGAAAGAAGTGTGCTGTGCTTGTTAAGTGCAGTGAATTTAATAGGAGGAAGATGTGTGCTGGATTTATCTGTGTAGGTGAGGCACAAATAGAAACAGTCGGGAAGTTTATGCTTTCACATTCTTTATATTCCTCCTCTCTCTCCTTCCTCTTCCTCTGTTTCCAAAACGACCGCGAGGACCTACAGTCTGCTTGGCTGTGTTCCTCAACAGTCCTGCCTCTGTACCTTGTGTAGCTCCACCACCAACAACAACCCTCACACACACATACACACACACGCATATGTATATACTCATGCTCTCTCTCTCTCTCTCTCTCAGAAGCACAAAGTTTAATAACCTCATCCTGAGCGGGCAACTAAAGTTTGAAAAAATATTAAATTTTGTTATAAGCACTATGAAACTTTAAATATTTTTCCTAAAAAACTACCTAACACTTTCACTTTCCTCCCCATTTTGTCAGCCGTTGATTGAGTAACTTGAACAAACTTTGTATAAATTTAAACTTTACTTGTTATCCTCACTTTATCTTTATATAATCTCAACAGTACTGTTCTATCATTTTCCAGGTATTGCCGCTATATTTGCCATTTAGGATCTGCTTCCCTATTCCCTTCTCTCCACACAACTGTTCCTACTCAATATGCTAATGTTGTTTATAACTTTACCCCTTCATTTACTCCCTATCCCCTTCATTAACCTGTCCCTCTTCATACTGTTCGTTAAATGTATTTTCTAATATGTTCCCCTTCCTTTCATTCTCCTTTGTGTCTTGTATGATATTTCCCTCTGTTTCTATCTTATGCTTGTGCATTCTTTATATTCCTCCTCTCTCTCCTTCCTCTTCCTCTGTTTCCAAAACGGCCGCGAGGACCTACAGTCCGCTTGTATTAATTATTTTGTTCCTCAACAGTCCTGCCTCTGTACCTTGTGTAGCTCCTTCTTAAACTGCATACAATCATCTAATTTTAGGCGTCATGGTGCTGAATGTGTTAAATGCCTCTATGAACTCCTATTAAATATCAGGATGGACTATACTCATTCTTCCTATCTAATGAAAATGTAATATTAAATTTAAAGTGACCAACTATTGCTGCGAAGCTGTTTTGTAATCTTATTTGGTTAGCTACTTAATCACAATTGTTATCCTCACATAATCATATGCTGTATAATGCTTTTGTCTATTCACACAAGGTGGGTTTCTATTATCTTCTTATAATTCAAACTTCTTATACAACAAAACTGACGACCCTCTGCCTTTAATACGGAAAATCACTGTATACATTATGAATCTATAATATTTAGGCGGAATATGACAAGGAAAACACAGCAATAAGTTCCAGAAATAATGATCCCGGGCGGAGTTTTTAATGTAGTGTCATTTACTGGGCCATAATTTTCTATGAATATTTGTCTTTTAGAATAAGCTATTTTAAGTGTCAGTTTCGAAAATGTATGTATGAATTATGAATCTTATATTTTTATACTAAATATGACATGGAAAGCACAACACTATGTTTCAGAAGTAATGGTCACGCGATTGAGTTATTAATTCAGTGTGTCATTTAGTGCACCTTCATTTTCTATGAAGCTTTGTCTCTTATAATACCCCATTTAAAGTGTCATTATATGAACATTAATAGCTCTCTCTCTCTCTCTCTGCTCTTTGTTTTAGGTTTCCCCCTTCTTTACGCCAGTCAACAGCACTCTCTCTTTGATATAAATATATGTTTCACCTTTTCGTTTCGCAGTAAGTTTCCACTTGTCTTTTAATAGTTTCCCCTGCCAATGGTTGCCCTCACATGTTCCCTTTCTTCTCTTTCCTGTCTTTTCCAAACCTTTGATGCCCTCGTGAATATTATTCTCTCATATTTGTCATGGTTTTACCTCTCACTGTTTTCTTTGACTCTCTCCCTCTAACCCATAAACATACCCTAACCAGAAAAGTGAATTTGTTATCACTATAAATGTTTGCCGTTTATTTACCGGATATAATATACTGTATAGTGATGGAATACATTGTTTATCGTTTATCCAGTCAGTGGCAGAGTGCTTTAAGTCTGATTATATAATATCGTATGGCTAGAGAGCAAAGGTCCTTATTGATCAAAGTAAAATAATTGTCTAGTGTGGCAAGAACTAAAATATAATAGGGTTGTTCAGGGCCATTTGTCCCGTCTTGACTACGGCAATATTTGTTTAGTTACATGCAATATATATATATATTAAGACATTAAAAGTAGAGATATTTGATAAGTGAAAATGGAATAAAAGAGTCGATCTTACCGTACCAATCTCCCTTTGTCAAAGCCATCATCTTCTGCTATCCGAAACCACAGCGAAACCTCAGATCATACTATAAATAACCAGGATTTTACCATATTGTTCACTGCAACAGATGACATGACACGTGTGACAGCTGAGTCCCTCCTCACCCACCACCTCCGCCCGTCTCTAGGCACCCACGAGACCTCCACGCCCCTCCTCTGCTTTTAGTGTCCTGTGCTGGTACGTGTAGGCATATGTTTTAATAGATATATGTGCCCATTTGTACTCCTGTTTCCTTATTTTAGTCGACCCCGCCCCTTTCACTCCTTGACTTTTAAATTCGCCACCCTCATCTATCTTTATTTTGCCTAAAATAAATTGTTATTGTTTGCATTATTCTCACTCTTTTATTCCTTTTTCACTTATCAAATATCTCTACTTTTAATGTCTTAATATAATGAACCTTAGCAATATTTTCGTTAATTTTATCTTTTGAATATATATATACGGTATATATATATATATATATATATATATATATATATATATATATATATATATATACATATATTATATTATATATAAAAGTGTATTCAATATGTTACTGTTCATGACATTCATACAATAAGTTAATTTAATGAACTTGTTATTTTGTTATGATTAAATTACAGTTGTGTTCAGAGATATATTATATTTGCAATGAATGATTAATATGTACATCATTATTTATATATTAATAGGTATTGAGGGAAACATAATAGAGATAGAGTTAGAGTTAGACAGAGGGAGATATAGTGTGTACGTATTTGCGTGTGTTTGGTATTATTTATGTTCCTAAGCATTCTTTCTGTGGGTAATTTAGGGGGTGTTTATATAAGAATATACAGTATATATATATACATATATATATATATATATATATATATATATGGTATAGTGTATAAGGGTGTGTGGGTATTTATTTATTTATTGTTATAATTGGTATGTTCGTGTTCTAATGATGTGTCCACTTGTGTGTGTGTGTGTGTGTGTGTGTGTTTGTGTTGGAACACGTGTACGATCAAAGTAAATGAAACAAATGAAACGCAGTATAAAACACATTACAAGATAACAAAACTTATATGCTTCGAGCTTTCATAACCATTGTGACAAGCGATGTTTTATTGACGCTAATGCTGCAACTCTAAAGATCAGTGAGGCGATAAAAGAGGAAATATGGGAGAGACTGAGAAGCGTACCAGAAGATTGTATCAAATAAACAAAACAGTTAGAAGTAAAGAAACACACACACACACGTTATGATATGATGGCCTAAGAACATATTATTATGTTTTTTTTTTACAGCAACCAACTTCACATCTAAACTCAATTAATGAAATCAACAAATACATGTGGTACTCCGAGGACTCGAACCCAGGATACTCACATCGAAATTCTGCGCACTATGCATTACGCTATCAAGACAGTTAACCCTTGTTAGGCGAGACCGGACTTAAGTCCGTATCTAAAAATCTGGACTATGTGGTGGGGCCTGACTTAAGTCTGTGTGCAATTTTTGAGCAAGAATGGCTGTGAGAGAGAGATGAGCGATGGGAGGAGCGTAGGTTACCTCATGACCGCTCGGCACAGACCCCACGCGCCTACTGACATCTACGCCACACTACTCCACTCTCCCTACCTCGCCACACAGGGAATTATGTGAGGAAATTACCGTATTTTAGGGTTTTTTCACTCGTGTTGCACGATCATTGTAAGAGAACGCGTGGTCGTAGAAGGATGGTTCTGGTGTCATTGGAAAGCTCAGTTTACGCCCTTTCAGGGATACATAATTGTATTACGCTCTGGGTCTTGTTTATGCATGAAAAAGAGGACGGAAACAAGGCCATTTAGGGTTAAAAAAAAACGCTGGGCAGGTAGTGGAAAAAAACTGACGGGCCCGCTCGTAATGTGTTAAAGAAATATGGACAAACCTACGATTTATTATGAAGTTTCGAATCCTGCATATTAATCTGAGCATATACACATATTCCAACTGCGCTATGGTAGCCTAATGTATAGACGAATGGAAGGAGTAAATAATGGGGCACTTAAGGGGACCTGACGTTTTTTTGGATATTACTGTGCTCAAAAATGCAATTTTTAGCAACCTGGTATATGGCATCAACACCCATCCCTCTGTACTCAGTGAAAGTCCTATGGCAAAATTCAGTCTGGATTTTTTTGTTTTTTTTTGCACTTATTTCAAAATCAGCGAATAAGTTATGCCACTTAAGAAATTCCGTAACTCAATAAACAATAGTCATAAATAAATTATTTTCACATCACATCACATGAAAGCCCATTAAAATATGTTTTTAAATAATGTATGATTCATTACTCTAGTGTCACTCGTTCGCTCACACCATGAGATTAAATAATTCATGTTCCCTAACTTTACAAGTGATTTTCTCAAAATGTTATTTCAGTAAGTTAGCGAGCTGTCACTGTCAAAGGATCGATTACGAATAATCCTACATCATTGATTCTTATGTCAAAATAAAGGACATAAAATTCCCTACAAACCATCATTTCTCTTTTCTTTAATTTCTTTCCCAGTTGTTGTTGTTGTTGTTGTTCCCTAAGCTGCCTGGCCGAACAGCCCCGAGTCCCTGAGAAAGGCCATGGCCACGATCGGGCTCTCCCACAGAGCTCTCATTGAGTGTAGATTGTGTTTTTGGCGTAAGTGGTTGTGTGAAATGCAGTCTTCTATGATGTGTTTAATGGTATGGGGTGCTGTGTTACATCATGGGCAGGCGTCGACAACGGAGTCATCCAGTCTCTTCTGATAGCTCAGGAGAGCTGGATGGTGTCTGCATCTCAGCCTGGCCAGGTGGACTCTGTCCTCGCGAGGAAGGGAGGATTCGGAAGGATGGATTTCGGGAGGTCGTGCATGCATCTGCGTGTTGTCTGTGAGTGAGTGGATGGATCGGTGAGAGATATGAGTATGGATGTGCTTCTGGAAGTTGGTTCGGGGTGGGCAGGGAGGGAGAGAGGACAATAATTGTGTGTGATACCGTGTGCTGGGTGTTGTTTTGATATTTCTTGGTGTCTGTTGGTGTGTTGCCATGTAGTTTAGTGGGTGGTCTTGGTTCGTGGAGGCTGCTGCCAGGAATTGAGTGCCTCTCATGTCCAGATGGTCTTTGACTTTGAGGATTTTGGTTTCTTGATGTAGGTGATCTGTGGGTGCAGTAGCTGTGCAGCCTGTAATGATCTTCAGGGCTTTGTTTTGAATAGTCTGTAAGGTCTTATGATGTGTTTCAGCTAGGTTAGAAGCCCAGGCTGGGCTTGCGTATTCCATCACTGATCTTATGTATTGTTTATATACTGTGGTGGTAGTTTCTTTGTTGTGTTCAAATTTTGTGTGAGCAAGTGACCTGAGGGCGTTAAGTCTGGGTGTCAGTTTCTTTTTAATGTTTGTGGTGTGCTGTTTGAATGTCATGAGTATCATATGTTACTCCTAGGATTTTGGATGTGTGTGTATGTGTTAGGGGTGTGTTGTTTATGGTGAGTTGAGGGATGTATTCGTGTTCTCCTGTCCAACTTGTGAGCAGGGTTGCGGTGGATTTGGCTGGGGCTAGATTAAGTCTGTTTGTAGTGCACCAGCCATGTAGTGTGTTGAGATAGGGTTGAAGGAGATCTGTTGCTCTTTTTGGGTCATGGTGTGTGCATGTGAGTGTTATGTCATCTGCATAGGAGGCTAAGTTTATGTCTGTGTCGGGGTTGTCGACAAACCAGGCCGACGTCTTGGCGTTGAAGTCACCACCCAGGATGATGTGTGGGGTGTGTGGGGTGTTTGTGATGTGTCGTTCCCAGTTAGACACATCAGCCATAGACATTTTTTAGCGAAAATGAAATAATTTTGTATCTATTTTCAAATTGACCTAATTCCATGATTAGATAAAAAATGGAAAAAGTAATAATGTACGATTGAAATTCAACCTATTGTGAGTACCCTCAATGCAACAAAAAGATCATAAAACAACATTTGTATTTTCCGTTAATTTTTAAAAAATGCTTAATATTTTCACACTAATTTATACCTAACTCAAAAACGAATTACCCTAGAGAATTGAAATTACAGGAATCTCTATGTGTAGGTCCCTTATAAGTGTTCCAAATATTATTGAAATCAGACGAAATTCACTGACACCCTAATGAGTAAAAAGTGGCAGGTCTCCTTAACCCTTAGGAAGGCCTCGCTATAAATTGCTCCTGAACAAGAATAAATTATGTGTGTTTTTTTTGTGTTTTTTACACCAACAAAGGAAAAGGATTAAACAAAGTATAGATTATACAGTAACTTGAATATGTGGTATTGAATGAAAGACAGAGCGCATGGAAGGTCGCTTGAGTATGCGTGTTGTGTGTGTACAACAGTATATGTGTTGTGCGTGTATAACAAAATATGGGTTGTGTGTTTACAACAGTATGTGTGTTGTGTGTGTACAACAGTATGTGTGCAACAGTATGTGTGTTGTGTGTGTACAACAGTACATGTTAGCTCTGTGTGAAACTTATTGGCAGCAATACATAAATAATTATTGAGACAATAATTGGTGTTAACAACTCAATATAGATTTCTTTGATATTAAGATGACGGAGTTGAACAGCCAAGAGAGCAGGAGAAGACAACACCAGGAGAAGGCCAAAAACAACAAGACCCGACCAGTTTCCCAGGCTTTAATCCCTGCCTGAATAAGCCAGTCTATCCCATTTCCCGGATCTGCCCATGCTACAATTTCTGGGAATCTAGGTCAGTCTGCCCGAGAAAGGAGTTCGAGTCCGGACCAATCCCAGGGGCCCCAGCTCCTCCAATGGAAGAGGCCGAGACATATACCCCAGGCCTATCACCATTTCCAGCCTGACTTGCAATACAGTGAAGAACATTTCATGCAAGTTGAACACCAAGAACCATTTCAATATCGGTATAAATGGTAATCCCAGTACCACGTCTACAGTACCTCCCAGGAAGACTGGGAATAGTGTAAACAAGGTGAATAGTGGAAAATATATGGCCTGCCGAGTAAGAAAAGCTAGATACCACGATGGACAGTAAATCATCCATTACGTCACCATAATGCCCTCTAAAAATGGGGGGCCAATATCGAGAGATCAAGAATCTCCGTATATATAAATCAATAACTGTCATGTATTTTTAGATTAAGAATTGCCTTCACCATAGCCAAAACAACGATATCCACATGTCCCTATGTAATTGAAATATATCAATCTGAACACTAAAAATACACCGAATATAGCCTGACTAAAACTGAAGGAAGTTAGCAAAATACTATTGCTACCTCCCACTGGTCAAGCCGGTGGTGGGTATAACATTGGTATTACCGCTCATCCTGACGTCCAGCCAGGAACCACCTCCACCTGTACCTGTGTGAGAGGCAGTTCCCCCTGACGTCCAGCCGTGCAGTACCACGAGAGACAGTTCCCCCTGACGTCCAGCCCTGCAGATCCATGAGTCCACGTCGACCAGACTCTCGCTCAAGGCTACCTCTACCCTTTACCCTAAGTGTCTTGGAGTGTTTTAAGGTGTGGTCATTGTTGTGAAGGTAAGATAAAATATGCGAGTATTCTATTATAGTTAATTATGGATCTGTGCCTAAGATCTATCTTGACCCTCTAATACCCGTGTAAGATTTATATAACTTTGATCCGTACAGTGATTCAATAAGTACGAGATATTGCTAAGGTAATTTGTATTTAATCCTTCAGAACCTTCATTGTACGTACGTTACATAGTCATTCTTACACGTGTTACTTAGTGAATACTCTCAGCTTTTAGTTGTATATGTTATTATTCTTTGTGTATCCAAGTCGAAGTGAAGTGTATAACGTGAGCTATTTTCCTTCCTAAATTCGATATACCTAAAACCTACACCCAATTTCAGGATTGTATTTTCCGTGTAATTATCCCCAGAGAATACTTATCGTACTAATCCCCCCCCCCCACCCCCTTTAAACTAAAGAACCCTTTCCGTTGAAGTTAGATTTAATTCATTTGTCAAGATATCTGATCTCTATTAGTTTTTGTGAATAATCCAATGATATACATTATTCGGATCATGTAATTCTTTCTACACCAATCTAGGAATTCAGATTTGATATTCCTTGTTCGATTCCGCCTAATATTTGGCTATTGATTACATTATTACTTTTTCCAGTAAGCCATTTCTTATAACCATTGTTTCAGTTATAATACAATGCTACAGTAGTTCTGCGTGCTTATAGGAATTTATTAATCTATTCATATCTCCTTTTATGCCATCCTACATGGTATTTCATAAGTGCAACTTCGTTGTGTACGCCCATTCAATATAGGTCTTTGTAAGCTATATTACATTGCTACAGTAGTTCTGCGTTCCTATAGGAATTTGTTAATCTATTCAAATCGCCTTTTATGCCATCATACATGGTATTTCCTAAATACAACTTTGTCGTGTACGCCCATTCAAGTTAGGTCTTTGTATGCTATATTACAACGCTCTTTTAGTTGCGTTTCTTAACCCTTCTTTAGCGGCCTATGCGGTTTATTTATATGTACCGCCCAGCGGGGTGTTTTTAGCCAAAATAGGACTGTTTACGTGATCATTTTCATGCCTAAATAAGACCCAGAACGTAAAACAAGTATCTATCCCTGAAAGGGCATAAACAGAGCTTTCGAATGACACCATAACGATCCTTTTATGATGGCTAGTTTTCTTGCAATAACCGTGCAACGCGAGTGCAAAAAGCAGGTAATTAGCCACTTTCCCGATACAATTCCGTATATAGCGAGTGAGAGAGGGAGGAGGGAGCTGAGATTCGTGTCAGTAGGTTCGCCGCGGTGGTCTGGAGCAGTCATACGCTCGCTAGTCTCCTGCCACCACTTGTCTCTCTCTCTCAGCAACATTACGTGCTGAAATTGCCACTCGACCTATGTCGAGCGCCGCCACATAGTCCAGCTTTATTAAATACGACTTATGTGGTGAGCCGCTTTTTAAGGGTTAAGTAGTTGGTTAATATATTCCAATCTATTTGAATTTATATTTTATTTTATTTCGATTCAGTCACTATATTTACTATGAATCTGAGTTCTTCAACCCGTGTAATTTGACCTTATCTATGATCGAATTTTTTTGTCGTGTCTGTGTCTCGTGTGAGAGATTATTCACAATAACTCTTAGATAGTTAGATTCAGATTTGAACTATCTTTCCCCCTAGCTTGAAGAGAAGTTCATATATTCTTAACCTGATGTATGGTCGCATTAAATAAAAATAATATTTACAGCGATATCAGTCCTTCTCACCTGTACCCCAACGAGCGGTACCTTTGTAGTCACACCTGACCGCGACCTATATTGTTTTGCCTCCCCCCCCCCCCCCCCCTACGCGCTACCACGTGTAGCTACCAACCTTGTCTCGGTGGCCAGATTTTGTATTCACTATATCTCACGTTAGACACTTGACCCACATAGTTTATTGTTGTCTATGTGGATTGTTAGTACATATATTCCATAATTGCGCATTTCCTCTCTTCCGTTGTTATGTAAGTTACAAACTATAGTTCACCAGGGAGTAAAACTTATTCAACTTTCTCCAGTCACATTATATATTAACTTGCTATTTTATATAATAGTGGAGTTAATACCCCATAACTTGTACTAAATGTCCATTTAATAAATATGAGTGCAATCTATACTGTGTGTTTATTGTGTTGTTGGTTGTCTGATTGAGTAAATATTTACCATATTCATGAAGATAGATGTGTTCCTGTCGAGAATATTCCAAATCTAAGTATCCGAAACCTGGATTGATGAAGATACAATACTGAAGCGAGTTGGATTACAATCCGAGTGAGAACTGAGCGATCTCCGTCATACCCATAGCTTACTCTGACTGTTCCTTTTACTTATATATCTTCTAGATCTCAAGTGGCGGCGTCTTTTCCGTGGATTGACCTCCCTACTGCCAACCTAGAAGTTGGCAGATTGGGAGCCAAAGCGTCACATTTTTCCCTTACCCCTCAACTTTCCCTTCATAATTGCTGAGGGGCACAGGGCCTTGGGTGGGGCTTTGGTTTCCCGGGCTTTTCCGCACCTTCCTCAGCTCCCTGCCTTGGAGTGGCTTCGGTCACCCGGGCTTTGTTAGTGGTAAGCAGGGAGGATTTTGTGGGGGCGCTCGTTTATGGCCTTGGCCTTGCTCGAGACCTTGGGGCTGTTCGGCCAGACAGCCTGGGGAACAACAACAACAACAACAACAACAACCCGACATAACAGATATCTTGCTTCATAAGGTCTTCATGAATGTTTACAACATATTATTTTTCAACCTCCTTGCGTCTTGTTCACTTTGGTATTTTTTACGCTTTCTTAATCTCCTGCATACCAAATATATAAATTATTTGTTTTCCCCGGACTGGAAATTAACCTAATTATAAAGGACAACAAACCATGCCTCTATTCCAGCATACTTTCGCCTGATAAAATCTTATAGGCCATTAATATTTACACATACTACTCCTCAACCAACCATACCAGTACACCAAGCTTCATAGCTTATCAACAACTAACAATACTGCATCCATGTCATACTACTGTAGCCAGGATGCAACACAGCCCCCCATATTATTAAACACATCATAGAAGACTGCATTTTGCACAATCACTTATGCCAACAATATAATCTACACTCCTTGAGAGCCCTGTGGGAAAGCCCGATCTTGGTCATGGCCTTCCTTAGGGACTCGGGGTTGTTCGGCCTGGCATCTTAGGGAACAACAACAACAACAACAACAACTGTAACCACGTCAAGTATTCCCACCGCTATACCGTTATATACAACATAGGTCTATCAATTATAGTATCTATTATTCCTCAAGTTAATCCCCATGTTGTTGTTGTTGTTGTTGTTCCCCAAGCTGCCTGGCCGAACAGCCCCAAGGCCCCGAGCAAGGCCAAGGCCATAATCGAGCGCCGCCACAGAACCCTCCCCACCGACCACAATAAAGCCTGGGTGACCGAAGCCACTCCATGGCGGGGAGCTGAGGAGGGTGCAGAAATGCCCGGGAAACCAAAGCCCCACCCAGGGCCCTGTGTCCCTCAGCAATTATGAAGAGAAAGTTGAGGGGCAAGGGAAAAATGTGACGCTTTGGCTTCCAATCTTGGTAGATTGGGAGGTCAATCCACGTTAGAGACGCCGTCACTTGAGATCTAGAAAATATATAAGTAAAAGGAACAGTCAGAGTAAGCTATGGGTATGGCAGAGATTGCTCAGTTCTCACTCTGATAGACCAGCCCATCACCACATGACTAGAACCCAATCCTCTCAGCATCAGCTAGGAAAGGCCCTAGAAAGCCGCCTTTGGCGGGGGGATAGCTCCCCTATTTCAACCCTTTTCGGGGTTGGGCACCCGCCCCATGTACTTCCTCTCAGTTTACAAATGTTTATCATATTCAAAGCAAGGCCAAATAGTTCCTACCGTTTCCATACCAAGCATTATCAAAAGTTGTTTTTATATCTAGTGTTTGCGAGTATATAAGGGAACGTTAACCCTCCAGACCCGGCGCCCTTAGCTCGCGACTGTACTGTGGTACCGGGTGTTTTTACGATTATTGGGCTATGTTCACTCACCTGTAACTCAATAAATAGTTCATGTATTGTTATGAATAAAAAATAAATAAAAATAAAAAACCTTCCTCTGTAGAATGCAGTTGAGTAGAGGTCTCTAGCCCCAGTGGTTGCATAATGGCGAGCGCGGGAAGTAGAGTGATTTTCGGCGGCAAATTCTTCCTGCGTTCGGATGCGTCGCCCCGGCCCTGGCTACCACGCACCTAGCCGCTCGTCGCGCCAGAGTGTTTGCCTCCCATAGACGACTTTCGTGGTTGATATTGACAATGTGATGTTTATTTGATATATTTATAGTTATTTTGAGGCCAATTATATAAAGCATGTGTATTAGGGTATCACTGTCACTAATAGTGCTTATTTTCAGTCGATACCGTACGCTTTATTAGTAATTGAGGTAGGATATTGGTATATTAGTCACTGATTATTCGTTATCACAGGTGTTTATTATACTTTGGCCATCAAATATTATGTCTTGTGTTATTTTCACTTTGGTAAATATGCTTTAGAGACTATCACTGTCACTGATAATGCTCATTTTCACTCGATACTGTACGCTTTATTAGTAATTGAGGTAGCTTATTGTTATATTAGGCACTAATTATTCGTTATCACAGGTGTTTATTATACTTTGGCCATCAAATATTATGTCTTGTGTCACTTTCAGTTTGGTAAATATGCTTTAGAGACTGTTACTGTCACTGATAATGCTCATTTTCACTCGATACCGTACGTTTTATTAGTAATTGAGGTAGGTTATTGTTATATTAGGCACAGATTATTCGTTATCACAGGTGTTTATTATACTTTGGCCATCAAATATTATGTCTTGTGTCACTTTCAGTTTGGTAAATATGCTTTAGAGAGTGTCACTGTCACTGATAATGCTAATTTTCACTCGATACCGTACGTTTTATTAGTAATTGAGGTAGGTTATTGTTATATTAGGCACCGATTATTCGTTATCACAGGTGTTTATTATACTTTGGCCATCAAATATTAGGTCTTGTGTACCTTTCACTTAGTTATATGCTTTGTAAACGTTTTATATACAATTATTGTGTCTTTTTTTCACTGATTTATATATTTCTATAGGTTCTAATCATATGAATGTCACTTATTATATACATATATGTGTCACTTTCACATATTATTATGGTGTTATTCTATGTGTATCAATTGTCTCATAATACTTGACTTTTGTATTACAATGAATTGTTTTACTTCCACTTTTTGCCTATATACAGGTATATACTGTACATATTGTCACTGTCTTTGGCACTTTCACTATGATTAGAACTCCTGCTTGGAGTGGTAATCAAAGACGCACCCTTCAGCACAGAGTGCCACCTTTGCACTCCACACACTCCATGGTGGACTTTTTCTCTGACCTCGCCCTCAGCCTGGTGTTGTAGCAGACATGGCACCGCTTCTGCTGCTTTCTTCCTGCTCGTGTCAGAGGCAGGGAAATGAGCCTGTGCATATTCATGTAATATGCACAGTGCAAGCGGTCAGTAGCGGCGGGCCCAGCATGTGCCACTGCCCTCTGTGGCGTACCATACTTCTCCAGGAGCTCCTTCAACATCTGCTTTTGGAACCTCTGCAGGCTATTGAACTTCCTGGGTGTGTTCTCATTCCGAAGCTTGCAGATGTTGTAAGCGTTCAGAATGGACATGTCCACCATGTGGAGAAAGAACTTTTTGTACCATCTGCACGAGGTACGCAGACAGTCAATGAAGCCTATCTGCATGTTGGACTTGTCCACCAGCCTCATGTTGATGACGTAGTCCATGACAGCATCGGGCTTGGTCACCCTGGCCTAGGTGCGGCAATCCACCTTGCCAGTCTCCACCATTTCCCCCTTGTGGATGGTGCTCAGGAGGTTGACCTTCCGCTGGTCGTGCCAGTGGATAGCCAGAATGGGCCCCGACTTCTTCCGGAACACATCGCCTTTCTTGGTCTTTGGAGGGAAAGGTGGCATGCCCTTCCTTCTCCCTCGTACTGTGCCTACAGTCCCCGTCTTGCGCTCATGGAGGTACTTTGAGAGAGTGGGGGACGTGTAGTAATTGTCTGTGTAGAGGACGTGATTCTTGTGAAAGTAGCGGTCCATCTTGGCTTGCACCACTGCTCCGCCAAAGCCAATGAGGGGGTCCACAAGCACGTCCCCTTCCTTCCCGCTGTAGACCAGGAAGTCCAGGACATAGCCAGTTCGGCAGTCGCACAGCACAAAGAATTTGATGCCAAAGCGATGTCTCTTTGAGGGGATGTACTGCCGGAAGCTGAGCTTTCCCCAGAAGAGCACAAGAGACTCGTCAATGACGACCTTGTGGAAGGGCTTGAAGTAGGAGGAGACGCGGTGTCACATTATCTCGTACAACGTCCTAATCTTCCACAGCTTGTCTGGGCAGTGGACGTCGGTGTTGGTGAGAAGATTGTGCGCTGCGAGGATGTCAAGGTACCGGTCGCGAGACATATATTTCCCGAAGGCAGGGGTGGATATGAGATCATTGGTGATCCAATAGTCAGGCAACCTATGCTTCTTGACATGAGGCATTAGCATGGTGAGTGCCAGGAACACCATGAACTCATGATGAGTCACTTCGGTCCACTGCCTCATGTGGCCCTTGGTTACCTTGTCAAACATGTGGACCTGGAATTGGTGCTGCTTGTTTGTCTCCTAGATGACAAATCCGGTAACCTCCTCATCAAAAAAGGCCTAAAAAAGCTCATGTGGTGGAGCATTGGGGCCTGCGGGAAAATTGGGGGTAATTCCTGAACCCTCCTGTACCTCATCAAAAGCTGGCACATCAGGGTTTTTATCTTCCCCGTCAGCCAGGTCTTCCCACTGAAACACGTAGAATGGGTCTTGGCGACGCTGACGAGGAGCTCCAGCTGGTGGCCCAGCACGCCCACGGCCAACTCGGGAGGCGTGCACCCTAGAGCGTCCAGGGCAGCCACCAGGGCGGGCCACAGCACGACGCCCCCGGGCGGAGCGGATGGGTTGAGGGTCGTCAATGTCCATGTAGTCGTCGTCGTCGTCAGATTGGTCATCTTGCCATGACGGTGGACCTATATAGTCATGGCCAGAGTCATCTGTGAGGTGCCCTTCATCGTCAATGTCTCCCACATAATCTGGCGGGGAATGAGTGATGCGTGGGCGGCGTGAGGGTGGGCGAGGTGGGGAAGGAGTGGCGGATGAGGCTCTGTCCCCCCGAGGTTCTGTGCTCCTTTGCCTGTGACGAGTGGCAGGAAGCAATGTTCCACTGCCACTAGGCCTAGGTATTGGTGATGTGAGCTCAAAAACTTTGTCAGGCACACATGTTGAAGGCTGGATAGGTGGGGAGGACTGTGGGGAAAGTTGCGGGGGAGTATGGCTGGGGCCGGCAGGAGTGGATGCCGCAGGAGCCTCGAACATAGCCCGCCTAGTTTGCTGTCCTTCTTTCACATATTGCCTGCCTTTCCCCTATTCGGCAGCAGTATGTCTCCTGTCGGGGGACCTAGGAGGCAAATAGGCCGAAAGTGGGGGGTCCTCAACCCTTGGCAGTGGGAGGGAAGAATGCGGGGCGCCCGAGTCATCTTGGGTACATAAGGGAGACAATGGCGGGCAAGATGAGTCACCACGCTGACCCTCACTCACAGCCTCATCCTCACCAAGTCTTTTGGCTTCTTCCCTGGCTGCCACGGCCGCCTTTTCAAGTACCTGCTTCTTATAAAAGCGTAGCTTGAAAGGCGATTTAGCTGGCGAAGGGCTTGGAGTCGTGTCACTCAACTGAAACTTGAAGAGTGACCTTGAACTCTCCCACTCACTCACTTTCCCCACTTCACTTTCATCAGCTAAAACAGCTTCCGCGTAAGCTGTTACATCACCTCCATCACTCTCATCACTCTCATGTTCACTCACAAATCCCCTAAATTGCATATCATTGTCACTGTCATTGCCATAATCACTAGACTTATAATTAGCCGATTTATCACTGTCTTCATCATCAACATTTTGCTCTGCATCAGCACGCTCAGAAAGTCTCAATATCCTCTCAATACCTCCGGGAGATAACACATTTAGGCGGTGTCGTCTGCGTAAAACGCGACGAGCTTGGGCGGGCGTCGTAGGGAGCACAATATCGGACACATCGGAATCACTATTTTGCGTATTATCCATGATGGCGTCGGGGTAGAGACTGTTGTCGTGGCGTAGTTCACGTGTGGTGGCGCTGTCTACCACCCACGACAACAAAAATGTACGCGCGCCATTCGAAAGCACGTACGCAAGCACCCGGAGCCTCAGAGCCCTACCGGGTTCCGCGGGGGGTGTTTGTTATGGGTTTCTCAGAGCCCAACCGGGTCTGGAGGGTTAAGGAACCAAAATACACTACCAGGTAACACACACACACACACACACACATATTCCACCACCACCAGTAGGACAATTATTTTCCCCTAACGTTTGTTCCCCCCCCCCCATCCTTCCCTCTCCCAGCCACTATATCAGAGTTAGTGGCCATAATGTGTGGGCCAGTGTGAATGGAGAACTCTATTGGGTTAATGATCGTTTCTCTCACAACCAATTCGCTCACTCATAATTGATTAGGTCAAGTAGGTTATGTAAACGTAACTTACTGTATATTAAGTTATGAGAGCATTACATTAATTAGTTAGTTTGTGTTAAATTAGGCGATATATATAGTTATATACTCAGACTGTGGACTAAAGGTAGGAAGACTTACGGTAACATTACCGCTGAATGGGACACTAGCTAGCATTGTTTTGCTTCGCATATCAGCTGACCGCACAAACATCCCTCAATGACAGTTTGCATATACATGTATTTACTTAATTGATCACTGAATTTGTGAATTGTATTACACTCGACGAAAATATATTTTGTAACTACCATATAATTATACCATATATATATATATTTTTTTTTTTTTTTTTTCTATGTGATTGAGGGAGGCAAAAGGCATAACTGCCTATAGCGAGTGCCTCCCCCATAGTTGAAAGAGTGACAGGGCCAAAATCAAGGGACGTTCGAGCCAAAATGCCTGGACACACGGAGTTTGAAGCAATTTAAGTCATAGGAAGAGGGAAAGACTGATTCTGGGAGAGAGTTCCAGAGCTCAGATGTTGAGTAGAAGAAAGTTTGAGAGTAACGTTTCACTCTTGGGTTGGAGAGTTGCACAGAGTAGGGGTGGGATTGAGTTGCAAGACGGGTACCACGTGCCCTACGTAAAGGAGGTGGTATGCACTGGGATAGCTCTGAGGAACACTGATTATTATAGTAGCGATAGAATAGCGAGAGAGATGCAACATTGCGGCGGAGAGAGAGAGATTGCAGAGAGTTGGTGAGTGGACGGGAGTTAATGATACGAAAGGCCTTCCTTTCAACCTTGTCTAGGAGAGCGGTGTGAGAGGAACCTCCCCACACATGTGAACAATACTCAATACAAGGGCGCACTATGCCCCTGTACAGAGCAAGAAGCTGTGCAGGGGAAAGAACCCCCTAAGGCGGTTGAGCACACCCAGCTTCTGGGAGGCTGCCTTAGCAAGACTGGTAATATGGTCCTTCCAAATGAGAGCAGAAGAAAAAGAGACACCAAGAATATTGAGAGAAGATGAAGGGTTGATTTTTGTATTGTTGAAGAATAAGGGATAGTCCGCTGGGAGATCCTGACGGGTAGATAGATGGAGAAATTGGGTTTTGGAAGCATTAAAGTTAACAAGGTTTTCTCTGCCCCAATTGGAAATAATATTTAGATCAGAATTTAAGAGTTCTATGGCTTCATTACGTTTGTCGTTGAGGGATTGCTGGCTGGGGCGTTCTGAAAAACTAATGGAGTAGTGTAAAGTTGAGTCGTCTGCGTATGAATGGATGGGAATTAAGGTACAGTTAAGGAGATCATTTATAAAAATTAGAAAGAGAATAGGAGATAGGACAGAGCCCTGAGGAACACCGGAGTTTATTGGGTGAGGAAGTGAACAATGGCCGTCCACAACCGCAGCTATGGAACGGCCAGAAAGGAAATTAGAGACAAAGGCACAGATGGAGGGATAGAAACCGAAGGAGGGTAGTTTAGAAATTAAAGATTTATGCCAGACTCTATCGAAGGCTTTCGATATGTCTAGTGCAATAGATATGTCTAGTGCATATACAGCTAATAACTGTAGCCTAATGGTTCTTATAGTGTATTATACTAAAGGAATAGTGTAGGCTACAGTGATGGATATTAACTCCTTCAGTCATATTATATACCAGTAAATCCGAGAAGGCAGGAGCCCGGTATCATTGCCACTGTACCCCACAACTGTCAAAACCACACTGCGGGACCCTTAGAATTGTCGGAGAAACTTGGGGTTGCCACCAACCGGCAGATTTTCATCTAACTTACCGAACTGAGCTCCATATGACGCTAGAGCGTCATATAACTTATTAGAGAGCAATGAAGATAAGTCCATATGACGCGATCGCGTCATATGAGTTATTTGGCATAAGTTCCATATGACGCGGTAGTGTCATATGAGTCTGAAGGAGTTAACCCTTGTCTATCGGCGCCCGACTTAAGGCGGTCAAGAGAACCAAGGACTAAATGGCGTGGCCCGACTTAAGTCAAATGCGATGTTGAGCACATAATTGGCTCTGAGAGTGAGTCCGAGCGGTGGCAGGAGCGCGGGTGGGCTCTGATCGTTCGGCATGGCTCCCGTACTGCGACTGGCCCCTCCTCCACACCCATCCATATCCACTGCCTCCCTAGACAGGGAAATAGGTAAGGAAATTACCGTATTTTAGGGTTTTTGTACTCGCGTTGCAACATCGTTGCAAGACAACCCGTGGTCGTGCAAGGATGGTTCAGGTGTCATTGGAAAGCTCAATTATCACCCTTTCACGTATACATAATTGTATTACGCTCTGGCTCTTGTTTATGCATGAAAAAGACCATGGAATGAAGCTCGTTTAGGGTAAATCTGCCCGCTTGGCAGGCAGTAGAAGTTACAAACGGCCTCGCTCTTAGGGCGTTAAGCCTATCGCTGCACCTCGCATTATCAATTTGTTTAGTACTTACGAGTTTTCATTGAACATGTAGGCTACCATACATAATTGTAAATGCATATGCGATGTATTGTTTTCATACTAAGTGACTACAATTTTTTTGAGGACTTAACATACAGCCAATTTTTTAATACAAATATCGGAAAAGATGGTGAACATATTAAGACACAGTAGGCTACTGGGCTATGCAAAACAAAATTAATTCTACACTTTTACAGTTCCATATCTTTCAAAGTATGGTGGCGACCATTATGAGTAACTGACGATTTGCCGTGCTTGAATTATTAATAATATTGTACAGATTACATTAAATATCGACGATATCGCTCATGTGAAGTTATTTGGCGAAAATTCAGGCGTGATGGTAGGCATTACTCTTGTACTGTAGGCTACCATTCTTTGTTCCAAATTTGTTCCTTACACATTTCAATATACACAATTCCACAACTACCACGTCTTCGATAATGTTGGTATCTGAAATACAAATCAATCACTAGAATATCTTTAAAAGTGACATGACTTGCAGGTTATAATTTTATGTTATGTTTCACGTATATCATAAAGATTGTCCTACGCCAGTTCGTTCTGTCAAGACTCAATACCTCCCAAACAAGTTTGAGTGGCTTCATGTATGTATGTATGTATAGTATGTATATACTCTGGAACCCTCCCCAGTTTTCCTATTTACTGTATATATATACTATATATATATATATATATATTTTTTTTTTTATGGGGGTGGCTGACCCGAGACAGAGCCCGAACAGGGACATCACAACACATCAGAAAAACAAAACATAAAATCTCACACACATCTAGGTCACCTAGGAGAAATACCCAGAGACCCAGGCCCACTTGGGGTCCCCAGCAAAAGATTTCCAGGTCCCAGATCCCCCGGAGAGGCGTCGATATCCGCAGGCAGTCCCGCAGCGAAGCTTCACCACCACAAGTCCACCCACCATGTTTCCAGGGTCACCCTTCATTGGCACCGGATCCCTGGGCCAGGCGTTGATGGACTACTATCTAGTCCAACTGGCGCATGACCCTTTCTCCCAAATGACCCCGTTTACATTCATCTATTCACAAGCATTCTCCATTCATTCCTGTTTGAGTGGCTTCATGCTTAACCCACTGAGCCCCAGCTAGTTTATAACAAATGTACCACCCAGGACACACAGGTTTTGAAAAAAAAAAATTCCCAGAAACAATTGTGAATGGATTAGGAATGAAGGAAAACCCATAAAAAAACGATCCTCTAGGTCATTAAGGGGTCCTACGGGGCGCCCGAAAGTCGGATTTACAAGAGGGGAATATTGAAGGCAAAAACAGGTTTTTGCGCGCTCATGCGCACGCGGTTGGACTTTCAGAGTTTTCAACCATTGGCATGGTTGCGTGGGATACATACACAGTTCCCATACAAATATGAGCCCTCTAGGTGCCATACAACCGCAGTAATTAACAGTGACGACACGTTGTCGTCGCTGGAGTTTAGCGTTACATACATTGCCGACGACACGTTGTCGTCGCTGGGGTTCTGTGGGTTAATATAAATTTCCCAGCATGCCCATTCAAACCGTCCAATCATTGACACACAGTCCCAGAATACTTTAACATTGTTATTATAGATAATATTCAATCTGACGGCCTGTTAACTGAGTGTAACGTGGTGGCCTGTAGCGGTATTGTCCGATAAAGCCTTTCTTGTTACTGCTTTCAGCGTTCCTACAACCCTCTTCCCCTGTTGCACCCTCTCCCGCACTTCCTCATCCATAGTCCCATCTTTTCTCAACACACTGCCCAGATACTTAAAAGAGCTGACGATCTCCATGGCCTGACCGTTCAACTTCACCTCACACTCTGTGACTTCACCCCTTTCGAAGACCATAACCTTGCTCTTCCTCGCATTTACCTTCAAATTCCGTTTCCGTTACCAGACCCTGCAACTCCCATTCATTATCGCTCATCAGTACTCTATCATCCGCAAACAGCAGTATAGGCAGCTTCCACTCATTTCCCTCCGTTTTCAGTGATACACCAACATCCACTGCTCTTCCTAGTATTTCTTTCAATATTCGATCCATATATACAGTAAATTATACTAAGTATCATCCTTTTTATCCTAGTTATTAATGGTATTATTTCTTCTCTCCCTCTTGGTGTCCGTGCTTCTTTGTATGTTGACGACTTCGCTATTTATACTGCGGGTTCGGATATCGCAGTCCTAAAAGATCTCATGCAGAAGGCCATCGATGCAGCTGCGCAGTGAGCTAAAACCCATGGTTTTCGCCCTCGAAATCTTGTGCCGTCATCTTCACAAAACGCCATACAATCCTGCAACCTGTTCTTACGTTGTATAACCGCCCGCTGCCTTACAGGTCCTCAGCTCCATTATTAGGTCTCATTTTCGATACTCGGTTGATATGGTACCCACACATTACTTCGTTACTGACCTCCACCACCCGACGGCTTCAACTCTTACAAACCCTTAGCCACTTGTCTTGGGGTGCGGACCGGACGACTCTTCTACGCCTCCATACAACACTTATTCTATCCAAGATCGATTATGGCTGCCAGGTATATGCCTCCTCTGCACATAGAAACCTTAAGCGCCTAGACTCCCTTCACCATCATGGTCTGCGCTTGTCGCTGGGTTTTTTCCGCTCTACTCCAGTTATTAGCCTTTATGCTGAATCAGGTGTCCTGCCGCTATCATCCAGGCAGGAAAAACTGACCCTTCGTTATCATCTTCGCCTTCTGCAACACAGTTCGGCTGGTTTTCCTCCCACGGCTTCCGGTTTAGCCCCATCATCGTCTGCTACTTCGTTCCCCGGTCGGGTCTCTGCTTTACTAGCTTCCTTCTCTTTTCCCATTCCATCAGTGCTACCCCTCCGACAGTCAGAGTTCCCCCCATGGCTACTCCCTCGCCCTACCATTTGTACAGCTGCCCTCCCCCCCTCCAAGGCCTCTTCAACCCCACAGTTGCTTTATGCTCAGTTTGTGGAACATATGCTGCACCACTCTTCAGCCGTTCCAGTGTACACTGATGTTTCCAAGACCTCCGCCGGTACAGGGTTTGCAGTTGTGTTCCCGGACCGGACCTTCCAACGTCACATCCAATCATGTGCTAGTGTCTTTACGGCCGAGTTATTTGCTATTTTATTTGCCCTACGTACAATTTTTTTTTCACACCTGCATACCTTTGTAATTTTTAGTGACTCTCTTAGTGCTCTTCAGAGTATTCAGTTTATTCCCGCTGTTAACCCCTTAGTGCTGGAGATTCAGGAATGGTTGTTCCGCATTGCTACTAAATTAAAGTCCCTGTCTTTCTGTTGGGTCCCGAGTCATGTTGGAGTGCCTGGCAATGAGCGAGTTGATTTTTTCGCCCGCTCTGCTATTACCTCTAACCGACTCGTGCCACGGCGTATTCCTGCATCTGATTACTTCCCGCATGTTACTCAATTACTATGTCAGCGCGGGCAGGACGAGTGGACGTCCATGAGGGTGTCTGATGTCAAACTGCGTTTTGTCAAACCTTCCGTCCTACCTTGGAAGTCTTCCTCTCATCGCAATCGTCGATGGGAGACCGCTCTAGCCCGTCTTCGGCTCGGCCACACCAGGCTCACACATGGTCATTTGATGTCCTGTGATGTCCCCATGCTCTGTCCTTGCTGCCATATTCCAGTGTCTGTCCAGCATATCCTGATAGACTGTCCGCGTTTCTCCAATGCCCGACGGCAAGCATTCCCCTTCATATACATATACATATATCGCCCCCCTGTCTTAGCCGATATGCTTGGAGAGTCCCCCACTTTCTCCCTCCCACATTTTATGCGGTTTCTCCTCCATACCCGTCTCCTTCACCTTCTTTAATTAGTGTTTCCTAGTCTTCTTATCCTCTACTCCGTATTATGCCCAGCCCCACAACAACTGCGATGTTTTTTTACACAAAGTTTATTTTGGTGCCACATAGTCTTTTTAGGCTTGGTGCGAATCCCTATTTTAAACCCTAACTAGCAGCGCGCAACATAAGTCGAGTATAATAAATTTGGACTATCTGGCGGCGCGCGACATAGGTCGTGTGGCAATTTCAGCACGTAATGTTGCTGAGAGAGAGAGACAAGTGGTGGCAGGAGAGTAGCGAGCGTATGACTGCTCCAGACCACCGCGGCGAACCTACTGACACGAATCCCACCTCCTCCCTCCCTTTCTTACTCGCTACATACTGAATTGTATGGGGAAAGTACCGAATTACATGCTTTTTGCACTCGTGTTGCGCGGTTGTTGCAAGAAAACTAGCGGTCATAAAAGGATCGTTGTGGTGTCATTGGAAAGCTTTGTTTATGCCCTTTCAGGGATAGATACTTGTTTTACGCTCTGGGTCTAATTTAGGCATGAAAATGATCACGTAAACAGCCCTATTTTGGCTAAAAACACCCCGCTGGGCGGTACATATAAATAGACCGCCTAGCCCGCCAATAAGGTGTTAATAATAATAATATACAGTAAACAACCACAGGGACATCACACACTCAGGTCAAGGAACTCGCTCTGCTCATTCTCTGCACGTACTGATGCCTTTGCACCCTCATACATGCTTTTCACTGCTTTCAGCAACTTGCCATCTACTCCGTATATTCTAAGTACTTTCCACATACCTTATCTATCCACTCTGGCAATGCCAACTGTAATATTATATACACATAGGAAGAAAAATGGACGTCTTAATTGAGTATGTTGCAGTGTAGGCATAAAATATGTGTTGCAACATTCCATAGGGGTGGGCATGATGTAAAATATATATTTTTAATCAAGAATTAGTAACTGCTGTACATCTCTATTATCATTCAATACTAATCATCATTGAAATTGGCCTGTTAGTGTGGAAAAAGAGCAAACATAATCAAATACATCTTCAATGTTCGCTCTGCTAGGTCAACCTAGCAACCTCTTTTGGCTGCTCGCTTTGCCTGCCTAGCAGAGCGAGCAAAGTGAGGAAGCAATGTCGTTCCTGTAGCCTAGCAAAGCTCTCGCACGAAGCGATTTTTTGCTTGCGGTCAACGTAACGCTGGTACAGGTACACACCGTCATAGGTGGAGTGAACACATCCTCCAGGGATCACTAAGGTATCAACTATTGGCATTTATATCAGGCGTGGATTAATCGTCAGTTGGTTCTTGTTTGGGACTCAAACATGTAGGCTACTTTTATAGAACCGACTTACAGCACATTATGATGTTTAGGTAAATAAATAAGGAGATTCGACTCAGTCTATGATTGTTTCGAACATTTTAGGGCAACATCGTATCTTTAGGCTACCTATTTATCTCGTTTGACTTTTTGTAATACTATGCTGTTCGTAATTATAGCAATATTTATGTAAATAATATAATGTAAACTGGGATTCCCAAGTGGTAAGTTTTGTTTGATAGACATTAAATGAATCAGTTAACTCCTTCAGAGATATTATGTTCCAGTAAGTCCACGGAGGCGGGCGCCCGGCATCATTGCCACTGCACCAAACAACTGTCAAAACCACACTGCTGGCCGTTAGAATTGTCGGAGGAACCTGGGGTTGCCACCAACCGACAGATCTTCATCTAACTTACCGGACTTACTGAGCTCCATATGACGCTAGAGCGTCATATGGACTTATTGGAGAGGCATGTAGATAAGTCCATATGACGCGATCTCGTCATGAGTTTTTGGTTATAAGTTCCATATGACGCGATCGCGTCATATATGTCGCAAGGAGTTAATCTAACATGAGCTGCTTTCCAACGTTTCTCTTAAATATGGCACAATATTTTGTTATGAATTTCATTCGTTGTACAATATTTAGCATTAATATCAACGCACCCATAATCGGTATCAAACACAAATTAGACCATATTATGCCCTTTATATCTACTTCGTGACTTGGCTTTAAGATATTCAAATGGCAATATCTGTATTAGTGTTCACGAATATACTTGGACAAATTAAAAACATGGTTCCCTTACCCAACATAGATCTTTCCAAAAATAGGTTCAGTTTGCTTCGAAGCCATACACTTTAGCTATAATTATATATAGTTTATCGCCAATATGTAATTTTCTTTCAAATTCTCTCATCAAAGAAAACGTGTTGCCAATAGTGTGATAACAAATAGCAGCAATGAAGGGTTTATAGGGAGTTCGATATAAACTTAATACCCACACGTCTGTATGGGTATGGTGATGTTGTTTGATAGATAGGACAATATTACCGAAACTACCACTAATTTTCCTATTGTTTTTTTTTTTTTTAGGTAGTTGTCATCATTGAAATTAGTTACAATCCCCAGAAAATGTTTTTTCTCTCATTATCCAACGATCTTGAAACACTCGGATGAAAGTCATTTTCAGAGTAAATATACAGTTTGTTTTGCCTTTGGATACAGGGGGTGATTTGCCCCCCCCCCCCCCCCCCCCCCCCTCATAATTTATTGAAATCAGCATCTATTTTAACAGTAAGGGGCTTAAGGAGAGGTATCTAGTTTATTCCCTAGACCTCCATCAAGCTTAAAATTAAACCCCCTTGACCCCCTTTCAAGATAAATTTGTACATTTTTCAGTAGAAAAATGTCCCGGCCGAAGGCCGGTTCCTCTTAAATTACAGGCTCGCTATCGCTCACCAGGAAAAAATCGCCACCTAAATGGTACGAAAGATCTAAAAATTGACAGAAATCGGGCGAACGTTCTTAAAATCGCCAAACTAATGGGGTGAGCATCTTAAAAACTCAAAAGCAATGGGGCTAAACATGAGGGAGAAAGAGGTAAAGAAAAAAATCCCTCAAGTGGAAATCTCCCCTTAATAAGAGTTTCACTGCCGTCAATAGGGAGATTTTTTTTTACAGTGCTCTATACAGGGTGTATTGAAATAACTGTTACAGACTATGACGAACACATTGTAAAATGGAAAATAAGCATATATTGTCGTATCACATTTTCCCCAAAAAAGTGTTATTAATGAGATATATGCTTATATAAAAATCTAGCAAAACAGGGTTACAAATAAAGCACTAAATAATTGATACATGATTAACATGTTTACTATGGACCTAACTAAAGGAAAAGTATAGGTTTACCTATTCACACATAATAGATTACGAAATAAAAGTATCTTAGAATATGGGGATGATATTAGGTAGTTAGCAGAAAAATTCTAATGATTTGAAACAGATTAGCGTAAACAAATATGTAACATTTGCAACTCTGTTCATGGGGTATAATGCTGATGACGAGTATCCAAACGTAGTTGAAGGTAATTCAATCGTTTATGAAGCATTGTTCTTGTTTCATAGATTCATTGGGGGCTGATCGTTCCTATCTTGAATGAAAGTCCGAAAATGTTTTACGACTCGACTCGGTATAAAGATTCATAGATTAAACATATTGGGTATGATTGATTTATGTATTACATCAGTTGATGGTAATTAACATTATTTCAATTAATCTTCTCTTATTACACTGTAATGACCATGTACAGTAGTGGTAATTAATTCTGATCGATTTTGAAGTCTCGAACTTATTAATCGAATCTCTGAAATGCAAATGCTCAGTAAAGAGATTCAATTCAACCCAAAACCGCTTCGAATAAGTTTGTATTTGAAATAATGTTCACTACTGTACAAGTAATTAAATAACATTAGGCAATAACTTTGCAATGCCCACATTGTTTGGGTATTTTTATCATTCAGCATTGCTTTTTTATTTACTAACATATGGCAGTAATGTCTGCATACCACTTGAGGATCGTAATTTGCTTCATCCAAGATGCCTTTGGTCTTTCCTATGTTGAAATACTTTTCTTTTTTAATTAACATACAATAATTTGAGTTGTAAACGGTGTATAAAGAGAATATTACTTACATTGCTTCACCCTGAAAACTAATTATGTTTATAATTCAATATTTCTTAGTATAAACTTAGAGATGAGGGGGGGGGGGTTGGGGGGCATGAAAGGGGAGATCAATGCCACTGTTCGGATTATAACACTTTGTGACGTCTACCAGCGTTGGCAGAATCGCCTCTCGTTAGCCACTAGCACTCGCCAGGGACATCGAAATGGGCTACAGTTATCAGAGAATGTTGTTCTTTCTTTCCTAGTAATCGCATTGTCACAGACAGTCCAGTGGTGGTCTTTGTTTTCGTCTGTGACAACGGGTTATATTTTATATCAACAGTAGTGATAATAGTACCAGCGTGTGAATGAGAAAGACTTTCAGAGCGAGGAGGTAGTAAGTGTCTGTATGTATGGGTGCATTCCTGCCTCTCGCTCGCCAATGGACGGCGTGTCCTGCTGTGTCATAGGACGCCTGCTGTCTTGTGACGTCTCGACCCGTGATTGGCCGACCATCGCGCCTTTGCGGTCTCCTGTGTAACTTACCTCCTCCATGAGGGTCCCAAGGAGCTGTCCTCGTCAGGACAGGTTTGGCGCGCGTGCTTCTAACATCCCTTTGCATACTCTCTCCCGATCACCACCTTTATCACTGTTTCTCTCACTCGATTCTCTCTTTCTATACTCTAACCTTTATTAACTGCACAACACTCCCCTTGGGTTCTGCATACGGTTTTCATAGCCGGCCCATTTTATTGCATGCGCCGTCCTCAGAGATAATTACATGTACTTAGAATAGGTTTGAGGGTTCTTAGTTAGCATAGGTTAAGAACTTTGTGTGTCTCCATTATTGATTTAGTGTTTCTGCTCTTTTATTTAATGCTAGACTGGGATAAGGTAACTATAGTTGTTGTCTCCGATGTGTGTACGGTTTGCATATACCTACATGACTTCGACCGGTCCTGTGGTAGCCTGGGTTGTCTTTTCGGTTGCATCCTTTGCGAGTGCAGCATTGTGTTGACTGAGGGTTTTGGCCTGTACCAGTTCCACACTTTGCTGCCCCTTTGCTTGTCTTTAGAGGATCGCCAGGATAGAACCAGATACTTGTGATCTGGATCTATCGAGAGAGCACCCTAGTCAATTAACGTAACTTAAAGGATGCAGTCTTAAGGACATCGCTAGGCTACGAGCCTTTCTTGCTCAACCACAGTTCCTTACCTAGAGTATCCCAGCTAGACATTATTAATCGAGTAGACACTTGTTAGTATTTAATATAAGCTCTTTGATATGTGCGCATTATTATTCACAGCATTTATTAGTCTAGGTTGTTGCTGAGCCGCACAACCATAGCAGACTGTTTCGTTGATGAGGAAGTACTTCTTTTAGTGTCGAGCATTGCTACCGTTGCGCATTTATAGTATTCTCGTGTCAGTTAACATTATGTCCTATCTTTTAGTGTATTCGATTTACACGTGTGGTGTCCTGCCTCCTGCCTTTATATAGTTCCAAATCAGTACGAGCATCTTATGAGCATCAGACTTTCTTCAGAAGTTTCCAGGTCTATGCTGTAGGACTATACTTCACTTTCTTTCATATAGGAGTGAAGAGTTTATTGTTGTTTAGAGTAACTGTATTGAAGCATCTTTGTTATTGTATTAAATCTTGCAGTGATTTAATTGATCTTTCCATAGATTCCTTTTTATGCATTTTAACGTAACTTGCATCTTGTTTGTTAGCAGGCTATACCAGTGCAGGTTAGCCTGAAGTAGAGTACATTTATGCCGAGTAATGGATACTCCGCTATCGCAGATTAACACTGGACGGTATAGGTGTTTTTTTCGCCGGCATATAAGTTCGAGGGTTTGGATCTAGATAACCGTTGTTGCATAGTGCCCTATTACTAGTCCAATCATTGAATGCCCTTGTTTTATTCGTAGTCCCGGTCGTAACAACTTGCTTGGACGACACTGAATATTTTACTTTATATCTTTTAAATCATTAATTATTAATATTTGTTATATTTTTTAATAGAAAAAAGTAAACTTGTATTTTTATTCGGTACTTAGCACTTAAAGTCTGTAAGCTTTTTTTTCAATACACCCTGCATAGTGCACATAAAATGTATCTCTTGATACCTATGGTGGCACAGACCCGGATGGGTTTTTCCCTCTCTTTTTTAAAAAGGTTGCAGTGGTCTTGGCACCTAAATTGGCCGTGGTGTTTAGGTTGCTTTTGAAATCAGGTAGTTTTCCTCTTTGCTGGCGTAAGGCTATTATCACTCCTATTCCAAAGGGAAATACTGCCTCATCATCTCCTAATGACTATCGCCCTATCTCCATTATACCTATCCTATCCAAGCTCTATGAGAGGCTTTTGTCCAGACGCCTTTCCTCTTATTGTAATAGTCATAATTTGATACCAAACTCACAGTTTGGTTTTCGTAAGGGACTGGGTACATGTGATGCGCTTCTGACACTCACCCATGACTTGTAATCTTCATTGGACCAGGGACATGAGTCTTGTGTCGTGGCTATTGACTTTAGATCTGCTTTTGATTTAGTCAACCATAAAGCACTTCTGTATAAGTTACAGCTCATCGGTATTGGTGGCAATTTTTTGAGGATCTTTGAAGATTTTTTGACGATAAGATCTCAGTCTGTGGTCATTGATGGGTGTCATTCCCCTTCTGTTACTGTTGTTTCTGGTGTTCCACAAGGCAGTGTCCTTGGGCATTTGCTTTTTATTATTTTTACTGCTGACCTGTGTTCCGAGCTTGAAAATAAACTAATCTCCTATGCTGATGATACAACTTTATATGCGTCAATTCCATCACCAATAGATCGACACGTAATTGCTACTGCTCTGAATAGGGATTTAGCCAAAATTACATCATGGTGTGAACTTTGGGGCATGAATCTTAATGTTAGTAAAACACACTCCATTATCATCAGCAGATCTCGTACCTTGGATCCTCCCCATCCTTATCTACAAGTTTCTGGCAAGCAAATTGAGAATGTGGATACTCTGCGTTTGTTAGGAGTTACTCTTGATCCCAAACTTACTTTTGAAAAGCATATTCGTTCTTTCTCCTCTTCCATTTCCCAAAAAATTGGTCTGCTTCGCAAGGTTTATAAAACATTTGCTTGTGACGCCACAGTTATCAAGTCTTTTTATGCTTTTATTTTGCCACATTTCGAGTACTGCTCACCTGTCTGGTTGTCAGCAGCTGACTGCCATCTCAAGTTGCTTGACAGTTTTATTCTAATTAATTTGTCTCTTGATCTGTGTCATCGACGTAAAGTTGGTGCCCTTAGTCTTTTATTTAAAGTTATTAACAACCCTCAGCATCCCTTACTTGGGGTTCTGCCTGGGCCCTATGTCTGGGCTCGTGCAACTAGATTCACAAGCAATCTTAATGATCTTGCCATGAGCCGTGTTATTTTTTCTACTACACAGTTTTCACGGTGTTTTGTGCCGGCCATGGTTGACTTGTGGAATAAGTTGCCAAATGAGCTAGTCAATTCAGCTCATATCTCCATTTTTAAGTCTAGAGTTAATGCTTTTTTCAGCATTAATTCTAATTTTTAAACTTATTTTATTCTATTTTATTGTATTATATTTATACTTGATATCCTCTACTGCATAATATGTTATCTGTGTTTAATATGTGTATATGTACAGTATAGAGTATATGTTTTTATTTTTTCCTAATTTGCCGTAGTCTCTCTCCAGTGCCTCCGGGTGTTTTGTGTGGATTCATCTTGATGGTGTTTCTGCACCCTGGTTGAAGACTTCGGCATCTCATATAATAATAATAATAATAATAATAATAATAATTGACACACATTTTAATATGATCTTTTCAACATCCTTATTCTATAATAGCCTTCAAATATTGAGAAATAATTATGGTAGTTTTGGTAATAAGTATTGATAGATAAAAGTGGCAGGTAACATTATATTAACCCACAGAACCCCAGCGACGCACTGTTTGCGTCCAAAATGTTTGTAATGCTTAACCCCAGCGACGCATACGTATGCGTCACTGCTAATTACTCCAGTTCTATGGCACCTAGAGGGCTCAGATTTGTATGGGAATTGTGTAAGTATCCCAAACAACAATGCCGATGGTTCAAAACTCTCAAAGTCAGACCGCGTGCGCGTAAAAACATGATTTTGGGTGGTTTTGCCTACACATTTCCCCTCTTGTAAATCTGACTTTCGGGCGCACCGTAGGACCCCATAATGACCTAGGGGATCGGTTTTTTTTGTGGGTTTTCCTTCATTCCTTCACCCTTCACCCTTCACCCTTCCTGGTGTTTTCTGGAAACAAATTTTTTTTCAAAACCTGCCGGTCCTGGGTGGTACATTTATTTTAAATTGCCTGGGACTCAGCGGGTTAATAATTATACAGTCCTGCAAACAAATGAAGACACACGATAATATTAGATAAGTGTGGGTGAAAGTTGTTTGGTAAATGAAGACCTTGGCTGCCATCTGGTGGCCACAATTGTATCTTAGACCGAGAACTGTGTTGACTGGCTTGGTGAGAGAGGCAGTCACAACACCAGGAACTCCTACCATGATATAACTATATGATAGTTTAGGAGAGAACTATAAACCGTCAAAGATAACAATGGTACTGTGCAGTAGTGGGTAGTGTCACTGCTCAATAGTTGGTGTTGGAGGTTAATTCAAACATATTGTGTGTAGGTTATACAATGGTTAGTTAACATCTCTGTCCAGTGAAGTTATGGATGAACAACAACTAAGCTGCAAGGTAAGCCAACTTTCTTAATTGTTCTGCTTAATTACAGGCAAATGTTGCAGTTTATATCAATATTCTTGACATTATCGAGTTTATATGAACTCACAACCTATGTTCTACTTTCATGGTTTTCTATGGGCGATTCCATTGTCAGCATATGGTGAAAACATGACTTCGGTGGAAATATATAATAATGTGAGAATAATGTTGTTTTGGTTTAGTCTGCCTCGGTGATATTGATTCGGATTGGACATATTTGGTTGATTTGGTTTGGTTGGAATCGTTTTTGGTATTGGTTGAAATCCCTTAAACGAATGGTTAATTTTGTCATCCTACTATCTAGCGATACCAAGTACCAAGATGGGGAATACAATAATGAGAAGTTGGTGTAGAAATATGCAGCGATGGTTAACCCTTTATTAGCGGGGTCGGACTTAAGTCCGGTACGAGATAATTGGACTAAATGGCGGGGTCGGACTTAAGTCCGTGGGTGTATTCCCACCCTAATTTAGGTGGAAAGCGGAACCTGGTGGTCAGGCGGTATACTACAAGGGCCCACCCACATATCCCCACTGCGTGACCGTGACTCAGTGACCCTCAAGCAGCCATAATGGAAGGTCAAGATTTGCCCGTGTTCGATTCGGTGGCCGCCATCCCTAGTGCGTCGCGCCACCCTACTAACCACGCCCGGCTTACCACCCAGGAACTAGATATCATGCTGAACTCTTCAGAACTTTCTAATAAGCTGTTGGATGAAACCGTCGAATGTCTGGGTGAGAGTTTTGGTAGTGTGGATGACTCGGAAGACGAAAATAACCCGATCATAGGCTTTCATCCCAAGCATAATTTGCGTGGGGTTGATGTTGAGGTTGATGTTGGACAGACCGTTGACCATATTGAAGACGTTCCTGACGAAGAACATACTGGTGTGGGTGTTGGTAAGTACAATTTATATTTTAATTGCTTGAAAGTTTGATTGCAAGCATTTTATCACCTTACGAGCGGGTGGTGGAGTATATTTCCCTGTGCCGCCCAGCGGGTTTTTTTTTTAACCCTAAATGGGGTTGTTTCGTGCTCTTTTTCATGCATAAACAAGACCCAGAGCGTAATACAAGTATGTATCCCTGAAAGGGCGTAAATTGAGCTTTACAATGACACCCGAACCATCCTTCTACGATCATTGGTTGTCTTTCAACGATCGTGCAACACGAGTGCAAAACCCTAAACTACGGTAATTTCCTTATATAATTCCCTGTAGTAGGTCCACGGCGGCTGTGACGAGCGGTCAGGAGGTACATTATGCTCTAATCACCGCTCCGCTCTCTCTCTCAGAGCACATTACGTCCTCAAAATTGCACTCTACAAGAAATGTCCTTTGCATTTTATAGCGTATTATTTGCAGGCGTTCGGTAAATTTCTCACGATAACCAGGGTATACGGTACATTTCTCACGATAATATAAGCAACAACGAAGCTTGGCGAAGATTGTGGTCTACAATATACCTTTTTATAATTGCATGTGACCTTGTAATTGCTTGAAAGTTTGATTGCAAGCATTTTATAGCGTATTATTTGCAGGCGTTCAGTACATTTCTTACGGTAATACAAACAACGAAAGATTGAATATTTGTGCTTGGCATTATATGATTGTGGGGAACAGATGTAGGCCTACCGTATATATTATTTTATCATAATATATGATACATATGTAACATTGTTATATTATCACGACACTCTCTCTCTCTCTCTGTCTCACTCTCTTTGTTTCTACACCTTTGTACTCCTTGGTACTCTCTTTCTCTGATGTAGGCCAGGGCACGCCCCTAACTAATCTTCTCTTCCCTCCCAGGGAAAAATCACACCTAGCAGATGTTCTTGACCTCTCTCTCTCTGTCTGTCTCTCTACCTATATATACATTTATAATTGCATGTGACATTGAAATTGCTTGAGAGTTTGATTGCAAGCATTTATAGCGTATTATTTGCAGGCGTTCGGTAAATTTCTCACGATAACCAGGGTATACGGTAAATTTTTCACGATAATATAAGCAACAACGAAGCTTGGCGAAGATTGTGGTCTACAATATACCTTTTTATAATTGCATGTGACATTGAAATTGCTTGAGAGTTTGATTGCAAGCATTTTATAGCGTATTATTTGCAGGCGTTCAGTAAATTTCTTACGGTAATACAAACAACGAAAAATTTAATATTTGTGCTTGGCATTATATGATTGTGGGGAACAGATGTAGGCCTACCGTATATATTATTTTGTCATATATATGATACATATGTAACATTGTTATATTATCACAACACTCTCTCTCTGTCTGTCTAATCCTCTCTGGGTCTACCTATATACTTGTATAATTGCATGTGACATTGAAAGTGCTTGAGAGTTTGATTGCAAGCATTTGATAGCATATCATTTGCAGGCGTTCAGTAAATTTGATAAATATATCAAAATAAGTCCTGTGGGACTATGAAATAGCTATTATTGGACAAGGAAAATATTTTGTTCATCCCTCCACTGGAACATCAACAACAATGTCAACAACGTATCGCAGTCGGCAGTGTGCAGTACTGCCAATACGTATAGCGACTTCCGCTAGATCTAGAGACCTTTACTTCGATCTAGCAGCAATGACTTACACTAGCGGTTTTGTTTTGAAATTTCAGAACAATTTCGAAGTGATATTATATGGATTTTGCCAATTCATATTTCTAGTGGTATTTATCATGTCTTACATCTAACAATATATGCTAGCGGATTTAACTTCAATTGGTAACCCTCCCGCTCCATTCGGCTCGAAGAAAATCGATAATGGTGGCACTTTAGTAAACAGGTGATAAACATAACCGCATGCGTATCGGTTTGGTGTATCGGTATTATGGTAAGTTGGCTACCTACTATTGTTTATACGATATAGTAAGTAATGATAAGTAAATTATTATATATTATATATAAAACAAAAACAAAATTCCTGCAAAGCAAGCGAAACAGAGAGAGAGAGAGAGAGAGAGAGAGAGAGAGAGAATGCAGAAACTGAACTGAAGAAACAGTGAAAAAGATATAATAATACAGACATTTTTACAAGCAAATAAAGAAAGGGATTATAGAAAATAATAATGAGAATTACATATACGGATGAGGAAGAGAGAGAGAGAGAAAGAGAGAGAATACAGAAACTGAACTGAAGAAAGAGAGTGAAACAAATATAATAGTACAGAAATATTACAAGCAAATAAATGAAATAGACGGATTAGTTAGAGAAAATAATAATGAGAAATACATATACGGATGAGGAAGAGGGAAAGCGAGCGAGCCAGAGAGAGAGAGAGAGACAGGAGGCGTGAGAGAGATTAGAGAAAATAGAGAGATTGCAAGCATTTTATAGCGTATTATTTGCAGGTGATCAGTAAATTTCTTACGGTAATACAAACAACGAAAGATTGAATATTTGTGCTTGGCATTATATGATTGTGGGGAACATATGTAGGCCTACCGTATATATTATTTTTTCATATATACGATACATATGTAACATTGTTATTATCACGACACTCTCTCTCTCTCTCTCTTGTCTCTTCCTCTCTGGGTCTACCTATACATATATAATTGCATGTGACCTTCAAATTGTTTGAAATTTTGATTGCAAGCATTTTTTAGCGTATTATTTGCAGGCGTTCAGTAAATTTCTTACGGTAAGGTAGGCAAAAGGCAGTTATGAGATTGAGGTAGGGAAAAGGCAGAACTGCCTATAGCGAGTGTATGAATGGGATTGAGGTAGACAAAAGGCAGAACTGCCTACAGCGAGTGTATGAATGTGATTGAGGTAGACAAAAGGCAGAACTGTCTATAGCGAGTGTATGAATTTATGTATGAATGAATGACATGGATGTATGAGGTGGACCAAGAACCAGATGGATGGATGAGATTCGAAACTTTGATAGACGAATATATCACGGTATACGGTAGAAGTAATTCCTTACAATGTACCGTACATCGTGATATATACGCCTATCAAATGATTGCCATCAATATACGGTATATATATATATATATATATATATATATATATATATACACCGTGATATATACGCCTATCAAATGATTGCAATCAATATACACCAATATACAGTATATATATATATATATATATATATATATATATATATATATATATATATATAAATATATATATATATATATATATATATATATATATATATATATATATATATATATATATATATATATATATATATATATATTTATATATATACCGTATATTGATTGCAATCATTTGATAGGCGTATATATCACGATGTACGGTACATTGTAAGGAATTACTTCTACCGTATACCGTGATATATACGTCTATCAAAGTTTCGAATTTCATCCATCCATCTGGTTCTTGGTCCACCTCATACATCCATGTCATTCATTCATACATACATTCATACACTCGCTATAGGCAGTTCTGCCTTTTGTCTACCTCAATCACATTCATACACTCGCTATAGGCAGTTCTGCCTTTTGTCTACCTCAATCCCATTCATACACTCGCTATAGGCAGTTCTGCCTTTTCCCTATCTCAATCACATAACTGCCTTTTGCCTACCTCAATCACATGTGGATAACACCTCCTGGGATCACCACAAACAAAAAATGAGTCTTCAACACTACCCCATAGGGTGATTTGGAAATGTGTTGTGAAATAATATTATATATAAAACAAAAACAAAAACCTGCAAAGCAAGCGAGAGAGAGAGAGAGAGAGAGAGAATGCAGAAACTGAACTGAAGAAAGAGTGAAAAAGATATAATACAGAAATATTACAAGCAAATAAATGAAATAGAGGGATTAGTTAGAGAAAATAATAATGAGAATTACATATACGGATGAGAAGAGAAAGAGAGAATACAGAAACTGAACTGAAGAAAGAGTGAACAAGATATAATAATACAGAAATATTACAAGCAAATAAATGAAATAGAGGCATTAGTTAGAGAAAATAATAATGAGAATTACATATACGGATGAGGAAGAGAGAAAGGGAACGCGAGAGAGGGAAAGCGAGCGAGCCAGAGAGAGAGAGAGACAGACAGACAGGAGTGAGAGAGAGAAAGAAAGAGAGAGAGAGAGAGAGAGAGAGATAATACAGAGAATACAGAAATAAGGAGAAATAAGAGAAAAGTAAGACCGATTACCGAAGGAATAGTAGACGCGCGAGAGGCCGAAGTCAGGCCAAAGCGAACGCATCCGAACGCGCCCGGGAAATAGACCAAAAAGTACCTCCTCTTCCTCACCTCTTCCCACCCTCCACACTCATTCATAACATTCATTCATAGACTTATATGGGGAGACGAAGAGTTGCTCTTTCCAAAAATGATCGTTTCGTTCGCATTGGAGCCAGAGTAACAGCGCTAGGGCGAGTGAAATTGAGCGAATATTTCGGGATTATGCCCGCTGAGCGGTACAGTGTAAAATACCTTACCACCCGCTAAATAAGGGTTAAAGCGTGTAAATTTATGTATGATATATCCTAGGTTCCAATCCCGGGAGAATCACATGTTTTCCTTAACCCTTTCATGTATTTATGACGCAGAGGTTGCCAGATTAGTAATAAGAAATAGAGTGTTCTCACTCTTATAATTACCTCTCCAAAATTAGTTTTCTGCCCACAGCTAACTCAAAGACAACTGCAGAGGTTGAAGTAACTAAACTACAGGTTTCTAAATACCCCTGATTGTAACAAAGGCTTTAAAGTATCCCCAATAGGCTCAAAATTGCGTCATATGTCAGAGAGGGTTAATTGTATTTGGGGGTTATTGGTGTTAACCCTTGGGCTCTGGGAGGACTCATATGAGGCAAAATGTATAATGGTTAGGAGTCCGGGAGGCCTCATATGAGGCTAAATCAAAATCAAAGCATTCAAAGTGCGCGGGCTGATTTTTTTTGGTGCGTGGGCGACCGCAGCGCCACCAAGCACAAACTACCAGGCAGCATCAGTTGTTATCACGCACCCAAGATGGCTGGAGTTAACCCCAAAAAAATTGCTGTGTCCGAATCCACGCCCGCCGCCGCGACCCATAAGCCTACGAAAGGCAAAGCTAAGACGACCAAGAAAACGTTGCTAAGTCCCGGTGCTGTTGCCCGTGTGTTACAAGAGTTAAGTGATCATGACCTTAGTGAGATTGAGAGTGATTTTGAGGAAGAGCATGTGGTTAGTGAAGATGTTGATGAAGTGGAAGATGGCGAAGAATTCCAGGGCTTTCATAGCACTGATGATGACGATAGTGATGATGATATTGATGACAATGTTGGATGCGATGAACATCATCAAGGTGATGAAAGTGTGGGTGAAATGGGAAGTGTCCTACCCGCATCACGTGAACGTGATCCGGCGCGCACGTTTGCGACCCCGGCGTCGGCTGTGGGGACTCCGGGGACTCCTTCCCCGGCCAAAATAGCCAGTTACTTCTATAGGAGAGATGTGCTGGATAGTGCAAGGAAGCAGGCACGGGAGGCGGCCGAAAGGGAAAGCGGTGAAGATGCTGATAGTGAGGATGAGAGTGAAGAGTCGAGCGGAGGTAGGCCTATTCCATTGTCTCCCGGGCCCTCGTTGCCCGTGGCTGGTGCCTCATTGACCCCGCATGACTCACAGCCCTCAACAAGTGGTGTAAGTGGTGCAAGTGGTGCGGAATTGGCCCCGCATGACCCACAGCCCTCAACAAGTATTGTAAGTGGTGCAAGTGGTGCGGAATTGGCCCCACATGACCCACAGCCCTCAACAAGTGGTGTAAGGGATGCAAGTGGTGCGGAATTGGCCCCACATGACCCACAGCCATCAACAAGTGGTGCAAGTGGTCAACGCATCTTCAGAAGGGCCTTCTTCATGGCCACAGGGGGGGGCAGAAAGCAGCACCTCAGGCCCTAAGCTGTCCCTAAAACGCTCTTGTCGTCGCCTGAAAACTTCACAGCCAACTAGCTCACCTTCACCACCCACTAGCCGCCCACGCCAGCAGTCGCCACCTGATGTACCACCACCAAGTAACGACCAGGAGCCCACCTATGACCCAGAAGATACCCACGAATATGGCCGCCCTTCAAGGTTTATGGACGACCACAGTGCAGAATTTAGGCAGGATAATTATGACCTGCCAGACGACCCTGTTGTGGACGAAGCTGAGTGGACGACCCAGCACCCCGCCATTTCCCTGGACGTCCCCGTGCTCGGGATGGCCGTGCCCTTGGACGTGGACGTGGATGTGGCCATGCCAGGGGCCCTGCTGGTCAGCGTGGGCGTGGCCGTGGCCAGGCCGCCCTTGCTGCTGCGGACGCCCCAGCTGCTGCCGGCGCCCCTGCTGCTGCCGGCGCCCCTGCTGCTGCCGACGCCCCTGCTCCTGCCGCCCCTGCTGCCCGTCCCCGTCCCAGGCATCCTGATGTCTGGACGTGGGAGGATGGGGCTACCTTTCAGCCACAAGATGCTACATTCGATGACGCCCAAAATGCCGCAGGAATTGATCCATCTTTCCCTGGGGGACCCAACTCATCACCTGCCCAGCTTTTCAAAGCATTTTTCGACAAATAAATTTAAGACAGACAGCAACAGTAATAAATGACAGTAAATTAACAGAGCGACAAAATTCAAATTAAATTTAATAAAATAATAAAAATAGTTAAATAAAAATAATAATAATAATAAAATAATAAAAATAAAATAATAAAATTTTAAAAATAATAATAATAATAATAATAATAATAATAAATAAAAAAATAAGACTAATAATAATAATAATGACAGTAAATAAATTAATATTAAGAGGCCTCTCGAAGTCAAGGGGCCTACGAACCAAATAACAGAATTTGAGTTTTCACTGGTTCCCAATAGGTAGCAGCACGCTCTATCATGCTGTGAAGACCGAATTGGGAATTTCGCCCTTATGTGCACGTTGCATAGGGTTGAGCGTCTCGTGGTTTGACTCGATAAATGTACGGATGAAGTAGGGCAAAGCGGAGGTATATGGGCCTAGCCGCCGCGCGCGGCTGACCAATGGGAGGGCGGCTATGTTCCCGCGTGTTTGTGTCGCGGCTCCCGGCCAATCAGAGCCGCCGCCTCGCACCTCCCCACATCAGTCATGTGGCGGGAGTTATTTAACTGGTCATTCTCGCTCGCTCTCCCTGTTTTTACCCATATTTCACGGTGTTTGAGGCTGAATAATGAGTGATACTAGTGATCCAGATGTGGGGGAAGGTTCACCGTTGATGCCTAGTAGAAAACGGCACCCTGAAACTTGGAAAAGTGTAGTTAAGAAGAGTAAAAGAGATCGTGGTGGCGAGTATGTTTCTCGTAAGGGCACTGTTGTAGGGGCTCGTGTTTTGGGGCCCCTGTTTAGTTGTGCTATGAAGTGCTATGATAAGGTGGGGAGGGATCATGTGCAAACAGTTTTCGATGCTTACTGGGGACTGGGCAGCCACGATGCCCAATCTAATCATATTCTGTGCCGAGTTAGTGATTGTGAGAGTAAGAGAGTGCGGGTGAAAGGGAGGGAGAGCCGTCGCAGTGTTACTCGTTCATACAGTGTCATGAGCAATAATATTAAACAAGATGTGTGTATGGTCGCCTTTGAGAACATGCATGGCATTACACATAAAAGAGTGCGTAATGTGATGACCAAGGCTGCTTCCTCACCTAGTGGGACACTGACACCAGACCAGCGGGGCCGCAAAGAACCACCAAACAAAACCAGTGACATTCTCCTTACTGTGGTGCGAGATTTTTGTAACGAGCTGCCCACACTTCAGTCGCACTACTCTAGAATGAAGAACCCTGAACAACTCTTCCTGCCCCCTTGATCAACCTGGCACAGACTTTACAAGGCTTTTCAAGAATATTTAGTGACGAAGGACCACCCCAAGGATGCAATGATTGAGTCCAGGTTTAAGGCGAAGGTCCAGGAATACAAAATAAGTATCCAAGCCCCTCGTAGCGACACATGTTCAACTTGTGACACTCTTAAAATGAAAATACAAGCCCTCGACCCAGAGAAAGACCAAGATACCATCGCAACTCTTACTGTACAGCGCCATACACACCAAGCCAACGCAGCTGCTGGGAGGAATTTTATCAATGTCTACATAAAGGATAAGAGTCCGGGGATTATAGCGATTGCAGTCGACCTACAACAGACACTACCTACCCCAAAGTTGACTGTCAGTGCCCAGTATTACCGCTGTAAACTCTGGACATACAATCTTGGAATACACAACCTGAAAACCAAACATCCATATTTTTATGTTTGGAACGAGAGTGAAGCCAAACGCGGGTCAGTCGAGGTTGCTAGCTGTCTCAACCACTTCCTCGAGAATCATATACCTGGCCAGGGATTGTACAAGCGCAATCGTCTTTTCCGATAACTGTGCTGGCCAGAATAAAAACATTAATCTTGTACTATTCTATCTTCGCCTCATTCAGTCCAAGCGTTTCTCGGGGATACACCACTACTACCTAGAGAGTGGCCACTCCTTCCTGCCCTGCGACCGTGACTTTGGTGTGCTGGAGAAGCACCAGCGGCCCCATGAGGTGTACACCACGGAGGACTACTGCAAGTACATGAGGTCCTGTCGCAAGGCCGATCCTGCTACCGTTGTCCGTATGTCTGCTGATGACTTTTTGGACTACGAGGTCCTTCAGCAGCACGTCTCGAAGGCCGGGCAGATGGCATCGGGGTTCTAGGCGGCCAAGCGACTGACTGCCTCCAACGAACACCCCCACTGCATCAAGGTGTCAGGTGGGTATGCTGATGGCTTCTATGAGGCCCGGGAATGGAAGCTTCAGAAAGGCCGCTCCAACAACTATAACCCTGACACCTTTGACCTCTGTAAGGTCGCCCTGCCCAAGAGGTACCCCAACGGAGTGGTGCTGAACAAAAAAAAGCTGAATAACATTAAGTACCTCTCCACGTTTGTACCTCAGGCCTATCAGGACTTCTAAACCAAACTCTTCGCTGCCCAGGATGCATTGGGTGGTGGTGGTCACGACAGTGGGGATGAGGAATCCGATGTCGACGACCCCGCCGATGACATCCTCGATTACTACCCCCCCCCCCCCCCCCCCCCCACCTCTCACATTGACAAGCAGATTGGGCAGCAGCTTAGAGGTAAATAATATTCAACTTTATAATGATTTTATTACCATTGTTCACACATCAAACACGAAGGAACTAAGTCTTTTCTTATAGTTTATGAAATTAAATTATTATAATATGTAATTATGGGAATTATGCTTTCTAATTTGGAATAAATCTTAGTTACATCATGGTTATTCAAAAATATGAGTATGAAATAAATCGGTCCATCATTACGGATACACAAAAATACATCCATTTCGTGTTTTTTGTGTTTTTTAGGAATTACAGATTTTCACACAAACACTGATACGAGTTCATCCATTTATTTACACTCTATCTTTTGATTATCCTATAATATAATTTGTGTGCATTTTTTATGTTTTAATAAAACACCACCAAACAGGCAGATGGAAAAACACGCATAAAGTACGCAATTTTTGGAATTTTGCTTAAATGTTTCGGCTGTCTCCTAGTTATTGCAACATGTTGTAATGTTCCAAGTATGAATGTAATCTAATAACATTTACGGGTACATAAAAAAAAAACACTATGTGTTTGTTGGTGTTTTACCTAATAATGACGGATGTCCACAAAAACATTGCTATGATTTTTCTTTACAATGTGGACACTCATTCTTTTGATCATACTACCATAATAATTTGTATGCATTTTGTATGTTTTGATAAAACACCATAAAACATGTCGAAAGAAAACACGCATAAAACACGCAATTTTTGGAATATTGCTTTCAAATTTGAACTGCTTCTTAGTGTTATCAAGTACTCTGAAATTATCATGTTTGAATTTAAATTGAACAATAAATACACATACACAAAAACACACCCCTTGGTGTTTTATGATGTTGAATTATTATTTTCAGATTTTCAGAAAAAAACACCAACATCATTTTTATTTGTCAGGTCGAGAGCTTTTCATCGATGTATAATATTGTCATAGGAGTATAGTTTTGGAGTGCAGTACCTTTCTTAGACTTTAACCCCTTATTATTCGAAACTGTGATTTGGTTCGTAGGCCCCTTGACTTCGAAAGGCCTCTGAGGTCATGTCCTTTGTTGTCGTTGAGACCAATAAGCAGAAGGCCCTCAGTGACCACCTCAGCGGCAAGACCCATAGTTCCCACACGAAGGCCTGGAAGTCTGTCACCATTGCCCAAATGTATGTGTTCATAGCACTGACCATGCTCATGGCACATGTGAAGAAGCATCGACTGGCAGACTACTGGATCACAGGCGACATAATTGCCACACCTGCTTTTGGAAAACTTATGTCCTGGGATTACTTCGCCATACTTGATAGCCTGCACTTCGTTACCAACACCAATGTACACCAAACAGACCGCCTGTGGAAGATAAGGGGATTCTACGACATGATGAAGGCCAAGTTTTCCACATTCTTGAAGCCTTTTCAAAAGGTCGTGATCGACGAGTCTCTTGTGCTGTTCCGGGGGAATCTTCACTTCCGGCAGTACATACCCTCCAAGAGACATCGATTCAGCATCAAGCTCTTCGTCCTCGGTGACTGTAAGACAGGTTATGTGCTGGACTTCATTGTCTACAGTGGGAGGAAGGTGAGGTTTTTGCAGTTCAAGAAATAGGGTTCGGTGGAGCAGTGGTGAAGGCGATGATGGATTGCTACTTCAACAAGAACCACATACTCTACACGGACAACTACTATACGTCCCCCATCCTCACCAAGTACCTGAACAGGCAGCAAACCCAGACTGTGGGCACAGTACGGGGGACGAGGAGGAACATGCCGGAATTCCCCCAAAAGACCAAGAAGAAGGACATCTTCCTCAAGCAACATGGTCCGATGCTGGCAATCCATTGGCACGACCAAAGGAAGGTCAACATGATCAGCACCATCCACAAGGGCAACCTGGTTGACTCTGGCAAAGTCAACCACAGGACCAGGGAGCCCATCATGAAGTCAGACGCAGTTATAGACTACAACATAAACATGTGTCTGGTTCACAAGTCAGACATGCAGGTCGGCTTCATCGACTGCCTGCGGACCTCCTGTAGGTGGTATAAGAAGTTCTTCCTGCACATGATGGATGTGTCTGTGTTCAACTCGTACAACCTGTACAAGCTGATGAACCCCACAATGTCCAGGAAGTACACCAACCTTCGGAGATTCCAGAAACAGCTCATTCTGGATCTTATTGGGGAATATGCCGTGCCTGAGGATGCCCCACGAGCTCAACATATGCCAGGAGCTGGCACCATGGACCGCACATACGCTTCTGTACACCACAGGAAGCACAGGATCGTCGCCCTTCCAGTAGCTGCTGGTCGCAGAAACGGTGCCGTGTCTGCAGCCACACCACCCGAAGACCCCAGACAACCACCAAAACGTAGTATCAGTGCCAGGAATGTCAGGTAGCACTGTGCATCACGCCTTGCCATGATGATTTCCACATCCTGGTAAACTTCTAAGTGGCACTGACCCTGAGAACACTAGTGAAAGTGACACTAGAACAATAAAACACTATGTGCAAGTGAAAGAGACACTATTCTATAATAATTATAAGTGAAAGTGACACTAAAAACAATATAACAATATGTGCAAGTGAAAGAGACACAACAACTATATATTAGAGTAACTATTCAATAAGTATGTATAAGTGAAACCTGTAATAAGTGAAAGTGACACTAAAAACAATATAACAATATGTCTAAGTGAAAGAGACACAACAACTATATAAATATTAGAGTAACTATTCAATAAGTATTTATAAGTGAAACCTGTAAAAAGTGAAAGTGACACTAAAAACAATATAACAATATGTGCAAGTGAAAGAGACACAACAACTATATACTAGAGTAACTATTCAATAAGTATGTTTAAGTGAAACCTGTAAAAAGTGAAAGTGACACTAAAAACAATATAACAATATGTCTAAGTGAAAGAAACAACCAAATGTAATAATTACAAGTGTCAAATACGATACCGTACGGTACTGTACGCTTGCGTAGCCTAGCCTAGCCTAGCCTAGCCTCTAAACCTAGTAAGTGAAAGTGACACAAAATGTATAAGTAATAATAACTCAATAATAACAGTGAGAGTGACAATAATTCATAACAAGAAGAGTAATAAAAGTGAAAGTGACACAATAATATTACAATAACAGTGAAAGCGCCGAAAATATGTTATATAAAGTTTCATATAACTCAAATAATGGTTTACCAAGTAATAAATGACACAATAATATCACATTATCTCCATAAATACATAATATCGTGTACCGGTACAAAAGCCACGGGAGCGACGAGTGACTTAGTGCGTCCTAGCCAGGACCGCGGCGAAGCGTTCGGACACAGGCGAAAATACGCAGGAAATTAGCTCCATTCCCATCATCATATCTCGGCAACCACTTGTCGTAGCGATGTCAACTCAACGCCATTTTACAGACGAAGGTTTGTTCTACACTATGCCATTTAGTTGACTGCTCTAGGTGGTCTCAATCAGTAGTTATCAAACTGTGAACTTAGTCATTTTTCAGGAATACCCCCGGACACGACGATCGCCTCATATGAGAGCCCCCGGATCCGGAGGGTTAAGAACGATGGTAAACATATAATTAAATATTTGAATAAAACAAATAATGAATTTTTATTTTGTATTGATAAATTATGTGTGATCTTCGGTAATGTGATAACTCAAGCTATTGGAGTGATATCATGTTGATGCAAGATTGAGCATGGCACGATATGTTTGGCTTTATTTATTTGTTTTTGTGTGAATGTTTTGCGGCCGTCCACATATAGTTTATACCATCCATGGTGTCCAGAATAGGTTGTTGACGGTGACGGGTTATATACCGGCTGGAGCTTTAACACCTTACGAGCGGCCTATGCGGTTTATTTATATGTACCGCCCAGCGGGGTGTTTTTAGCCAAAATAGGGCTGTTTACGTGATCATTTTCATGCCTAAATAAGACCCAGAACGTAAAACAAGTACCTATCCCTGAAAGGGCATAAACAGAGCTTTCGAATGACACCATAACGATCCTTTTATGATGGCTAGTTTTCTTGCAATAACCGTGCAACGCGAGTGCAAAAAGCATGTAATTCGGTAGTTTCCCCATATAATTCAGTATGTAGCGAGTGAGAGAGTGAGGAGGGAGCTGAGATTCGTGTCAGTAGGTTCGCCGCGGTGGTCTGGAGCAGTCATACGCTCGCTAGTCTCCTGCCACCACTTGTCTCTCTCTCTCAGCAACATTACGTGCTGAAATTGCCACTCGACCTATGTCGAGCGCCGCCACATAGTCCAGCTTTATTTAACTCGACTTATGTGGTGAGCCGCTAATTAAGGGTTAATAAAATGGCCCCTATCACTTGCATCCATATTTTTTAGGGGAAAATCAGATCAGTTGTAAGAACCTTTATCAATTTGTTATTAAATTCACCACACCACCAAACACCTCCAATGAGATTAATGAATGCATATATGTGATCCACCGAGATTCGAACCCGGGTTATCACACACAGATTTGTAGACACCTTAACCATTATACCACCAAGACGGTTAAAGGTTTATGCACACGCCTACGACTTATTATCCATTCTCGAATACTGGATATTAATACAATCATGTTCATATTCCCACCGCACTATGGTAGCCTAATGTTTAAGTGAGAGGAAAGAATATTCATGGGGCACAGAACATATAGAACGACCTATACTTCATACTGCTCTATAGGCCTACCATTATATGATTAGTTATTGTAGAATTACAATATAGCCTACAGAATTATTATTAAATAATATAATCACCCACCTTTATCTCTCTCCCTATTTTACCTCAATATTCTCATTTATATTCAGATATTTTTCTGTTCATTCGATAGCACTTTATCTCCCAACATTACGTTTGGAATTGTATTGATATTGTTAAACGGGTAATGATAATATTACAATAAGCGGTAAGTAGTATAAACAGTATTCTCGCACTTAACCCTGTTCCTGTTTATTAACTTTCTTGTTTGTGTGTTATGATAGACTCGCTTCTGTCTTTGCATGTCTTCATATTTTCCTTCTTCATACTTTTGTTCAATATTCCCACTCTCTTTTTCCTCGTCTCTTCTCATCTTCCTCTTTTATTAATTTACCACTATTTCCCGTGTTTCTCCTTTCGTTAGCCTATTGCTCCTTCTCTAATTTATGTTGCTTCTCTTCCCCTTCCTCCACCTATCGTGTTTTTAACTTTCCACTTCCTTCCCATCTCAGCATTTCCTTCCCTTTCCTTCCCTCAATACCACATCCTTTATTTTCCATCTCATACGATACATCTATATATTCCTTCCCTACTTCTTCTACCTCCTACTCATCCTTTACATTTTCTTCCTCCCCATCGTTTCTCACTATTTATCTTATTTTCCTCCTGCTGTGCCCTGTATCCTTCTCGCGGCCACCCGAACCCATACTCATCCCCTAATTTTTTTAAACAATTTCGGATTAAATAACTTAGACAATATTGCACGTTGCAGATTTGGTGGCTGTGTACCAGGAATAAGTCTCTCTCTCTCTCTCTCTCTCTCACAACTTTTTTTCTCAAACACTGTATGTCGTAAACTGTTGTGGAAGTTTATGTTCGGGAAGCCTTTACGATTAACGGGTGTCATTTAATTCTTTCTTGTGTGTTTTCGTCTCATGGTTTTCGTGCTCTAATGTTATACAATATTGCTTCAGTGTTTCACTGTCTCTTTCTATAATAGGAGGTTTGATAGTGTTTGTTTCAGATTTTTTTCCACTAGTTAATGAATTATTCTGAAATTATTTCACCTCATTCGTTGGAAGCTTCTCTGTCCGTGTTCGGTTATTTAAGAGGGATATTACATAATGTTGTTAACCTACACCTACATATCCTCGTTACTCTCTCTATCTCTCTCTCTCTCTCAACAAATTGTTTATCATTGGTTTGGTTATTCCATTGTACCTACCGTCATAGTCTTGGCTTTTTCCCCGATCTAATATCTTAAGATTTGTAAAAGGAAAGTTGCAGTCCTAAAAGAGCTCTTGTTAATACAGACAGAGAGAGAGAGAGAGAGAGAGAGAGAGAGAGAATCTTGGTAGGTAGGTGGTAGGTTATATAGTTCGATGGCACAGAGGTCGAACCTGGCTATGTCTGGTAACAATAATTATTTTTCATTTTTCAATACTCTAGACCATGTAGATCTCGAATCTGTTGGGTGTAATGATTACCCTCGCTTGGCATTTTCAAAATTCAAGATGGCGGCCAAATTAATCACCAATTTGCGTTATTCGCTATAACTTTTAAACTAAACCACGTAGAGTCATCATTTCGGTGTCAAGGGCAGGTTGTTTTGGGTCAAGGAATCCATTTCTGATGAATAAATAGCAGTATTGCCTTTATCTTTTGAACAATTACACATTGAATATTTATTTATGTGCGTAGGATAGTGTTTTGGGAGGGACCCGAGTGGCATCATTGGAGACACATAAAACCCACAGACGGTGGTAACGTGGTCCCACAGTCAGCAAACAGTCGGTACACTGATGGGGGACCTCCAAATGATGACTGAAGAAGACAGTACACCAGAAATGAAAACCAAAGAAGAGGCAAAAGGGCGGATCAAAAGTGATGCACAGGATAGTATGTATTGCCAGGACTTGGGGTATGACTGTAGATTGGTTTTGGACTGTTCCAGGAATATCAATACAAACCCTACTATGCACTGTTGGTTGCATCCTCATGGGAGCTGAGGAGCCAGAGTTATAGTAGTGGTAACAGAGTAGTGCAAACACGTCAGTATCGTCTGAGATGACAGTGACACGCGCATCTTCAGTTTCACTGCTTCAGAGGGCGTGTTCGACAAGTATTATGTCTGCCTCCTCATGACTTAACCCTGCTCAGTTAATGTTCTGGAACAGTCACAAACTTGGGAATATGGACCCAATATGGGTACTGGCACTTTAAATGGCTCTCGCCCAAAAAGTACTGGTTGTATTTAAAATGTCTTGTTACCAATAGAAACTACATTAATGCTTAATATTATGTTAAGATCAAATTACACTACTGTAAATATTAGTCTTAAAAAAAAAACACACAAGTAGGCTAGTGAAAAAAGAGGGTCAACAAAAGTGAGGCATATCTCATACATTACATAAGCTGGATTAATTTGGTTGCAGGACCGTGGAGGGGATGGCTGAGGGTCTTGGGTGACAACAAGGCAGAACTCTGGAGCTAAAAAAAAGTTTGATACGAAGGGGAAATTAGTAGTACATATTTGGGATTATGGCCCCCATTCGTTGACCGAACAGGTTGGTACAGGAAAGGGGAGGAGACAGAACGGCGCCTCACACCCTCTCACCACCGTCCGACAAGACACACTGCTGGCCTGCAGATTGAAATCCCACCCATTGACATTTGGGCGGGAAATATCTTAAAAAAACATGTTTTACGCATGCGCGCGGTACCCATAAGGGGCCAAGTAGCCTCAGCAGGGTTAAGGATAACTGATTTTCCATGTTTTTTCTCCCCTGGTGCACCACAGTTGGCACTGGCTCAACTCCAGACATGAATAGGCAGTTTTCAGATGTCACATTGTGAAGGAATTCGTTGTCGTTCATTATAAGCTCCCATATGAGGTGGTTCAGCTGTATCTTGTTGGCTACACATTTCAGTATGGCATCCCTTGGTGGGAGGGGAGTGTTTGTATTCAGTTTGTGAACTCGGGAAGCAGCTGCCTTGCCTGCTCATGTTGTCCTTGTACTGCTCTTAGTAGAGTAGTCATAGTACCTGTCCAGCACCAGGTGAACATTGGCATGGTGAAGGTGGTTTGTGATCCATGTCTTGAATGATTGGCAAATGCGAAAACTGATCCATTTGTAGGCCAATTAATCATCCAAATAACAGCAGAGACATCAACAACGACGACAGACGGCTGCCCCCATACCCTAGCAGACGTTTCGACTGCAAGAAGTTTCTTCATGCATGCTTTCCCGGTGGCAATTTGCATGCTTCCATCAGGGTGAAACATTGAAGGAAGGTAAGCTGTTAGTTCACAGTTTAAAACCTCACTCATATCTACCTCTCGAGGACTCACCATGAGGTCCATCACTCTGGCATAGATCGCCTCCTGGTCGATAACTGCTATCTCGCCAACTTTGATGGCCTTCCTTGTGGTAGAGAAGGTGACAACCTGCCGTTTGATAGTGGTGGAGCAACCATCAGGCCATGACTTTACAAAAGTTATAAGTTGTTCCTGGTCAAGGTTCACTGCCATATCAATGTTGACATATGAGGGTGCTATGGCACCAGTGACAACGTTCATTAGGGAACCATAAGGATGGCTGTCAGGATCCATCGGGTCAATACACTCAGATAGTGTGAGATGAAGGGACTGGAGATCCTGCGCATCACTTTTGATCTGCCCTTTTACATCTTCTTGGAGTTTCTTTTTTGGTGCAGCGTCTTCTTCAGTCATCATTTGGAGGTCCCCCATCAGTGTAAAGACTGTTTGCTGACTGTGGGACCACGTTACAATCGTCTGTGGGTTTTGTGTGTCTCCAATGATGCCACTCGGGTCCTTCCAAAACACTATCCTACACAAATAAATTAATATTCAATGTGTAATTGTTCAAAAAATAAAGGCAATACTGCTATCTATTCATCAGAAATGGATTCCTTGACCCAAAACAACCTGCCCTAGACACCGAAATGATGACTCTACGTGGTTGAGTTTAAAAGTTATAGCGAATAACGCAAATTGGTGATTATGTTAGCCGCCATCTTGAATTTTGAAAATGCCAAGCGAGGGTAATCATTACACCCGACAGATTATTGATATACATGGTCTAGAGTATTGAAAAAAGCAAAGAAATGATTCTTACCAGATATTGCCAGGTTCTGCTAAAAAATAGGCCTGTGCCACCGGACTAATATTGAAGTCCCTCTATCCATGTCTCTGCTCACAGATTCCTTCCCTTCACTATAGTCATTAACAAGGTACACTCACTGGTCCCCTTTCATCACCTCTGGTATACCTGCCTCATAATCTACATGATCCTAATATAATTTTGGTTTCTATAGAGTTTAGTCTGTTTATCGCGTCACCAGAAGGAGAGCGGGTTAAGCTGATTGTATTGATACTTTTTATAATTGAACTCGCTGCTTCAGGTAATCTGTCCTTCATTCTATGACTTAGACTGTCTTAAACTCTGTATGTCCAGGTATTATAATTCTAACGTACCTTGATTTTGGCTTTCTGTCACTCTTTCCATTTGAGGGAGACACTTGTTACAGGCAACTTTGCCTTTTGTCTCCTTCAATTACATAGAAAACAAAAATGGCTCAACTTCCCCGGTATATGTTTATGTTTAATGTAAAGTAGATATTCTGGTTAAAACACCTTGTGGATGTAAACAAACTCCTATCTATCTATCTATTGCCGGACGCCGTGATCCCTGAAGGGGTGGCCACGAACGAAACAGCCCCATGCACCTCTTTCCCCAGTCAGTCGACGCCCCTCCCATCCAGCACTGCCTTCACTCATATATTTCTTCACTCCATCCTTTCACCTCTCATTCGGTTTACCTCTCCCTCTCTGTCATTCCACCTCACTCTCGTAGTAATTCTCTCGCTTCCCATACGTTCCACATGGCCGAACCATCTCAAGGTGATCATTTTCACACTTCCCAGCATATCTACATCTACACCACACCTCTAATTTGTATTATGAAGTACCGGTATGTATATCTGTATGTTATTAGGCTTTTCCATCATAAAGCAGCTACTATGGGTTTCAGAGGCCGTGTGACATCCTTTTTCGGGAATAACTTATTACCAAACAGTTGGATCAGTATAATATTTTGCCACAGCTTGTTTCACACCGTATATTTATATTTGATAGTGACAGATATTTTGAATGTAAAGGCGATAGTAGGGTTGGGTGGTGGCTGATAACTACCGTGTTTGATGGAGAAGCAATAATGGTTTGGTGGTTTTCACAAGTACCCAACGGTAGCCTTGTCCGTTTCCTATTCATTCAGGTGTGATTTCAACCTCATGACACAGAGACAAGTGGCTTAATTCTCCACTTTTGGTAATGCACAATATTAACGAAAATTAGGGGACGGTATGAAACCAAGCTGTGGCAAAATAGCATACCGATCCAACTGTTTGTTAATAAGTTATTCCCGAAAAATGATGCCACATGGTCTCTGAAACCCACAGTAGTACAATATTATATTTATATATTATTTTAGAGAAATTCATTATACGATTTTTACTGTAAAACAAATGTAGGCCTACTGAAATATTAATGTTTGATCATCTTCACCAGGCACTACATTATTATGATTGTCTGACCTGACTCGATATTACTGATGGAATATTCGTAAATGTTGAAAACTGTTAAAGATAAAGTAGAGGAGTAATAAATGTATACGATATATATATATATATCGGCCCAACATTCTTGACTTGTTTCTAACTTCTAACCCTTCTTCTTATACTGTCGATCTTTTCTCTCCTTTGGGCTCCTCCGACCATAAACTCATCTCTGTCACCTGTCCTATCCTTCCAGTACGGACACCCGATCCTCCTAGCCGACGGCGCTTGTGGCACTTTGACACTGCCGACTGGGAGGCTCTCCAGCAGTACTTCTTTGATCTCCCATGGAATGATTTCTGCTTCCGTGGTTGGGGACCCTCGGAGAGTGCTGAACGCATTACCGAGGTAATCCTATCGGGCATGGAAGCATACATTCCATTCTCTTTCACTCAGACTAATGCTAAAAAATCTTGGTTTACTCACGCCTGTTCTACTGCTGTCCGCAATAAGGAGTAAGCGTTCAAACGGTACCGACGCCTTAAAACTCAAGACTCTAATTCTTCCTATGTTTCTGCCTGGAATCAAGCCAAATCTGTTCTTCGACTTGCCAAACACTCTTTCATCAATAATAAATGCACTGAACTATCCAACTCTAGCTCTTCCCAAGCTTTCTGGCATCTAGCCAAAAACCTCCCGAACAATTCCTCTTCCGCGTCATTCCCTCCCCTTTCCCACTCTGATGGCACAACCATCACTTCTTCCTCTGACAAAGCTAAACTCTTAGCTCAAACTTTTACTAGAAACTCCACCTTGGATGATTCCGGTGCTATTCCTCCCTCTCCACCCTCCTCTCTCTTACTTATGCCTAATATCCTAATCTCTTCTAAAGATGTACTTTCTATCCTCTCTTGGCTTAATACTAATAAGGCGTACGGTCCGGACGGTGTTCCTCCTGTTGTTCTCAAAAACTGTGCTTCCGTGCTGCCTCCCTGCCTAGGCAAACTCTTTTGTCTCTGTCTATCCTCTAACATCTTCCCTTCATGCTGGAAGTTTGCTCACATTCAACCTGTCCCAAAGAAGGGTGACCGCTCTCAACCCTCCAACTATCGTCCAATTGCTCTCATCTCTTGTCTTTCTAAAGTTTTTGAAACTATTCTTGCTTCCAAATTTCTTAAGCATTTCTCTTCTCATAATCTGCTCTCAGATCGCCAGTATGGCTTCCTTAAGGGTCGCTCTACTGGTGATCTTCTTTCATATCTTACTAACTCTTGCTCATCCTCCTTTCGGGACTTCGGTGAGATTTTTTCTATTGCACTAGACATATCTAAAGCCTTCGATATAATCTGACACAAATCTTTAACCCGTACAGCCCCAGCGACGCGCCTGACGCGTCGGCGATGTATGTAACGCACAGCCCCAGAGACGCGCCTGGCGCGTCACCCTAATTGCGCCGACCGTAACCTCAGGTGTAGCCACTCAAGAGGGCTCAGATTTGTATGGGAACTGTGTACGTATCCCACGCAACCGTGCCGATGGTTGAAAACTCTCAAAGTCCACGTGCGTGCGCATGAGCGTGCAATAACCTGGTTTTTTGGGGTAATTGCCTTCAATTTTGTACTCTTGTAAAATACGTTTTCGGGGGCTCTGTAGGACCATTCTTTAAGCTTTTTGAGCGGTTTTTCGTTGTTTTTCCTTCATTCCTAACCCATTCGCTATTGTTTCTGGAATAAAAAAAAAATTGAAAATCGGCCGGGTTCTGGTGAACAAACATTACAAAACTAGCCGGGGCTGGACGGGTTAATATCTAAACTACCCTCCTTCGGTTTCCTTCCCTCCATCTGTGCCTTTGTCTCTAATTTCCTTTCCGGCCAATCCATAGCCGCGGTTGTGGACGGCCATTGTTCACTTCCTCACCCTATAAACTCTGGTGTTCCTCAGGGCTCTGTCCTATCTCCTGTTTTCTTTCTAAATTTTATAAATGATCTCCTCAACTGTACCTCAGTTACCATCCATTCATAAGCAGACGACTCAACCTTACATTACTCCATTACTTTTTCAGAATGCCCCAGCCAGCTATCCATCAACGACAAACGTAATGAAGCCATAAAACTCTTAAATTCTGATCTAAATACTATCTCCAATTGGGGCAGAGAAAACTTTGTTACCTTTAATGCTTCCAAAACCCAATTTCTCCATCTATCTACCCGTACGGAACTCCCAGCGGACAATCCCTTATTCTTCAATAATACAAAAATCAATCCTTCATCTTCTCTCAATATTCTTGGTGTCTCATTTTCTTCTGCTCTCAGTTGGAAGGACCATTTATTACCAGTATTATAGTGCGTCCTTGTATTGAGTATTGTTCACATGTGTGTGGAGGTTCCTCTCACACTGCTCTCCTAGACAAAGTTGAAAGGAAGGCCTTTCATATCATTAACTCCCTTCCACTCACCAACTCTCTGCAATCTCTCTCTCTCCGCCGCAATGTTGCATCTCTCTCGCTATTCTATCGCTACTATAATAATCAGTGTTCCTCAGAGCTTTCCCAGTGTATACCACCTCCTTTACGTAGGGCACGTGGTACCCGTCTTGCAACTCAATCCCACCCCTACTCTGTGTAACTCTCCAACCCAACAGTGAAACGTTACTCTCAAACTTTCTTCTACTCAACACCTGAGCTCTGGTACTCTTTCCCAGAATCAGTCTTTCCCTCTTCCTATGACTTAAATTGCTTCAAACTCCGTGTGTCCAGGCATTTTGGCTCGAACGTTCCTTGATTTTGGCCCTGTCACTCTTTCAACTATGGGGGAGGCACTCGCTATAGGCAGATCTGCCTTTTGCCTCCCTCAATCACATAGAACAAAAAAATAAAAAAATATACCGGTATATATATATACCTTATATATATATATATATACTGTATATATTGTTACGTATCTTGATCCTCAAGTGGTTAACTTGATGAATCTAGATAGCACAGAGATATATTTTAAGGTATCAGTCAGCTGAAGGCAAAACAAAAGTAAAATCTAATAAAATTATTTTATGTTGTTGCTTCCTTTCCTTTTGGATCTTAGGACTTGGTATCCTTTATTGACTGATACTCTTTAATTATGAAAAAATACTGAAACTAATTAAAGTCATGTAGTATTTATAAAGAATTATTATTTAACCGAAGCTTAGTAGGCTATGGTTATGAACCGAATAAGTTATAACTAAAGAAGGACTATTAATTCTATAAAAAGTCTTGAAAGATAAATATTGAGGTAAGAATATTTCTGTCTCCTACCCTTTTTGAAATGAATAGCTAGTTTTCTTATATGTCCTTTTATTTATATTTAATGTAAGTATTCTTGGTTCTTGTCTTACGTTAATAGTATTATATTATTATTATCATCAGGATTAATATCAAAGTCACATAAAAAGTTAGATATATATTTAATAATTAGTTAAATGTATTTCTTAACCACGTAACATTGAGGTTTGATTATGAGTAAATTAAGTTACAGGATCGCTTCATAGATTCGATTCAGGTCTCACTCAAATAATATGAAAAGCAAAAATAATATTTTGAAGCTAAACAAAAATTCTTCAGCTTAGGAAATCACTAGAAGTAACATTAAAACAGCCATGTTAGTCTAAGGCGATATTACTAATACGAGACAATAGTATCACCGTACTAAGCACCGTTAAGCAATGTAAGCTTAATTAAAAGAAAATGATAGACCTCGTAAGTATTAATATAAAACAATAGTATTACTTTCATCATAACCCAATTACTTAGAGTTGCTTTAGTCCACAAGTCAGTCAACTAAAATAGTTAAGTACATAATAGTAGCGTTACGTTAATTCCCAATCAAATAGTTAAGTACACAATAGTAGCGTTAATGTTAATTCCCAATCAAATAGTTAAGTACATAATAGTAGCATTAACGTTAATTCCCAATCACATATCTCACTAACCAGCATAACGTAAGTGTTTACACCGAACACACTTAACACACACTTATATAATCTGACTGACAGTCACAAACCCATTATAATACTTCACCCCGTCTTCCTCCAGCTGCAAGTTCACCTTCCCCAACTCCAAATGAGACTGATTTGAATGCCCACTACACGGGTCTTATATACTAAACAATGATGGTGTAGGAACGAATCAGGAGGCGAGTGATGGGGCGCGCCCCTATCACAGCTCCTCGAGTTGCGTAGCAGGTCTCCTGGCGTCGATCATACGTCATAGCGTCGGGTCATCGAAGTAGTTTGCAGGATCCCCTATGACGCACGCAGGTGTGAAGGCTTGTTTGCTGGTATGCGGACGACCTGGTTTCCCACTCCCTAGTTCGCTCGCTGGTCTGCTTCGCCGCCTGGGTAGTTTGGCACTCCTTCAACTCTAATTCTAACTCTTAAATTAACATACAGGGCTCCGTATGTCAGAATATATATATATATATATATATATATATATAACCAGGTCCTAGAATTAGTCCTTTACCCAGTTTTCTGTACCTTTATATTTGAGTATAATACTAATACAAATTTTCTGTACCTTTATATTTGAGTATAATACTAATACATATTTTCTGTACCTTTATATTTGAGTATAATACTAATACATATTTTCTGTACCTTTATATTTGAGTATAATACTAATACATATTTTCTGTACATTTATATTTGAGTATAATACTAATACATATTTTCTGTATATTTATATTTGAGTATAATACTAATACATATTTTCTGTACCTTTATATTTGAGTATAATACTAATACATATTTTCTGTACCTTTATATTTGAGTATAATACTAATACATATTTTAATAATAATAATAAATATATGAGTAAAATACTCTTTCTCTCTCGTTTAAGTTAAATACAAACAACACTCTTGCCCTCATTACCTGTTATTGTATCTCACTGTTCGTATAATAATCAGCTGACAGTTATTTGACATTGTGTATGTTTCGCAGTTGTTCTTTGTGCCTTGCAAATAGTGTGACTCTTAACATACCCTCAACCTCAAGTATTATTTAAAAGTACTTGAAGTAGCGAGAATCGAGTGACATAAATGCATCCTTTCACTTGGGTTACCCCTAGGCTTTCGAGTGTGCTCGAACTAAATTCTGATTTTAAGTGGGTCAGTTTCCCTTCTCTTCTTTTGTCGAACTTTTCTTTTCCTGAGGAGACAAAAAAATAACTGGAGGGAACTGTGCGAGAGTTGTCACATGGTACTGAGCGAGAGAGAGAGAGAGAGAGAGAGAGGGGGGGGGGGTACCCCCCCCCCCCCCTCCCGAAGGAACCAAGGCAGACAATTTTTGTCGTAGACACACATGTACAGTTGGTCAAAGTTCCAGCTGACCCATCCTCGCTCTAGGGCTCGCAGAATTAGCTGGTAATACTGGTGTAGTGGTGCATGGATACCACTTGCCATTAATATGTTACCTGTGTCTGTCCTGTATATTACTGCAAATTAGACTATGTAATGTTCACGTTGTGAAGACTAAATGCTCTTTCATTAAGCAGCCACCAACAAAACAGAAATATGTATTCATATAAAACCGAGTAACGTATGTTGTGGCAGCCAGCAGGTTTTATATGCGTTGCCAATCAGTGGATATAATAACTTGAATATTTAAGCAAATCTACGAACTTTGGGTGAATGTTAGGGATCATACATAGCGATGTATACATTTGTATTTGACATAGGCTTACTTTCCCTTGTTTAGTATATTTTCTAACATTGATATAGCCGAAATAAGATTTACCAATCCCAATCATTGTAAGACACACCTCCTTCCTACACCAGTATTGCCAGATAATTCTGCGAGCCCCAGAGCGAGGGTGGGTCAGCTGGAACTTTGACCAACTAACGTACCTTAAGCCGGTATCACACGAGAGCTTTCATAGTCAACATTCGATGGACAAATTTGTTCTGGAAACATTTCTGGAATATTTTACAGTGGTATTGGAAACTAGGCTGATGATAAATTCATTTCGGTAACCGACATTTGTAAATATCAACCTTATAAGCTGCCAGACCAGAGTTGACGATAAATGTTAAGGAAAACAACGTTCGTGTGATACAGGCTTAAGAAACAGAACCTTACTCACTCACACGCGTGTTCACAAATCCTGTTGCATGCTCCCTGTAAACAAAAGATCGCTACCCATAAGTCTTTTGTAGATCCTGATGTAAACAAAGAGTCCAAACACCACTGTTTCCCAGCTGTGACACATGTTGTATATAATGAGTGTTGTGTTTGTGTTGTTGGTGTTATTAGGAATGTACTATATTGGAAATATTGCGTTCTCTCGGTTCAGTTATTGTGCCGTGGATAGTATTTTATTTGTCTGATATTGTGTTCTGGGTGTGTGGAAGACTTTGATTACATAAATTTACTTGGTATTTTCTGTATTTTAAGTACTGGTATGTTTTAGGGATTGGGATCTAAATAACTTTTAACGAAATAAGTAACACTACAGCCGGCATATGGTGGTTCTTGTAGTATGCTGTAGTAACGACGGTGGATGTTGAATATGTGTGAATTAAGCAAATAATATGAAAAACTTAACATATTCAGTATGAATTTAGTATACGGTAGAGAAATTGTGTTCATAGTGATATGTACCACAGAGAGAGTTACTGAACTAATGGAGTTGATGTGAGGAGAGCGAGATAGGTTGGCAATTGAGATAAGATACTGTCCTGCCTTCTCTTAAACCCTGGTAATGAAGGTCTAATGGCTTGGAAGAGAGAGAGAGAGAGAGAGAGAGAGAGAGAGAGAGAGAGAGAGAGAGAGAGAGAGAGAGAATATGATATGATAAGTACACGAAGACACAATGAGTGGAATCCACAAACTTAATGTAATAATAAAAAAAGTAATAGGTAAACTCTTACACATAATAGTATAGTATGTAATAAGGAGCTACACCAATGCAACGATATAGGCTAGTTATCTGTTTGTATCCCGTAACAATATCCAGGGGACAGAGTTACTGCTCTGAAAGACAGGTTTAGCAAATCAAGAGCTTAGAGCAGTCATGATTCAGAACTAAAACAGCTTTTACATCCCCAACTCCTATGGGAATGTCTTCTTACAATTCAATTTAGTTCAATATTATCTCTCTTCAATATTCAATAAAGGTGTTGTTAATACCACATTTTACCTCTCGCCTCTGCTACCCCTTCATTCGTATTCCTTCACGTCGAGAAACATCAATTCATCTTAATATATTTGATAATCACCTCACTTTGCTGCACATCCAAGTCACTCGTCCTTCATAAAACGTACCCTCCCTCCCTCCTACACACACACACACACACACGTACATATACATACACATACACACACACGCACTTCTCACTCCATATCCCCATAACCTTCACCTCCCCTGTCTAAACACTCCCAGTTCATTATCATCCAACATTAATCTCCAACAGTTAACGATGCTCCCTCACTCTAGCTCACTCCCACACCACCCCACCTTTCCTCTTCTTATCATTACTATCTTCTCTCCCGCCTACCCTCCTCACAGAAAGTTAATGAAGTTTAACAGAAGACGTTTGATGGGATGGACGGGACATGGTAAAGGTTATTGAAGCAGCAGATACTTGCCTTGGACTGTGGTCTGGTTAGCATTGCTGGTTGCGAATTATAGTAGCTGCACAGTCAAACTATCTGTCATGGATCCGTTTTTACCGAGGGGGAGGTCGGTAGCACATTTTCTTGGAATTTTGGAATAACACATTCAATTCTGCTTAGGAAGCACCTCTCTTAAATTAATAGGTGTTTCACTGAAATATGTCTTCACTACCCATTGACTATTGCTGATTTTCCCAAAGTTGATTATGCGAAAAAGGGTTAACTGTATTAAATACACGTTTACAGTGCTGATAATTATATAATCAAACACAGATAATCTTTACTCGTTGCTTTTAGTTAAGTTAAATGTAATGCCTAGTTTGATGATACTGTTCAATGCTAAAATAATATACATCTAAGTGCTAGTGGTCTGATAATTCTGATTTAATGCTACAACGGAAAGTGTTATGTAGGCATTTAATAATATACGTCTAAGTGCTAGTGGTCTGATAATTCTGCTTTATGCTACAACGGAAAGTGTTATGTAGGCATTTAATAATATACATCTAAGTGCTAGTGGTCTGATAATTCTGCTTTAATGCTACAACGGAAAGTGTTATGTAGGCATTTAATAATATACATCTAAGTGCTAGTGGTCTGATAATTCTGCTTTAATGCTACAACGGAAAGTGTTATGTAGGCATTTAATAATATACATCTAAGTGCTAGTGGTCTGATAATTCTGCTTTAATGCTACAACGGAAAGTGTTATGTAGGCATTTAATAATATACATCTAAGTGCTAGTGGTCTGATAATTCTGATTTAATGCTACAACGGAAAGTGTTATGTAGGCATTTCGCGAGTGGGGTGACACGATAAATGTTACAGTTAAATGTTGCATACAAGACACATTCATAACATTCAAATGACAACCGTCAATACTGATAAGTTTAATACCTGTTCTAGGAATTTTCACTAAATATTATACCTACGGTACTAATCATACTGTATTTTGAGTATGTTAGATTTAGTGTATTGTATAAATTATTTTGAAGACAATTACAATTGTGTTTCCGAACCATACTGAAACTAAAATATATTTTTGTGGCCGAAAAGGAAATTTTAAGTCTGTGTAATACATCGCCAACACAATTTGTTGTCGGTCTAGTTGTGACTGTGGTAGGCTTTGTGTCCTGGTGCACCTGGATATGTGTTTACCATGGTCCCTTTGTTACCTGGTCCAACATGGTGGGAAACACTTTATGTTAGCTGGTCAACCAGTTGTTGTCATCCAGACAACGGTTGGATCAACAGTGGTGGACAGGTGGTGGGAGGGGCAAATATTACATAAGAACATAAGAAAATGGGAGTCTGCAGAAAGCCGATTGGCCTAAGCAAGGCAGATCCCTGTCCCACACAACCCCAATTACAAAGCCCAATTATAGGCTCACAACTCTAATACCCTGAGGATCATCTTACCAAAACGGTTAGAGATTAACGCAGAATTACGGGGATCTGCAGAGCGCTGATTGGCCCAACCAGGCTGATCCCCCTTCACACCCAACCCTTCTTGTCCATATGCTTATCCAATTTTATCTTAAACCTCCCTACCGTTATTAATCCCACTATAGCACTTGGTAGTCCATTCCACCCATCTACAACTCTGTTACCAAACCAATATTTGCCTATATCTTTTCTGAAACGAAATTTATCTAATTTGAAACCATTGGTACGAGTTCTTTCGCTATCACTGAGCTTTAGTACATTTGTCATGTCCCCTTTGTTAATCCCACTAACCCACTTGAACACCTCTATCCCCTCTAACTCTGCGTCTCTCTAACGAATGTAAACCTAATTTCTTCAACCTTTCTTCATACGGAAGATTTCTAATATAATGGATCATCTTTGTCATTCTACGCTGTACTCTCTCCAATGAATCTATGTCCATTCTGTAATAAGGACACCACAATTGGACAGCATAATCCATATGGGGTCTCACTAATGACAAGTAAAGTTTTAAGATAACATCAGCAGTTCTGTTACTCACACTCCTAGAGATGAACCCGAGAATCCTGTTTGCCTTATTACGAACGCTTATACACTGTTTTCTAGGCTTCAAATAATTGCTAACAAACACACCTAGATCTTTCTCGCAGTCTGAATTTTCTAATTCTAAATTAGCTAGCTTATATTTAACATTTGTTTGCATCTTCTATCTATCTATCTATTGCCGGACGCCTTACTCCCCTTACGAGGGTGGCCATACACAGAATGCCCCCAAGCGGACCTATTCCCTGTGAGAGGGAAAACCCAAGCCAGTTTAGTGAAGGACTTACAGGATTGACCACTCAATTTAGGATCCGTCCGACTCCGAGGCCCTCTGTGTATCTTGTTAGCACTATTTTTCTACAGTGGTGTTCGGCTAATCCATCCACTAACCTGTCTTACCCTTAGGTAAGCAGTACGGATTTTTATCAGGTTTACTCCCCTAGACAGGTTGCCAACCAAAGCTGACGAGTCCCATCCACACGGATTTGTATAAGGTGGTCTCCCCTAGATGAGTTGCCGACCAAGGCTAACGAGTCCCATCCACCCGTGCTATGTTTAATACCTTGCATTTGTCAATGTTAAATTTCATCTGCCAATTTACTGACCATTCGTGTAAGGTATCTAGATCCCTTTGGAGGCACTCTGTATCGCTATCTGAATCAATTGATCTCCCCATTTTAGTATCGTCTGCGAATTTACTTATCCTACTAGTTATACCTAAATCTAGGTCATTTATGTATATAAGAAACAACAGGGGACCTAATACCGATCCCTTGGGGACACCACTTTTGACTGCTCCCCACTCTGACTTGGTACCATTTATGCTGACTCTCTGTTTCCTACCAATTAGCCATGACCTAATCCATCCCATCAACGACCCTCCTATTCCATGTGCCTCAACCTTTCTCATCAATCTCTCATGAGGGACTCTGTCGAAAGCTTTACTGAAATCTAAATATATAATAGCATATGACTTGTCACTATCTACTGCTTCATATACCTCTGAGAAAATGCTAAGCAAATTAGTAAGGCAAGAACGTCCCTGAGTGAATCCATGCTGAGAAGAATTTATTAAGTTAAATTTTACTAAGTGGCTTCTAATTTTCCTAGCAATAATATACTCTAGCAACTTTCCAATGATTGATGTGAGACTAATGGGACGGTAATTGGATGCTATCGGTTTATCACCTTTTTTGAAGATCGGAACTACATTTGCAAGCTTCCAAGCTTCTGGAACTAAACTTGTTTCTAATGACTTGTTAAATAAAAATGCTAATGGACTACTTAACTCATATCTGCATTCTTTTAATACTCTAGCATACAGTATACCTCGTCAGGACCAGGCGATTTTTGAGGTTTCAGTCTGTCAATTTCTTAAGCACATCATTTCTACTTATACTAACTGTACTTAACATATTTTCTATACTATCACTATATACCATATTGACTTCTGGAATCTGTGCCAAATTTCCATTAGTGAAAACGGAAAGAAACTGATTTTTTAATGTACTGCACATTTCTAAATTATTTTCTGTTATTTCTCCTATTGAAGTTTTTAGGGGCCTATTACATCTCTTACTTCTTATAAAGTTGGTAAAAAGCTTTAGGGTTATTTTTTGAGTTATTTCATAATTTGTTTTTGCTTTTCTAATTTCCTTTTTGACCTGTCTTGATAGAGTCTGATAGTATATATGTAAATGATTTTCGCCTTTCTTTATTTTTCTATATATTCTTTTCTTTTTTCCTATAAGATCTATTAGCTTATTAGTCATCCATTTTGGTTGGTTCTGCGTCGATCTAAATCTTCTTTTAGGGATATATTTATTTTGAGCATTGTGGAGTGAAGCAATAAACTGGTTATATGTAGGTGGCAAGTTTAACTCTGGCATATCCTGACTTAATTGCTTAACAATTGGGTCCACCCTTAAGTCTCTTCTTAGCCCACCATAATCGGCTTTTCTGAAATCTGGGATAAGTGTCGTATTCTCTTTAGCATTCCCTGTCCATTGTATATTAAAATAAATAGATTTATGATCGCTATTTCCTAGGTGGTCACCAATCTCTACATTATTTATCATATGTTCATTGTTACTGAAAACTAAATCAAGAATATTAATACCTCTAGTCGGCGTTTCTATGAATTGAAATAAAAAACTATCTTGTACTACCTCAATAAACTATACTGAATCGGAGTTGCCTATTTGGTGCTGCCAATCAATGTTCGGAAAATTAAAATCACCCATAATGCACACATTGCTAAACCTTGATGCTATTTTAATTTCCTCCCATAACGATGTTCCGCCATTTCTACTCATATTAGGCGGTCTATATATAACTCCAATAACTATGGTCTCACTACCTTCTTTAACCTCTACCCAAACACTTTCATTATCATTATTTAGTCTAATACCTGATTTAATACAGCTTTTTAAAGTACTCCTGACAAACACTGCTATACCCCCGCCCCTCCTAATTGTTCGGTCATATTTAAACAAACTATATCCTGGAATATCAAATTCTGCTAAAAAATGCCTAGATTCTGTATTAATCCACGTTTCAGTTAGCGCTATTATGTCTATATTTTCTGTGCTAACGAGTGCTCTAAGTTCGTTCATTTTGTTACATAAACTCCTACAATTTGTATAAAATACGTTCAACCTATTACTTTTATTTGCAACTAATTTTCTATTGTGTTTAGCTAACTTATTATTTCCTGTTGAACTACTAGCTCTAGACGGAAAGTCTACTCTATCAGTATTCTCATCTTTTCTATCAGTTACATGTGTAGTGTTATCGATACTACTATTACACATCACTATATCCGCACTATCTTGACTGATTATTTCTATTTTACTCACTGGTTTGTCACATGAAGTACCTGCTCCATATGAAGACAGTATTTTACTTACACACCCAGGTTTTTTTAACGAAACCCCGCAACAATCTTGTCGAGTGAGCTGGCCAAGGTCGAAACTCCTAGTCGAGAGAGATGTACTCCATCCTGGGCATAAAGGAGTACAAAGGAGTACAAAGGAGTACAAAGGAAATCAAGCAACAACAGGTCTAGTGACCCTTCTAGGCTGCTTGTCCTCCAAAACACTGAGGATCAAGTGTCCAAACAGTGGTTTAGAGTGGGTAAGGGAACATTGGAAAGGGAACTACTGCCCTGCCACTAACGTGGCAGGACTAGGAAGTTAGTAGGGGACATATGGGTTAGTAACTGAGGGGAGGATAAAGTTATTCATTTACAAACGCAGTCAGTCGCGGGTTTGATGCGAGATATTTGTCTAAGCGGAATTTAAATGAATCAACGGTGCTGCAGTCTATAACATCTCGGGGAAGCCCATTCCACAAGTTGACAACTCGATTGAAGAAGAAATTCTTAGATTCGTGCGAGTTAAAAGATTTACCAATAATTTTGCAACCGTTTCCCGCGTGTAATTAGATTGGTCGATAGTGAAGTACTTACTACAGTTCATATTGTCGATGCCTTTGATGATTTTGAACACTTGAATTAAGTCGCCTCTTAATCTGCGCTGGGTTAAAGGAAATAGATTTAATTCTCTCAGACGCTCTTCGTATGGTTTGTTCTTTAGGCTAGGTATCATTTTGGTAACTCTACCGTTCTAGCTTGTTTATATCTTTTTGGTAATATGGGCACCAGGATTGAACGCAGTATTCCAGAAGAGGGCGGACTAAGGAATTGTAAAGGGTTAGGATAACTTCTTTGGATTTATGCTCAAATGACCTGCCTATAAAGCCAATTATTTTGTTTGCCTTCTTAACAACTTCTGAACATTGTTGACTCGGTTTTAGGTTACTCAATATTGTTACTCCCAGATCAGTTTCTCTGTTTACATTCTTAAGCTGAGTGCCATTCATCGAATAGTTTGCTTTCTCATTTAGGTATCCGACATGTAGTACTTTACATTTATCCGCATTGAAACTCATTTGCCAAATTTGGGCCCAACATGACAATTTATCTAGATTGTGTTGCATATCGTCAACTTGTTCTTTTGAGAGTACGCTATTTGCAATTTTTGTATCGTCAGCAAATTTTGAGATTGTGCAGGTGAGACCCTCATCTATGTCGTTGATGTAAATTAGAAAGAGAATTGGTCCTAGTACCGATCCCTGGGGTACCCCGCTACTTACATTGGTCCATTTAGATGCCTTACCGTTTATGACTACCCTTTGCTTTCTGTTGCTGAGCCAATTTTCTATCCATTTCAACACACCGTCTTGTATTCCAAAACTTTTAGTTTTAGCAGTAAACGTTTGTGGGGAACTTTGTCAAAGGCCTTTTGAAAATCAAGGTATATAATATCTACAGCTTTACTCTCATCGTAGAGGTTGAGGATATCGTGGAAGAAGTCTAAGAGGTTTGTTAAACAGGAACGTTTTTTACGAAAGCCGTGTTGAGTATCTTTAAGTATGTTATTTTCCTCTAAGTGATTTACGAGTCTGTCTCGTATGACCGTTTCTAGCATTTTACATACAACTGAGGTTAAGCTAATTGGACGATAGTTACTGGGTAGGGATTTGCTGCCTTTTTTTAATATCGGTGTTACGTTGGCTAGCTTCCACTGATCAGGCATAGTTCCAGACTGCAAGGATTTATTGAATAGTAATGTCAGTGGTTTGGAGAGCTCATTCTTAGCTTCCTTTAGAACTCTAGGCGAGATTGTATCAGGTCCTGGCGTTTTATTTACCTTGAGTTTATCTAAACAATTCAATACTTCTCTCTCTGTAACGGTGATATTGCTTAGAACATCTGAATTATCAATCTGAATCGGCGATGGTGTAGGGATATCACTGAGGTCTTCTGTTGTAAAAACTGATGCAAAGAAGGTATTGAGGGCATTACTCATTTGTACTTCGTCTTTGGTGTATTCTCCTTTTCATCGACTAACGGTCCAACAGTTGAAGTAACTACTTTTTTCTTTCTGATATAACTATAGAATTCTTTCGGGTTTGTTTTACTTTGATTCGCAATATGTAACTCTACGGTCTTTTTACTTTGCTTAATTCACTTTTTGGCTTTGCGTCGTAGCTCTACAAATTTCACCCGTTCTTCGTCATTTTGTGAGGATTTTAATCTATCATTAGCAAATTTTTTAGCAAGCAGGCAGTTTGAAATATCTTTATTCCACCATTTGGGCTTATTATTATGGCCTGGACGCCGTATTTTCGATGGTATGCAGTCTTGCACTGCTTTTAGGTAAGTTGTTTCGAATAACTTCCAAGATGTATTTATGTCGTTATTGTTAATTAAAAAGCTCCAGTCAGTTTCTTTAAACATAGCTCTAAGTTTATGGAAGTTTGCTTTCTTGAAATTAGGGACTTTTTCGATGCTACTATTTGGTTCGTTACTAGTAAACTTTAAAGTGAAAGTTATCGTACGATGGTCGCTGTTACTGAATTCATCACCAACATTCAAATTCTCTATTAATTCTTCTTTTGTTGCAAGTACAATGTCAAGAACGTTATTACCACGGGTTGGCGTTCGAACAAATTGATAAAGCGAACTCTCTTGCAAGTTCGTATACAAGTCATGTCCGGAGTGTGAAGTAAGAGTATCGCCCCACTTGGTCACAGGTAAATTAAGTCGCCAAAAATTACGGTATCTTGTGAGTTACTTACATCTGCAATTTGTTCGTAAATTTCTCGGTCAGTTTGCACTGATTGAGCTGGAGGTCTGTATATTAATGCAAGTATTATTTTTGTACCTTTATTATTCTTTATTAGCACAAAAGATGCGTCGACGTTCACAATTTGAGGTTTTGACAAGAGGGTAGGGTTAAGACTTTCTTTGATATAAAGTAAAACGCCACCTCCATTTCGATTTATTCGGCTTTTCTCAAACATTACATAACCGGGAAGTGAATACTCTCTTACATGCTCCTTCCATTTGTTACTTACAAACAAACACACACCTTCTTTTGCTCCCTCACTCATTCCAGCACACACACCCATTCCACACTACCACTCTCTCACATCTCTACCCCTCCATTTGGTCTCAGTCATTCTGCATACATCCAGCCTGGCATTCACTAACACTTCCAGGACCTCTCTCTCTTTTGTGTCATCATGCATGCCTCTTACATTCCAAGTCGCAATTCTTAGACTGTCCATGGTAGGTCGGGGTTCGTCAACATTAGGTCCGTCCACATCTGAGGCTGTTCCTTCGTTCATCGTTGCAGTACGTATTTTTCACAGGTGGGGGGGTCGCAAATCCACTGACACGCAGGAGGCACATGGGGCATATTCTATTCCCTTACCCCCAGGGGGGAATAGTAGAAAAAAGTGGGGCATACACATGCGCAGTATGTAGAAAAGGGGTGGGCGCGAACTCAATATAGTGTACCGTCTGCCGCAGCTGGGTATATCATGGGAAGAAGCGCTGCACTAGAATAAAGGGACCTCTACCAAGGAAGAAGTCCGAAATTGAGAAATGTGTATGTATAGTATGCAAAGATGAGCTTGTATTCAATGACTGTCTCGAGAGTGTTAACTTTGGCAACGAGGCAATGGAGATAGAGGACAAGTTTTGGTACTTGGGAGATACCATCTCTGCCGGTGGTGGGGCCGAGGCTGCCACTATCTCCAGAATAAGGTGGGGCTGGGGAAAGTTCAGAGAACTTTTACCACTACTCACCATGAGAAGACGCCCTCTCCCCTTGAAGGGAAAAGTGTACGCTTCATGCGTTAGAAGCGCAATGACATATGCTTCAGAACCGTGGCCTGTTAAGGAAGATGATACCAACAGAATGGAACACAATGAGATGAGAATGGTGAGATGGATGTGAGGTGCCTTTCTTCAAGATAGGATATCAAGTGAAGAGCTGAGGAGCAGGTAAGGTATCAAGAGTATCAGTGATGAGATGCATACTAGCAGGCTTGGATGGCTTGCTCATGTGGAGAGGATGGATGAACAAAGCTGGGTGAAAATATGTAAGTCCATGAATGTAGAGGGAGCTGCACCAAGGGGCGGATCAAAAAAGACGTGGGTTTGGGCTTTGCAGTCTGATCTTAAATCAAAGAACCTGACAAGTGAGGCAGCTCTTAACAGGGCTGCCAGGAACTTTGCCATTAGGATGTGAGACCGAAACCGCGCTTCTTGTAGAGCACTCGGTCTTTAAATTTGTGTATGTATGTACGTACAGTCACAAGCTTAAATGCTGCGACATCAACCAGATAAAGAGAGGTCTATACTAAGCTGAATAAAATCGTCTGATGGTAGCTAGAATGAAATAAAAAATAATTGTGAGTTTGAATAAATGTTTAGCAATACCTTTGGAGACGAAGGGGCGAACATTATCTTGTTGGTGTCGCAGTATTTATGTTCGTGACTGTACAGTATAACTATGTTTCTCGTGCTACGCCACTTTATTTCTTGAAGGATTTTTGTTTTATTTTATAACAGTCATCCACGCAGTGGAATATAAATGTCCTTATTTCCTTACTATAATTTTGTTCTTCAGCTTATCATACTGCTTGGCTATACGTCGTGCCGTTATATATTGGGTATATTACTTCCCTCTCTTGGTGGGAGGAAGTTAAGGTGCGTCCACACTGGCGACAAAACATGTTTGCAACACAAAATACAACATAGTAGGCAACAACGTATTAAGTTGTTAACGATATAGTGTTGCAGACATGTTGGTACTGATGTAAAGTATCAACATGTCTGTAACACTATATAATTAAAAACTGAACAGGTTGTTGCCTACTATGCAGGGGCGGATTTACATGTTATGGGGCCCTAGGCACTGGGGTTATGCGGGGCCCCTGTAAATGGGTGGGTGGGGTGCGAGCGAAGCTAGCCTCTACAGCTGTTTTTTTTGGGGGGGGAAGGCCCCCCCCCCCCCCCCCGCCCCAAGAACATTTTGGAAAATTGAGTACTTTTAGGGGCATTTTGAGGCCTATGGAGGGAGTGAAATCATGTATTTTATAATGGTTTTAATATGACCATAGTGCTTCTCACTCATGATAATCAAAGACCGATCATATATCTGAAGACATTCTCTTCTCACTATCTGAGGATGCTGGATGGCTTGTCAGAGCAGGTACTAGCATTCAGATAAAAATCAAACTGAAGTATTTTTTTTAAAGTTGCCGGAGACTGGCTTTTCATCTTAATTTCTGTTCAAATACCATTTTGAATCACAGACTAAATAAATTACATGATGCAGTGGTCTTTCATATTAGTTTATTTTAAATATTTTCCATTAGGATTTAATTTATTATAATGTTGGTACTAGATTGTAGAACGTTATTTGCTATAGTACTATACAATCTATACAGTGTAACAGTTATACAATAAAACGCACATGGTAGGTTTTCATATTTCCTATGAAAATGTTTACAGTATATATCAACTTTAGTGGCATGGTATAATTCTTTTGTATACCCCTATATTACCTATGGGGTAGAAGTTTGGGGTAATGCAAGTTAATTAAAAATTAAACTTATATTTATTTTAAAAAAAAGTGTAAGAATAATTTAATCGGCTCACTGGCATTGCAGAGAACTTTTAAACATTTGCCTTTTAAAACAACCCAAAACCTAAAATTGTTGGTATTAATTAAAGTTTGCATTTAAAACTCCACACCTTAAATATGTAATTTCAGCCAGAGTAGTACAAATACATTATTATTGCAATTAATATGAATATATTACAAATACTCATAATTTGACACAACATGAGCGGCTGAGCCTATTAATTTTGTGCTAATTCAGTATACATTTTGATTATTTTGTCAATAGCCTAGTGATCACGTTATTGTGTTTAGCTTTGTAACTAGTAAATTTAAATAGCAGATGTATACAGGTATACAACATTAACCATATATCTATGTACAACAACGATAACACTGACAATATTGATTGAGTCATAGTCTCCTTTGTTAAGAAAAAAAATGCATATTTTGCAGCTTTTGCTGTATGTAGCTAGGCTATGGGAATGGATCAGTTGTTGATTTTGCCGAATGAGGCTTTGAACTTCTGTGAAATATAGAAAATAATTAATAGGCCTATTTTACTTTGATAAAGTTTTCAATGTGAAAATTGTCAATCATAGAAATTAGAATTAGTTGCTGAAGATGAAGGCATGATCGCATTGCCAATTATATTTATCTTTAGACTAGCATGATAAACCACCTTTAAAGTGTAAACTACTGTCCAAGACTACAAACTATAATTGTAACTTATTACCTTTCTACTTAGCCTACTGCAAGACAGTAGTGTAAGTGATTGGAAAATGAGCTAGACAAAATTATTTTTCATAAAAAATAGTAGGCTATAATAGATGATATAGATATAATATATATATATAATTAGGCTATCTGCCTAAGGACTAAAGAGATTGATTAGCATGGGTCTAGATTCCATAGACCTAGGCATACAAAATTGCACCTCCACCTACGGGAACTATCTGCTCCTCTTGAATCTTGTCTGGGCTAGGAAACGAGCGTGCCGAGCTCTGTGCTATAGCGGCGACTAGGCTACTATCCATAGGCCTAGACTACCCATCAATAATAATTGGTTTAGCAAACATACAAGGCATAGGCAGTGCCAGTAATATAACCACTTAATACAAGGCATAGGCAGTGCCAGTAATATAACCACTTAATACAAGGCATAGGTGCCAGTATATAACCACTTAATACAAGGCATAGGCAGTGCCAGTAATATAACCACTTAATACAAGGCATAGGCAGTGCCAGTAATATAACCACTTAATACAAGGCATAGGCAGTGCCAGTAATATAACCACTTAATCACGGGTATTTATAAGTGAGGATCAGTGAGAGAAATTGAGGAAAGAGTCCTAGATTCCCAATAATCAATGATATAATGTCAACAAAACATCCATTCCTACCTTCTCAGCCAGCTGCTCGGTCAGGTCTGTTTATCCCACGCCAGTAACATTCGAGGCTACGTGAACTTTTGATTTTAATAACTTATAATATAACATGAATATATTATGTTATATTAATAATAATGTTTAAAAGTCTATTGATTAGCATAATTAAATAAACTGGCATTAATATACAATATCAGAAACTGTAAAGGGAAATACAAATATTTGAACATAATTTTCCGTCATTGAAGAAAGCGGACACGACAGCGTAATTATTAGGGATAACTAAATGTTTTCTTCTACCAGGTAAACGGATTACGCGTTTTACGGTTTTAA